>VXAY01005408.1:76515-146966 GCA_013399855.1 Oxyruncus cristatus | reverse complement strand
CGCCCGGGCGCTATAAAGCGGCGGCGCCGCAGCGGAGCCGGAGCCGGCCCGGAGCGAGCGGAGCCGAGCGGAGCCATGGCCGCGGGGCCGCCCGGCAGCCGCCGCCTCGTCCCGCTGCTGCTGCTGCTGCTGCTGCTGCTGCTGCTGGGGCCGGCGCTCGGGCAGGGCCTGGGGCAGACGCGCTTCGTCTGCACCTCGGTGCCGCTGGACGGGGACGTGTGCGCGGCCTCGGCGCTGGGCACCGGCTCGGCCGAGGAGCTGAAGGGCACCGTGCTGCAGCTGCGGGAGACGGTGCTGCAGCAGAAGGAGACGATCATGAACCAGAAGGAGACGATCCGCGAGCTCACGGCCAAGCTGGGCCGCTGCGAGAGCCAGAGCGTGCTGGAGCCCGGCGAGGCCAAGGGCAGGAAAGGCTTCGCCAAGAACACCATGGGCGACCTGTCGCGGCCGCCCGCCGCCGAGACCCTCAGCCAGCTGGGGCAGACGCTGCAGTCCCTGAAAACCCGGCTGGAAAACCTGGAGGTACGCGAGGAGACCCGGGGAGCCGGGCACCGGGGGAGCCGCCGAGCCGGGCAGCGGGGCAGCCGGGTATCAGGGCAGCCGGGATCGGGAGACCCGCGCATCTGGGCGCGGGGCGCCGCGGAGCCGGGGGACCCGCACAGCCGGGCACCGGGAGCCGCTGCCCGGCGGTAACAGCCTGTTCCTCTGCTCGCCCCTTGTAGCAGTTCAGCAGGATGAACTCCTCCAGCCAGACCAACAACCTGAAGGACATCCTGCAAAATAAGATCGACGACCTGGAGAAGCAGGTGCTGTCGCGGGTGAACAGCCTAGAGGAGGGCAAGCTCAGCCCCCGCAACGAATCCGAGGAGCGCGGCAAGATTGAGAGCACCCTCACCTCGCTGCATCAGCGCATCAGTGACCTGGAGAAAGGTACCGGGCGCTGCCCACCCACCGCCGCCCGCCGCGGGACCCCCGGGCCGGCTTCTGGAGCTCCCCCCGTCGCCGGGGACCGGGCGCTGCCGGCGGATGCGGAGCCGCTCCCGCGGGCGGCTCTGCCGAGCTGTCCCATTTCCCACCCCCGCAGCGGTCCCTCGCCCCCAGCTTTGCGTTCCCCCTGGCAGGGGGTTGGAAGTGGCCGGTCGCTAAGTTCCCTCCCAGCCCAAACCGTTATTGGGTTGGGGCCGCCGGTGCCCGCGGGCTCCGCAGCCGGGGATGCTCCGGGCTCTGCCCGCCCCGCGGATTAGGGAGCCGTGCGGCTCCGGAGGGATTTGCTCCGCGCTGCCATCTCAAGGCCCGTTACATAACGGGGTGGGGAGGGGGGGAACCCCCAAAGGGCCAGAGAGGGGATCTGGCCGGAGCCCACTGACCCTCCGCTCCCACAGGCCAGAAGGACAACCGGCCCCCGGACAGGTTCCAGCTCACCTTCCCGCTGCGCACCAACTACATGTACGCCAAGGTGAAGAAGAGCCTGCCCGAGATGTACGCCTTCAGCATCTGCATGTGGATCAAGTCCAACGCCTCCCCCGGCATGGGCACCCCCTTCTCCTACGCCGTGCCCGGGCAGGCGAACGAGCTGGTGCTCATTGAGTGGGGCAACAACCCCATGGAGATCCTCATCAACGACAAGGTACAGCCTCGGGGAGCGCGGAGGGTGCTGGGAGGGGGGAACGGGCCGGGGGGACGGCGTGGGGGACCCCACTGCGCACCACCCTGACCCACTGCCCACAGGTGGCCAAACTGCCCTTTGTCATCAACGACGGCAAGTGGCACCACATCTGTGTCACCTGGACCACGAGGGACGGCGTGTGGGAAGCCTACCAGGACGGCACACAGACGGGCAACGGCGAGAACCTGGCCCCCTACCACCCCATCAAGCCCCAGGGCGTCCTGGTGCTGGGCCAGGAGCAGGTAAGGGCTGGGGGCAGGTGTGGGGGTCCCAGCTCGGCTGGGTGCACCCGAGGGGAAGGACGGGGCCGCCCGGCCGCTGCCCCCGGTGACGGCGGCTCCTCCGCAGGACACGCTGGGTGGCGGGTTCGACGCCACGCAGGCCTTCGTGGGGGAGCTGGCCCACTTCAACGTGTGGGACCGCAAGCTGAGCCCCGGCGAGGTGTACGGGCTGGCCACCTGCAGCTCCAAGGCGCTCGCGGGAAATGTCATCGCCTGGGCCGAGTCCAACATCGACATCTACGGCGGGGCCACCAAGTGGACTTTCGAGGCCTGTCGCCAGCTCAACTAGAGCCACGGACAAGCGAGAGAAACCTCCTCAGCGGGTTCTTTTATTTTTTTTTTTCCTCCTTTTTTTTTTTTGCGCAAAAACAACTGAGAACGAAGCCACCCGTCTTGTCCCGGGCACAGGGATGCCCCGGCAGCGGGGACCCGCCCCCGGAGCCCCACAACCCTCCGGTTTCTGTCTTGCCAACGTCCTTCAACGCCTGCGTGCCTTGGCCTGGCGCGGCTGCGCCCCCCCCGCCGTCCCCCCGAGCCCGGCCCCTGCTTCGCCGCCGCTTTCCCTGGGCACCGGCGCCTTAAAAGGCTGCGAGGCCCAGACAGGAGCCCCCACGGGGCTCCTCTTTCTCCAGCCTGACCCCCCCGGGAGGGTGGTGGCCCCGGAGCCGGGGGAAGGCTGCAGCATCCCCTCCAGTTGTGCTCCAAACCCGAGTTGTAACAGCGGCTGGGACCCCATGGAGGGGGCAACCCCTCCATTCCCACCCCCGGGGTAAGGAGACACCCCCTCCTTCCCAGGTGAGCCCCTGTGCCCCCTTCCCCGGCCGGCGCTGCTCCCGAGCACCACAGCCATAGCCCCGGGCTGCGGCGGGCACCGGGGCGGGACCCCCGGCGGGCCCCCCCACTGGCCCCGCTCCCCAACCTGCCGCACTCAGGTACCCCCGGCCCCGCCGCCTGCAGCCCCCCGAGGCCTCCTACGCGCCGTAGCTGGTGACAAATAGCCTTTACTGTCCCCTCAAGTCCAGCTCCCACTGACAGGTCTGAAGCCTTTCTGCTTTTGATAATACACTCTCTTGTTTCTCTTACTGTAAAGGGAAGTTTATTACCAATTAAAAAAAAAAAAAAGGTATTTTTATGAAGATAGAAAACATATAGAGTTATCAGTGCTCCCTGAGGAAAAAAAAAAAAAAAGTGCTTTGAGATTCTGCGGGATAAAAAGAGATAAAGAAGCGTATTTTGAGATAACAGATGCATTTTGTATGGTTTCCTTTTCTAAACTCCTGGTTTGTACTACAGATTGCAGAAATCACCCCCCAGCCCTCTCCCTGCCCACCCAGGGCTGCCCTGGGCGGCAGTGGAGGATGAGGCAGAGAATTCACACAGGGCTCCAGAGCCTCCCGACCAACTCCAAAGATGCGGCAAAGACACGTGCGGAGCGGAGGGGTCCGTGCGGAGCCGGGAAGGCCACGGGCCCCCGGCTGGGAGCACAGAGCCAGCCCGGCCACTGCTGACCTGGGGACCTGGCACAGGCAGTGACACCCCAGAGCAAGACACCTGCACGGCCAGGGCTCAGGGCAGCGGATCTTCAACTGTGCTCCTTTTACAAGCAAAACCCCAAACCACCGTGAGTTAATTTCAGTTCCTCCCAAGCCCCCGTTCACGTCGGCGACAAGCACAACCTGCTGAGAACAACGAGACCACGGCACAGGTTTCACCTCCAGCCCCAGGTGCGTTGGATTTGCCAAAAAACCACGAAAGGGTGTGATGTCAACACAGTGTACATAGTGTACAGTAGGGGAGAGATTAATGTATCTTAATTTGTCATTATTTTGCTAACCAAAGCTGTACATTTTTCCTATTCTGGCTCTGTCTCCTTTGGGATTTGAACGGGTTCCGACACCCTGCGCATCCGGCCCGCATCGGCAGTTCTGACAATGCACTGTTTCTACGGATTCTCATGCTTTTTCCATTTTATTGCTGGGATTACATGAATTGTTGACTTTATTTTTACACAATAAAGAGTGAAGAAAGACACTGGGTTCTCTCACATGTGTCTGTTCCCTGAGCAGCCAGTGCTCGGGAGCTGATATTTTTCCAGAGGAAGGTTTTGCCTGTGTAAAGCAGGATTTCTGCCCAGTTCCCCTTGGAACTGGTTCAGGCACCCCCTGAGCCTGCCTGCCAGGCTCTCTCCTTCTCCCGTACCCTTAGACCATGTCTTGCGCTGGTTTATGTAACACATCACACAAATTGATGTATTTTTTTCCCCCCAAGACAGAGGCTGGAAGCTCAGCTCCCCGCGGGTCCTGCCAGGCTGGCACAGGGGGACAGTGGCACCACCAGGGCTCTGCAGCAAACGCTCCTGCTGTGGGCACCGTGACAAGCCCCGGGACCGTGACAACCCCTCGGGGCGCTGCTCGTCCCTCGGGAGCCGGGCGGGGTCGAGACACAGTTCCTGGAAGGCAGCACTCCGGGGGTGAATCTGAGCGAGTGGCTCGGGGTGTGATGGGGCTGGAGGCCACCCGTGTGCCACAGCCACGGGCAGGGCAGCGCAGTGTGCCCGATGCTGTTCCTGGGTGCTACAACTTCCCACCTGTCCCACACAGAGCAGCTGTGCCAGATAAATCGATTATAGAATCAAAGATACAAGAAGGGAAATCGTTACTTGCTCCTTGAGACCAGCCAAAAACAATCCACACACACACAGCCCCCCTGTAACTCCCCTATCCCACAGCAGCTAGGAACAGGAGCCACGTGGGTCCAGTGCAGTGCTGCTGCCTGGGGCATGGTGACATGGTGACACCAGCACTGTCCTTCCTTCCTCCATAAGAGCAAGGACGTGGCGACAGCCCCAAGGGACGCAGCTGGTGGAACCCAGCAGAGCCCTCACTGCTGCCACACTTGTAGCCAGCGAGTCTCAGCTTCCAGGGACTGGTGATGGCCATGGTGGCATCACAGTGAGGCCCCTGTGGCCACTTGCGCTGCATCTTCCCAAGCAACATCTCCAGCCACTGCAGCCTCTGCTAAGGGTGTCCCTGACTGGTCACCTGCCACCTCCCACACCCCCAGCAGCCACCCCGGGGTCCCTGTCCTCCACCCAGCCCCTGCCATCCTCATAAAGCCTCTCCTCCTCTGGAGTGTTTGTTCCTGTGGCCGCTCCAGGTCCTTTTCAGGATGCCTCAAGCCACAACCATTGGAATACAACAGGGCGAGGGAGATGCCTTGAGCCAAACTGCAGGTCTGGGACCCGGGGTGTTTTTTCACACCACCAGCCAGACATGAGCAGAATGCCAAGTGCTGGGCACCCTCGGGAGGGAACAGCAGGCACCAGGAGTCCTCCGGGGGCAGGAGGAAAGGTGACACATGAACTGTTCCAGGGCAGTTCACTGAGCCCACGGGGACAGGCTGGGTGTGACGTGCCACCCACCCATCACCCCCACGGGTGGCTGGAGAGGAGGCAAGTGGCTGCCAAGGAGCTCAGGCTGAGGGGGCAGGACAGGGACAGCGTGGGCAGCAACATGGGCACAGGGGCGCAATGCCAGCGGGCACTGAGGGGTGGTGAGGAGAACAGTGCAACCAAGAGCTCCCCCCTCCCCAATTCCTCAGGTCCCCCCCAGGTGCAGAAGGGATTTAGAGCAGCATCTTGCCAGCCTTACACAGGCAGCAGCACTGCAGAGCCCCTGCCAGCCCCCCCAGCACTCCCCCTCCCCAGCTCTCAGAGCAGCCCAGACCTCTCTGGCGATGCAGACGCCGTCCTTCCCCCCGCCCCCAAAAACCAGCTGCTCCAAGGACAGGCTGTTGGGTTTTGTGTCACTGGGAACAGCCTACATCCTGCAAGGGGATGCTATTTATACCCAGGGAACGGGTGGCAGCTCCTGCTCCTGCTCAGCCCCCAGCCCCAAGCAGGGCCCTGGCCTCGGGGTGCTGCTGCCTTCACAGCCACCCTCAGCCATCCCCATGCCAAGGTGGGACCCCAGTGCCCACCCACTGCTGTTGGAGAAGAAACAATACCCTCAGCCAGAAGCTTGTGCTGTTCTGCAATCTGAACTGCAATAAAAAAATTACACTAACAGGCTTTTTTGGTTTTTCTGGGATATCTGGCAAACGCTGCTGTGGTGGAAGTGGGGCTGTCCTGTGCCCCAAGGCAGCAGCGCAGCCACAGCAGAGCCTGGGGAGGCTGTGGGTGAGGGCTCAGGGGGCTGGAACTGGAGCAGCCCTGACTTCTGTATCAACCCTCCCAGCTCATCACAGCCCACACTCCTCAAAGCTGTGAGGGACCCTGACCTGCCTCTCAGCCCCCCAGAAGCCTGTGGGTATTGAACCCCTCATGGATACAGCTGCCTTGGGACAGGAGAAGAGAGGCTGAGCAGCCCCAGGCCACCCCTGTCCATCCCTCCTATCCCAGCTCTGGACACCACAGCAGCTCCAGACACACGACCTGTGTGTCCCAGTGCTGTGGCTGCTGCAGCAGTGGCAGCTCCTCCAGGAAGGAGGAGGAGGATCCCGGGAGAGGTGAGGAGCAGCCCTGCCCATCAGTCAGACCCATTATCCTGACACCCCACCCTGCTCCAGAAACTGCTGTTCAGGGCTGGGAGCTGTCTGGTGGCCCCAGCTCTGTGTGGTGACAGCCAGCCCCGTGTCCCCTGCAAGCACAAGGATGAGGGAGCGCGTTCCCGCCCCAGCGCTAAATCCAGGAGCTTTCAGAGCAGCGGAGCAGATGGAGATCTTGGGCTGCGTGAGGACAGGCCCCACGACTCCCATCGGGAGGTGGCTCAGAGATACCGACGGGGGTGAGGGGGAGTCCTTAAGGGCAGGACACAGCTGGGATTTAGAGCTCTGATCCGGCTCCTCGCGGGCGACTCACACGGGCGGGAAACGCCTCTCTGGGCCCTTCGCACTGGTCCCGTCCTCTGCTCCCCCGCTCAGGGCAGCTCCTCTGGGGGCTCCGAGCGGTGAGAGGAGGTGATGGGGAGATGAAAAATTAAAGCTGCTGTGTTTTGTAGTGAAACACCCCTGAAAACCAGAGACAGCATGTCCTGAGACGGCCTCTCCCGCATCCCTGCCTGCACGGGAGCGCCTGGGGCCGCCCGCAAGCGGAGCTGCCTGCGGCACTGGGACCAGAACGTCCCAGAGCATCGTCACCACACGGCGCCCCAGGCCCTTCATAAATGCCGCTGGATTAATTAGTGGCGAGTGTGTCACGCCGTGTGCGCAGCCTGCCGGGACCACACGGCTCCAGGAGACCCGGATTAAATGCGGATGAGATGGGAAGCGGTGGGAAGAGCCCCCCTGGAGCAGCAAGGGGGGCTCAGCTCCCGCCTGGGCAGGGCTGCGTCAGGGAAACCACAGAGCCGTCGGCACACGGCTACAGAAATCCCCCTGTCTTCACTACACAAAGAGCGGCGGCGATGGGGGGCGTGTGCAGGCAAGACATCCCTCCCCTCCCCAGCACAGATCCCAGACGCAGCAGCATCGTGAGCACTGATGCTACCGGGAGCTCAGGCAGCAGCTCCGCCCTGCATGTGAACACCCCGAGCAGCGAGTGGGGGCCGAGGGCTCAGCTGGGCACCACCAGGAGGGTCCCGGCTGTGCCGGGGCTGCCAAGAACTATCCAAGGCTTCCCAGGGACACGGCTCCAAGAAGCCACTTGCGAGCTGGCACAGGGGGAGCAGAGGGAGACGGGCAGCCAAACACTGCATCTGGGGCACCAGGCAGGGCTGGGGGAAGTCCCGGCTTAGGGAGGGAAAGCGTCGGCCCCCTGTGTGAGAGGGCAGGAGGGGAGCACGGCTCCGGAGCTGCAGGGCACCAGCTGGGGCACAGAAGGCAGCTGGAAACCACCCGGGCACGAAGTCAAGGCCAACAGACTGTTCCGGTCACAGGCGTGAGTCCCGGCTGTGACTGTCCCTCCAATGCCACTCAGGAGCCTTTGCTGGCAGAGCATCGTCTCCTCCATCCCTGGGGCACTGCCCGGGCATCCAGCCAGCACAGCCGGGCAAGGGGCTTCCTCGAGCCCTTCCTCCCCCGGGGGGACCCAACCAGACCTGGCCAGGGCCACACAGAGCCAGCAATTGCAGAGCGAACTTTGCTTTTCACACCCTGCAGCCCTCTCCAAGGTGATGCTTCCTCAGCCAGGGCTGACTCCAGGCAGCCCCCAGCAGCAGGGGGACCCCATCCCACCCCCGCCAGGGGCAGGGAGCTGCTGGGAACACGGGCCTGAACCCCCCTTTTTGCCTTCTCAGAATATTTTCACAGCCTTTTCCCGGGCTCCTCCTCCTGCGACTTTCCCAGCTGCCGCCAACGCCACCTTGACAGCTGCTTCCTCCATCCTTCCCATTCATCCTGGGTGGATTATGCAGGAGCTGGGATCTCAGACTCCACCAAGGAGTTCTGGGGGGATGATCCTCCGGCCGGGGATCCCATGAGGGATCCCACCCCCATCCCAGGGCACAGAGGGAAATAACTTATTTCCCACTGGAGGGCCCCTGCCAAAGCCCCATTCTGCCCCAGGAGAGCCTGTGGAGCAGAAGGAAGACTCTCTCTTCCCAAGCTGATTAAAAATAGATGCAGCATCTCACTTATTATGCTGATTAATTAGTGAGTTGTGGAGCAGGGTGGGCACAGGAGGGGGCACACAAGGGCGGGGGGTAAAAGCGGGGTCAGAGCCCACCCTGTGCTGCCCTGGCACCCCCAGCCCCCACAGGCTCCCCACACCTTCCAGGGCCGGGGGTACTGGGGCAGCACATCTGGGGGGTCCCCACACCCCCACTTCCCTCCCTGTCAGTAACAGATGCCAGGCTCCAGAGCGCTGCTGGAAATCAGGTCAGCAATAGCCCGCAGCAGATTTGAACATTCCTCATCCTGCCGAGGCCCTGGTGCAAGTGGGAGATGCCACAGGGCAGCCCCACGCCCCCGGCCCGGCTGGCAGGGAGGGAAGGAGGGACGGAAAGGTCTGGATCACCCCATAAATCCCCTCCTGCCAGAAGGGATGAGGAGGGAGGCAGGGCTCCATCATGCTGCTGAGTCAGTGCTTGTGGAAGCTGGGGAATGGCAGCCACCCCCCAAACACCCCCTCACATACCCCAAATCTCTCACCCAACACCTGATGGGGCGGGGAAAACCCCGCGGGGACAAAGCCGTGCTGATTTATTACCTCTGGAAAGGTGAGCAGAACCTCGAATGCCCACAGAGCCCCGAGTGACAGCACCCACCCCCAGCTCACACCAGCCTTTCCCTTCCAGCCCCTCCAAACCCTCCCCGTGCCCAGGCAGGGGCTTCATGCACCGGTGTTGGATTTGGGATGGGCTGCTCCACAATTGGCAACGCTTTCTGCTCCCTCCCCGGAACCCATATGTTGGTGTCATGAATATTCATGAGCTCTGTGGCAGCATCCGGAGCTGGGAGAGGAGCCCCGGCCCCGGCCCAGCACCGGTGGTCTCAGTGCTGGGGGTCCCGAGCTGCCCGATCCCCCGGACCCCACGTCCCCCAGCCCCGCTGCTGCAGCTCGGCCCTTCCTCAGCCCCACGCGCCCTGCCGGCACCCAGCGCCCTTCCCGGGGCTGGAGCGGGGGCACCGTCCCTCGCACGCTCCCGCGGGGGCTCTGCCCTCCTCTCCCACCGCCCGTGCGATCCTGGGAGCAGCTCCTGCACCCTCGGCTGCTCCCCTCGCCCCCGGCGCTCCAAGCACAGCTTGGCAGGTCCCGGGCAGGAGGAGGGAGAACACCAGCGGCGCGGGGAGGCTATTTCCAGCAAAATGGAATTTATCCACCTGCAGCCGTGAGGAGGCTCCGGCAGCAGGGACCACACAGACCTGCCTGACCCTGGGGCTGCGGCCCCGGGCTACGGACGGGGACTGGGCTCAGAGGAGCACCAAGAGAGCTGGGAAGTTGCCCTCAAGGGACTGGGATTTCCCTGGCCCCGGCTGTGCCCCCCACCAGTGGGGCAGAGCCTGGCTCCTGCCCTGCCCCACACCCACCCTGGGGCCACAGCGGCGTCAGGAAGGAGCAACAACCACATCATATTAATTGGATCCCGGTTTACTGCAAACAAAGAGGAAGCAGGTGACATTTACCTAGCAGAGTAATTGATATCTGAGCAATTTGTTGGAGTAACCTCATTATATGCCAGCTGGATTTCCCAAACCCTCCCAATTCCACTCATTACAAACAAGGTTTGTGTGTTAATCAGAGCTCTTTAATCACGGTGCTGCCCATCATCATTCCAGCAAGTTACAAAGCCTCCAGATTTATCACAGACCCTGAACACCCTCCTAGGAATCTGCTGGATGTTTTATTAGCAGGCGATGATGCTCCTTGGGAAGACGCCGGACGTTTCCCTCTCAAGCCATGGCACAGGAGCAGAGCTGGTTCCTGGCACCACCTCTCCTCCCTGCAGGCAGCTCTCCCTCCCTCCCCGGCCTGGCTGATCAGCTCCTCCTCATCCTCAGTGCACGACCAGGAGCTGTTCCCACACCAGAGAAACGGCTCCAGTCAAAACAGGGGCCCCTGGCAGAGCCACCCACGCCAGGGGGGCACGTTCAGCAGGACCCCCCGGGCACGGGGCTCCTGGTGGTCCCGAGCCCAGAAGCCTCCTCGGGTCTCTCTGCCTGGGCAAGGCTTCCCCTCTGCCCCTGAGGCCCCAGCCCTGCCAGGTCCCTCCTACAGCGGGACGGTGACCCTGGGTACAGAGGAGAAGGTGCCACAAAGAAGTGGGGCCTTGCTGACCTGCCCAAGAGCTCCCACATCCCTGCCCTCCCTCCACCCCCAGGGGTCCCTCAGGAGGGGACAGAGCCCCAGCCCCCCAGGAGGAGAGATCTATGTGCCCCACAGATCTGCCTCCTTGCTCAGCCTGAGCCCGGTACGAGCTGCTCCATCACCCTAACGACACAGCTCATAATTATCTCATTTGCTATTAATTTGGTTGTCAAGAGAAATTCCACTCATTTGCTTTTAATTAATGGGGCCTTAAAATAAAGCCATGGGGCTGGGAGGGCTCTGGTGAGAGGTGTCTGCAGCAGGATCAGAGAGGATCAACCCAGACCAACAACGGAAGGGCAGTCGGGTGGAGAACTATTTATAGGACAAAAGGACAGGAAAATCCAAAAAAGGACAAAGGGACAAAAAAACCTGCAAGGGAGTCATGATGCTCCCCCAGCTCCCTCTGCACACCTGGGCACTGGCCATCACATCCAAGAGGCCTCTGGACACCCCAACAAGGCTCAGCTCCCACAGAGGGAACCAACATGAAAAACGCCTGTTTGCAACCAGAGATGGAGGCTCAGAGCTGAGGACCAGCCTCCCTGCTCCGAGAGCCAAGGGAGCCCCAGCCAGTCCCACGAACAGCAAATGCACTGGGAATGTGGGAAGTGAGGGGGGCTCAGCTGCCTGGGGGCACCCAGACCATGGCTCGGTGCTGCCAGTCTGCAGCTGGATCAGGGTTTGGGCAATCGGGAGGGAAAAAACCCCTCCTAAATCCACCCAACCAAACCAAAAGGGGAGAGGAATGAGAATTGGGGGCGGGGAGGGGGGAAATCCCAATAAGACGCTTCCCCCGTCCTCAGCATGAGTGTCCCGAAATACAAACCCTGAGTCACCAGAGCTCCCTCCGTGCAGTACAAACTGCACAGGCAGCACCTACACTGCCACAAGCTCCAGACACGGAGGTGGGAATGCATCCCACCCAGCCTCAGACACCTGTGACAGAGCTGCTCATCCAGACTCCCTCGAAACTCAGCGAACAAACACATTTTCATCTTAAAGCATCTCCTCCCCCTTCTCCAGGGACCCCAGATACACAGTGCACATGGGATTCTCCTTCCTGACCTCTGGCTGTCCACAAAAATCTGAAGAACCAGATCCAATTAATCTGTAGCAGAACAAACCATTCATCATCTGACTGGGCCAGAGCCATCACTGCCACATCCCTGATCCCAGCACTGCTCCAGACCCACACCCCGTTCCCCAAGGGGTGACCAAGTCCTAAGACGCCTGCAGAGACTCCTGAACAGTCACAAATGGTGAAGAGTAAAGCCCCCTGGTGATAACAAAAGGCTTTACAACCGGCCAGTAATAAGTGTTTTCCTCTGGTTCCCAGCAATTTAACACCCAGAACAGACAATTTCCAGCCATCAGAGTTTAAAAGGACGAGACATGTACGAGTTTACTTCGAAGGACACTCAAGCTCTGCTCTCTGAGTTTCTATTAAGAGGTTTCATGCATTACAAAGCGATTTTCCCTTCCCAGAGTTATAAGCCAATTAGATAAAGACCAAGTTAATCCCTTATTGTGTCCAAAGAGCCACGAGCAGACACCAAACACAGAGATTAGTCCTTTGCTTTAACCACCCTGGGTTTGGGCAGTCGGGAGAGCATCCCATGGCACAGGCAATCCCCAAACCCAGGGGACCAGAGCCCCAGCTCCAACAGGGCTGCACAGGGGCTGTCAGGTGCCACTGACACAACAGCACCATCCTCCACCTAAACCCGACCCAGGTGACTTTAATCCAGAGTCATCCGAGTTTACCTGTACTCGGGATGAGAAGAGTTCAGAGACTCACGCAGAGGGAAGTCAGGGCAGTGATGCAGAGCCATGTGATTGGGGTTTTGATGCCTGTTTTTTTTTTACCTTGAGCTTCTTTCCTCACTCCCTGCCAGGCCAGCCAAGGACAACAGCATCCCCCGCCCTGGCTCCCTCACAGGGTGAGCACATGGACCCCACACGTATCAAAACACCCGGGTCCCAGCGGGAAGAGGGAACTCACAGCAACAGACCCCAAACAGCCACAGCCTCACATACCTATTGACAAACTGGGCTCAACTCCTTGAGCTTCCACCCAAGCCACAGCTTTGGCTGCAGAACCGCCCCCAGCCAGCACTCCCCAACTTTCTCATAGTCAAATACCAGCCAGAAACACAAAAAAAATCACAGTAGATCAGGAGATAATAAAACCACGACACTCACCCACTCAGCAGCACAGCCAGGTCAGGAGGAACCACAGACCCTCACACTGAGGGAACCTGTTTTCCAGCAGAGCCCTCCCAGAGCTGCCCCACCCGCCCCAGACCTCTGGCACAGCTGAGCCCGGTAAGGGGCTGCAGCACAGCTGGGATGGATCCACACTGGGAGTGGTGTGATCCAGAACTCAGGACGAGCCTGGGCTGGTCCTGTGGTCCCCAGCACAGGCCAAAGCCTGGGACAAGGTAATGAGCAATTCCAGATGGATTTCCCTGGTGTTCAGCCCAAAAGAGGTGGGCAACAGCTGTCCCTGCCCACCGTGAGTCACCTGTGCCCAAATCTGCGACAGGCTCTAGGAGACTGTCCCCGTGCTTGGTGAAGCTGCTGTTTTGTGTGTAGTTGGAATGAGGAATGGATGAACTGACAGCAGTGCTGTGGCCCCTGGGAATAGCCAGGAAGGTGCCAGACCAGTTCCTCCCAGTAACAACTCCCAGGTCGACAGCCATGCACAGGAGGTGGTTGGGGGTGTGGGTGCCCGGCCCAGCAGACCAGAGCTGTGCACAGCCAGTCCTGCCTTGCCAAGCCAGACTGAGTGTTCTGCAGGGACAGTGGGCCAGCAGCCCCCACATGCCCCCCCATCCCTGGGATCAAAGGAGCAGCTTCCATGGAGATGGTTTTCCCTTCCCAGTCTCTCCACCCACGTACAAACTCTGCTGTGAAACAGCTCTGAGGCTTCCCAGGAGACAGTGGCTCCTTCGCGGGCCTGGGAGCTGCAGCTGCTGCAGCTTTGGCTTTCAAAACACATCACTGAGGGTTTTTTGGGAAGGGCCCTGCCAGTACCTGTCCCTCCCTTCACCACTTGCTCAGATGGGCCCCAAAGCTCCCCAGATGGGCCCTGGGGTTGCCAGGTTTTTCGCTTCCTCCTTTTTCCCGCCCAGCTTTCAGGAAGAAGGGACCAGCCCAGACCTCAACCCAGCAGACAGGCAGAACGGGCTGGATTTTGTCCTCCCCACCCAAAGCAGCTCCAAGATTGAGAACAGGACAATAAAAGTTGGACAAGAAATTTATGCAAAATTGAGGTTAAAACGGCCGTGACCTGAGCACCCTTCCCCAGTCCCGGGAAAGCATCCTTCTTCCTCTTTAGGCTGGAACTCCCACAGCTTGTGTTCTGCTCCTGCTGCTCTTTGGGAACAGTCAGGAACCACCTGTCAAACCCAGCCAGGACTCCAACCTCGGGAGAAGCTCTGTCCCTGCAGACTGGATGAGGGTCGAGGATTGATTCGGGCACAGAAGCTCCACAAACAGCTGAACTGGTGCTGGGCCAAGGTACGGGCACAAGGAGTTTCTTCCAGCCTGGCACCAGAGCTCCCAGTCCACCCACAGGGCAAAAACTGCAGCCCAGGATCTGGCCACCCTGACTGATGTGTGTATCAGGAAGGGCCTCCCTCCCCATCCTTGATGTGCAAAGAGAATGGGAGAGCACAGGCTGCAGGGATGGGGGAAGCTGTTCCTCTCTCTCTGACACAGAGGTGTGGAGGCCACAGGCCAGCTCTGGAGATTAAGTACCTCAACAGCTCCTTTGCTGCCCAAGGACTCCAGTGAGTTGTTGCAAACTTACACGTGAGCCTTTGCTTACACAAAGATTTTAACATTTCTCAAAAACAAGCCCTGAGAAATCTCTGCAAGCATTATCCTTGAGCAGCAGCTGCTCTGCCAGTCCACCAGGACATGCACAGGGGCTGGCACTGCCCAAGGGACATGGCCTGGCACGGCTCTGCCCCCCAGGATGGCACCAGGCTCCTGCACTCGACAGAACTCAGCCTTGAGGGAGAGGATCCAGTGAAGAGAAGCCCTGCAGGTTCTTCAGGCATCAGACTAATCCTCCAGTTCAGTCTCCTTTTTGCTGCTGGGAAAAAGAACAAAGAAGAGTCACAGACAAAAAAATGTAGAAAGCAACAAGACCAAACAACAGTCAGTGAAGAAGGGGCTCAGACACAGGGTGTGAGATACAGGGTCACAAATGGAACGAGTCTGGGGGTTCTGCTGCACAACCTCCAGACCAGCCCAGGTGAGCTCCAGCACTGCCCTGGCAGGCAGGGGTTAGAGAGGAACTCTGGCACAACCAGGGGACACCCAGCCTGGCACTCACAGGGCCAGGCCATGCAGAGAGAGCCCCTCCTTCTGCTCCTGGGCACATGACTTCAAGAATCAAGGAGCTGAGCAGAGCATGGCGAGTTGCACCACCCAAGTGCCCCAAGGAATCTGTAAGAGCTGCCTCACCCAGTGTTAATCCCCGACTGCCACCATCGGCCACATTCACTCCTTCTGGTCCCTCGGGACCCTTGGAGCCCTGACACACCTCGCTCAGCCCTGAGCAGCTCTTGGGGCATGGCCATCAAGTACCTGTCCAGCCTGGTCCTGCTGTGGGTCTGAGGGAATCCAACCACACTCCTGTGAACTTCGCTGAAGAGGCAGCACGGCCACAACTCAAGGAGCTCCTGCACTTCAGAGGGCTTGCCATGGGTTTACACCAAAAAACTGAGCACCCACTGGCCCATGTTAGGCAAGAGTGGGGGAGTCTGACCCTCCTCCGAGATCCAGGGGCCAAAACCAGCTCCCTGCAGGTATTTCTGTCCACCCTCATGTCACACCTGTAGGCGTTAGTGCTCTGCTTATCATCAGTGCCAAAAAAAGACCAAATCCCCACTGACCTTGCCCAGCTCAGGACACGGCGCTGTGAGGGACAAACGTGTGGAGCAGCATGGCCACATTGACCAGAAATCACCCTTTCTGGAGGCAGCACACGTCACTTGAGCTCACCTTGTTACCCCCCCTGGCCCTTTAATGCCATTACTGCAGCTCATTCCACGAGCAGATCCCCTTTGGAGAGGCACCTGCTGGGCTGCCCACACACCCACCTCTCTGGCCTGGCCCGTCTGACCTCCAGTGGTGCACACAGCTGCTTCCGAATATACTCCCTCGATCTGATGTCAGCCTGGAATTAAGGAGCAAAACGGGTGGGAATGGTCTGACCAGCCTGGCTGGTGCCTCCCCCTGTTATCCCAGTGTGCTCAGGAACACTCATGGTTGTGTTCCAGCAAGGCAGGACAGCCTGGGGCAAGGAGAGCACCGATGACATGCCGAGAGCTGTAAGAAGTGCTGCTTGACATTCACTGGGTGCTCTTGTCCCCCCAAGGTGGTACTGCTCAGCTCTCCAGTGCTGCACCACACCAGCAGAGGATTCTCCAATGCCTTCACAAGCACATCCCAGGCTCTTGGACTTTGAGAACTGGCAGTTGATTTTTACAGTCAAGGATTTTTTCGTTTTCAGAAACTTCTTTCCCAAACACACTGTGACATTTCAGAGCAGCTGCTGTGCCCCACCTTAAAGACAAAGTGTCTCTCCCCAGTTAAAAAGCAGGATGTGACCTTCCCAGCTGGAAAAGCTTCACAGCATACAGTGATGATGCTCAGAAAGTGGGTTAACACATCCCTGGTGGCTGTCCTTGAAGCACTTGCTGCTCTCACCGCTGTGCTGCCCCTGAGGAGCCTCTCCTGCACCCCAGGCAGCCCCCACACCCCTCACCCCCAGGGCCCTCGGTGGAGGCTGTTCCTGCTGCTGCTGGAACCTGCTCCACAACTGCAGAGCCACCCTGCCAGCTGAGAATGAGAGAGTTACATAAGGGCTGGTTTGTTTGGGAGATTTTTTTTCCGTTCTCTCTATAATTGGACAGTTTCATAACTGAACTGACAAATAACTTTGATCACTCTTCAGGATAAGCGATTACGTGATGTATTTTATAACCAGGGAAGGAGGCTGCTCGATGGTCCCTCTGGGGACACCAAGGAGCAGGAGGCACAGCCACCAACTATTTTTCTAGTGAAGAAAAACCCCAGTCACGTTCTGCTGGGAACATCAGCTGATGCTTGATTGGGTGGCAGTTCCCAGCCAGTGCTCACTCCTAGTGCAGTGCCGGAGTCAGCTTATCCCGGCGATTAACCACGGGGCTAATCAATAAGATGGATCACTGTCCTGTAATAATCCTCACAGATTTGGGCTACTTTCAGAGGGGATAGTGCTGGCTTTGGAATTGTTGCTTTCCCTGTTTTCTGAGGGGCAGTGGTGATCCCTGTGCACACAGCAGGACTGCAGGGGTACACCCGAAGGGAGCTGGAGTCTCAGGATACCAGAGACAGACATCCCATCTCAGAGGAGAGGGCTGATGGCTTGTCTCCCACTTCTCCTGAGGGCACGTGTTTGGTATTTCACAGAAGTGACCTGCAGGCCTCCCTCTGTCCTTCCTGGTGGGCTGGAGCAACAGCAGGCTGTCCCAGCAGCCCCTTCCTGAGGCAGCAGGAACTAGCTGGGCACAAGGCCAGCAGGAGCTGAAGGATCACCAAGCGAGCGGGTGCTTGATGAGCAGCCAACCAGGAACCTGAACCAGTGAGAGCAGAGCAGGGTCCCAGTGCAATCCCAGTTGGCTGGAGAGTGTGAACAGCTTCTGTCTCCCTGCTGTGCACAGGGGTCCTGGGACTCCAGTCCCGGAGTGAGGGTGAGCACTGGAGAAGGGTTTTGGTCTCTGCCAGGAGGAGGCAAGGGCAGTTCTCTCAGCAGGGCTTGGTATTGTTCAGGGCCACTCAGACTGAGTGCTGTGCTTACTTCCGTGGGGTGACAGCTCCTGCCTACCCCAGGTCCTGCCTGGGAGCTCTGAATGACCTGTGCAGAACCTCACAAGCTGGCTGGGCAGAGATCACCCCATGCAAGCACATTTCTCCCAGATGGGCCTGGCACTGGCACATGGAGTAAGGACTAAGAGGGATGTAAATACTGATTGTAGGTGACAACGAATTCCCTCTGAGAGATCACTTTGCTCACCTGCACCACGGCCAGTTCCTTGGCAGCACAACCACACTGTGGGCTGAATGCAAATCGAGCTGTTCTGATTCCCTTGGATAGTGCTGCATTCCTGGGAAGCACCACATCCCCTACATGGACTGGCCAGCCCGGCCTCCGGGAAAGCAGATCTTAGTTCCCACAGCAATTGCACAGCACTGCACATGCTGCCCTCACACAAACCACAACCACAGCCTCAGGAGGCAGGGGCAGCTGAGCTCTCAGAGATTTTACTTCCAGGGCTGCCAGAACTTGCAAACCAGGAGCTGATGATCCGCAGGTCTTTCACAACACTGGGAAAGCCATGAGCACATCACTCATCAGGTCTGCAAGCTTGTTCTGGCCAAGTCAGCCATCCATGGCAGGATTCTCTGCACCCTTCTACTTCCCAACTCCAGCTTCAGGTGCGCAAGAGCTGAGGCCTCCAGGTCTGCCCTGTGCCAAGATCTGTGACAGTCACCACACAGAGGAACTGCAGCAGGGACAAGTCCCATGGAAAGGTTTAAGTGTCCTTACCTCCTGCCATCCCTCTACAGTAAACACACTCCCTTTGGATTTTTCATCTCTCTGTAGGAAAAGTGACAATAATTCACTTCGTCACTCTAAGAAAAAGGTCACAGGGATCTAGAAGATTCTCCCAACATTAGCAAATCCTGGAGATAGCTGGAAGCGAAATGAGGGTGATGAAAAGCTCCAAGACACCTTTTTGTTTCCAAAGGGAATGCTTTTCCCTTCCCTTTGAACACGCCGAGCTGCAGAGCTGGCTCGGAGCTCTGCAGAGGCATCTGTCCCTGGCTGGAGATTATGTAAGGAGCTCCATCAGCCTCCTCCTGTCTGGCAGGTACCGGGGATGAGATTAGAAACTCTGGCTCTGCTATGGACACCTCAAGGCTTGCTTTGCTCCAAGGTGTAAGACTTTCCTCTGGCTTACAAGTAGGCTCAGTGTTCAGAGAACACTGCAGTGCCCGTGAGCAGCTCTGGTGCAGAGCCCTCAGCAGGGTCACCCCAGCACTGCTCGGGGGGGCTGCACAGCTGGGCAGATCCCCAACACCCAACCAGCACAGCACTGCAGCGATGCCAATGGGCTGTCCCAGGGCAGCATTAGGAACAGGGACACCTGAGCAGGCCCTGCTCCCTGGGCACTTGTGGATCTGGGCTGTGGAGCCCCCGACACCAGTGACCCCAGAAGAAGGGAAGCACCTGCCAGGTCAGAAGTCCCAGAGTCTTTATGCTTCTCCAGAGCCTTTCCTGAAGCTCTGCTGCGATTTAATCAGCCAAGGCTGAGCCCTGGTGGCAGCTGTGGCTCAGTGACAGCGATCCAGTGCTGTCTCCTGCTGGCTGGGCCCACAGCTCCATCCAGAGTGCAGCAGGGGGAAAAGCCCAGAGAAGCAGCACTGCGGGCTGTGCTGGGCTCTAAGTGCCCAGGAAAGCTGCATTCCCAGCTCCTGTGAATTAACATCAGCATCACAGGAGCTGGCTGCAGAGAGGAACCAGGAAATCAGTCAGGCTGGGTCTGCAGTCAGGGCTGGGAGGACTGCTGGGCACTGCATCAGGAGAACCAGCACGGCCACGGGAACACCACCACAGGCTGGGAGAACAGCCCAGCAGAAGGGTGTCAGCAGCAGAGGAGGCTCTGCGACACACCCAGGCTCGGCAAACACAGCCCCCCCTCAGCCCTGCTGCCGTACCTGCCGGATGGGCTCCGGGACGCGGAACCTGCAGCAGGAGCTGACGAGGCGCACGGCTGTGTCCAGGCTCACCCTGTGCCCCACCGAGACGTACAGGGGCTTACAGCTGTTGTTGTAGCTCCGCAGCGCCTGCGTGTTCAGAAATGAGAGATCAAGCACTCAACAGGCTCCTTTAAAACACACGGAGGGGCAGGAGAATTATGAGCCAGGCAGTCGCCCTTGGAGGGTGGGGTAGTGGCTCTGTGTTTGCAATTCCCAGCCTTCCTGAAGCTCTTCTCCATCCCAGTGTCTCCTCACAGGGACTGTTTCTCCCTCTGGACCCCCGTGGCCCTTCCCCAAATGCCTCACACTCCTCTGGGAGGCAGGGACACATGCCAGTGCACTGACACAGACACAGGAAGTCTGTTACATCTGCTTGTTCCTGTTCTCCTCCGAGTCAGATGCTCCCATATCGCATCCTGGTGAACTGCCAGGGAATTGGCACCTCTCCCTGACTGGGGTTCACACACAGGGATGCCAGAGCACCTCAGGTGCCACAGCCACAGACATGATTGTACCCAACACCTGAACTGTCAACTCTCTACAAACATCTGAGCTCTCAGGAAGGGGCTGGAAGTGTTACTGGTCCCTGTTCACACCTGCCTTCCTGAACTGGGATCACTGAGCTCGCCCCACTATGGAAACAACATCCTCATGGCCAAGTGACATGCTTACCATGCCCAGGACTCTCCCTGAAGTGCCTGTCAGGGGGAATGTATCTCCTGACCTCTGCAGGGAACGAATCTAGGGATAAACACACACCAGGTCAGGTTGTTAGGAGATATTTGTATGTGGCTGTGCCAATTCCCTTGGGATATTAAAGAGCAGAAATAAATTCCCAGCCTGGCCTAACCTGCTCCCTGTGCAGCTCATCCCTGACCAAGCCATCCACCTGCAGGAGGTTCTTGGCCACTCCAATGCACGGCAGATCCGTCAGGACTCCGAGGTGACAGGCCACACCAAATCCTGCCAACAACGAGCCACTGTACCCGCAGGACACCAGGGAACTGGAGTCCCAACCAGCAGCACAGGGACCGGACAGCAGGACCACCCAGGAGCAGCCTACCTCTGTGATGGAGCAGCCCATTCCCATCTACCAGAAGCACCTGAAAAAGCCAAAGCAGAACTGTTACTTCCTGAGCACTCCAAGGAGCAATCAGTGATTGGCTCCACATTCCTGCTCCCTAAGGAAGGGACAATGGATGCTCCAACACACCCATGGAGAGCAACCAGCGCAGTCTCCCTAGGGAGAACACCTTTCAGCAGGACTGTGCCCACAGGACACCCCAGCTTGGGACAAGGAAACACGGCACACCTGAGGTGCGAGCTTGGGCTCCTCCTGCTGAAGTCTCTGAACAGCTTCCACCAGGAAAGGGACCTCTCGGAAGGCCAGGAATCCGGCCACGTAGGGGGTGGTGACGGCCACCATCCGGCAATCCTCGTACAGCACCTGGAGCAGGAGGAGACAGCGACCTGGGGACAGCCTGGCGAGTGACAGAGGCTCCTCCTCTGGCTCATGTCCCCTCCTCTGATCCCTGCTGCTGAGGCTGTGTCAGTGTGTCACTGGGAAGGGACTGATGGCAGGAGAGGGCTGGACACACCATGCCCTGCCTGGGAGTGAGTCCTTGAACACAACCAGGGCAGCTCCTGAGAGCCAGCAGGAACCTCATCCAGGGCAGCACCAAAGGGGGCAGGGCAGGGACAGGCCAAAACAAACCTGTAAGGCAGGACAAAACCATGATCTATAGGGCAAGGCAGGAATCACAGCAGGACCTGAAATTCAGGTCATAAAAATCCCAGCAGCCACATCAAACTTTATTTCTCTGCTTGTTAGAGCTTTTATAGTTAAAGATAACTTCTACATAATTTTGAAAGCTGGGAAAGAGACCAAAAAACTTTATTAGTTCAAGTAAAATGACTGTGAGATGTGGGATCCATGGTGGATTTGGAAAGGCTTTTCTAAGTCCCATCCCATATATCCCATATATCAGCTGATTCCCAGCATGAACTCACACACGAGACTCTGCACTGGAGTGCTAAACACTTCCCTCTGTCCAAGGGCACTAAGGGACATCAGCTCCTTTTAGCTCCTTCTGGGAAGTGGCTGACGCTGATTATTTTCAACACACACCCAAAGCAGTTCAAATCACAGCGTTTGTGAGGTACCAGCTCCCCTGAACGGACACTAAAGCTGTCTTTGGACACCTTGTGAGTTCCCAGGCACCCTAAAAACCTCTCGTGATCAGGAGCTTTTTGCATCGTATCTTCCTAAACTTATGTCTAAATCCTTACATGTATTTTCTCTCTACCTCTTTTGTAAACACACAACTGGAGGATTTGCTGAACAAACCCAGAATTATAGAACCATGGAACAGTTTGGGTTAGGAGGAACCTTAAAGATCATCCAGTTCCACTCCCTGCCATGGACAGGGACACCTTCCACTATCCCACGTTGCTCCAAGCCCCGTCCAACCCGGCCTTGGACATTTCCAGGGTTGGGGCAGCCACAGCTTCTCTGGGCAACCTGTGCCAGGGCCTCCCCATCCTCAGAGGGTGGAATTTCTTCCCCGTATCCCATCTAACCCTGCTCTCCTTCAGCTTAAGGCCGTCACACGAGATACTTGAGCAATGCCTAACGGGGCAGCCCCAGCAGGGAACGGCCTTTGCGAAAGCTTCCCATAAACCGCTCATGTCCCGGCACACCTGGATGGAGTGAGGGCTTCACCCGCGTTACCTCGAGGGCCGGGTAGCTGAGCACGACCAGGGAGGCGCAGGCGCTGCTGTCGTCTCCTCTGACGTAGGATAAATCCACGCCTCCCACTCTCTCCAGCCCGGTGAAATTCGGGTCTTTCTGCCACTGCTCGGTGTCCTGCTCCACCACGCCGGCCTTCAGCCGGGCCTGCTCCCTGCAGAGACCCCCGAGGCCGCACTGAGAGGGGGGTCCCTTCCCCGGGACTCCCCATCCCCGCCAGCGGTGCCTCGGGGAGCCCTCAGACCCCACTCAGGGGGCAGAGCAGCGGGGGCTCTCCCCGAGGGTGCCCGTGGCTGTGCCCGGGCCGGGCCCCGCCGTGTCCCCCCTTCCCCCGGTACCGTTCCCAGCGGCGCCGCGCGGGCGGACCGGCCATGGCGGACGCGGGGCCGCCCGTCCCTCAGCGCCGCTGTCCCCCGGAACGCGGGGCCGGGCGCGGCCGTTCCGGGCGCGGCGCCGCCGTGTCACGGCATCCCGGGCCCACGGAGTGCCCGTCCAGTCCCACCCCTGCCATGGGCACGGACACCTCCCACCAGCCCAGGTTGCTCCAGGCCCCGTCCAAGCTGCCCTTGGACACTTCCAGGGATCCAGGGGCAGCCACAGCTTCTCTGGGCAACCTGGGCCAGGGCCTCCCCACCCTCCCAGCCACAAATTCTTTCCCAGTATCCCAGTTTGAAGCCATTCCCCCTTGTCCTGGCACTCCAGGACCTTGGAAATAGCCTCTCTCCCTGTTTCTTGTAGTCTCCCTTCAGGTCCTGGAAGGCCACAATCAGGTCACCCCAAAGCTTCTCCTCTCCAGGCTGCACAATCCCAACTCTCTCACCTTCCCTCCCAGCAGAAGCTGCTCCATCCCTCTGATCATCCTGGTGCCTCCTCTGGACTCTCTCCAGCAGCTCCACGTCCCTCCTGTGCTGTTCCCCAGCTCTGCAGGGGGGTCTCACCTGAAGAAGCAGAGGGGCAGAGCCGCCCCTGCCCTGCTGCCCACTGGGGATCAGCCCAGGGGGAGCTGACGATCCACTTGTGGAAATCCCAGTCCCTGTGGACCGCGGGGCCGAAGGAGACGGGGAAGGAGCCAAGGAAGGAACTAAACAAGCTTTATTGGGGGAGGGAGAGCAGGGCCCAGCCCTGGGACAAGGTGGCAGCCAGCAGGGGCCACCGGGTTAAGGCAGTGAAGAGGGCACTTCCTTCATGGTTCCATTTCTCCTGCATGGTCCAGCCCCACCGTGGTGCAGAGTAGGGAAAGGCAGCAGGTACCAAGGCAGGAAGGGGAAGCTGGGAGAAGGAGCCAGTTCTGGATCCTGCTGACAACCCAGCATCAGGAGAAATGCAGATTGAAAAAAAATAAATCCCTGGTTTTTAAAAAAATACTTCAATCTTCCTCAGGTGGCTCGGGGTTGTGGTTATCCATGACTCACATGCAGCTGCTGGTTCTGTTTCATCCTCCTGCTGCATGGAAGCAGCTCCACATCACGTGTTTGGTACTGAAGTTAGTAAAAAACAACACCCCCAACCCCAAAAAGAAAAATCAACAAACCCAAAACAAGCCCCCCACCATTCCCAAATCACCACCTCTGGGTGTTGTGGCACCAACATTCTTGGCAGTGGCCTGTTCCTAACTTTCCCTGCGCTCTCGTTTGAAAAGAGCAGCTGCTTTCCAGGTAGCAATTGCATGAGAGAGAAGAATCTCATCTGGGAATGTCTCTTGCAGCTCTGTAGCTAATTCTGAGTCTTTGGCATCAAGGTAAGGCAGGAGCGATTCCTTCAGGCTGGAAGACAGAGCAGAAGTAGCATTAACAGCCACAGCAAACCACAAGTGCCATGTAATAGTGGTGTTTCCCATCACCCAAAATACTAAATATACACAGCTTAACAGGTGTATTTGTAGTGAGAAAGGTTAAACAGCCTGTTGAAGCTACAGAGAGGCTGCAGGGCAGAACTGAGCTGTTGGGGCCAAGGTGTGCCTGTGAGAACTGGGTGGGCTCCTCCTGGAAGGTTGGGCATGATGATCTTGGAGGTCTTTTCCAACCTCAATGAGTCTGTGATTCTATAATGATTCTATCCAAGTGCCTGCAGAAGTGCTTGTGCTCCTGAGCAGCAGCTCCTGGTGTATTCCAGCAGTGTTCCCAAAACAGCTCATGGAAAAGGAAGTCACACATGCCTGAAATGGGCACTGTGTCTCAGGACTAAGCTGGATATTTCTAATGTTGCTGGTTGTGCTGTGTCTCCACAGGACAGGTGTTTGCCAAGGGAACTGTTCCCATCATGTGCATTCTCAGAGGCAGAGAAGCTTCAGTTATTAACTGTTGTAGGTTTGGGCTGTGTAACTCCTACCTCCACTTGGGTCTGAATTCATCCACAGCCCGGGCACGTCTCAGCTTCAAGACAATCATTTCATGGAGCTCCTGCAGGAAGGTTTCCAGCCTCGAGTGGATGAGGAAGGTGTGGAGGAGCTTGGCAATCTCTGGACTGAGCTTAGCTTTGTAGTCTTGACTGACATCTGCAAAAGGATCCTAAAAACACAGCGAGGGGAAAAAAGACAGACAGACATTTGAGCAGGTGGTTCCTTGAGAGCAGAGAAGAGCTGGTCAGACAGTTCTGGGGGTGCCATACCCTTCTGAGGCGCAGCAGCTGCTCTGATTTGCGGGTAGAGAGGAGCTGCCACAGGGCTATGCTGTGCTTGAGGTGGCATCGTCTGAGGGCCTGCAACAAAAACACATACATGGACGTAAGGGATGTCTTTGGGAGCCTGTCCCCAGCCTGCTCTGCCCAGGCAGGTCACAGCTCAGCAGGGAGTTCATCCAGCCCACTAACCTGGCTATAGCCTGCCTGCAATAGGCCTCTCTCTCCCTCTTCCCCACTTTGCCTTCAATAATGCACCTGTTTGGCACCATGAAAGGGAGTGGGAAAGTAATGTCACATGGACTGGTCACAACACAGTGCCTTTGCCCTGCCAGTGAAGGGCCTCTCTTCACACTCACTAGGAGATAAAGCCTTCCCCATCACCAGTTTAGAGAGGTGAAGGGATGGTTTCAGCCCTGCTCAGCACTAGGCCAGTGTCACCAGGGTCTGACTCAGACCTGAAGTTCTCCCTTTGCTCAGTTTTAGCACTGCAATAATTCTGCTGACACTCCATTGATCCTTCTCCTTCCCGTGCTGTCAGAGCCTGGATCTGCAGAGGAGCCTGACCTTCTGCACCTCCTGCACCTGACTTTTCTGGAGGGTGGCACGAACCTGCTGAGCACCATAAGTTGTCAGGTCCTCCCACCTTGCAAACAGTGGTTGCAGGGGGAGTGAAAATTGCTTCCCCCTCACTGTCAAATACAGTGGGGAAGGAATTCGATCACCCTTTCAAGCTAAACTTTCGCTGGGCTTGAAGGTCCACTGGCTGGATTTAGAACAAACCAGTGCAGATTTTACCCTGTAAGAATCAGAGCTTTGCCCTCAGGACTCACCTGCAGAACGTGAGGGTTTGTCTGGTCCCCCATCTGCAGAACTTGTTCAATGTAGTCAGTCAGCAGCATCTCAGCGTTCTCCCCAGCCATGGCCAGGAAGCCCAGGGTGATTTCAGTGAGAGACAGAGCATCACAGACATCACTGTAGGACTGCAGCTCCCCACTGATCATATTCATCGCAGAACTGGGCAGAGCACTCTGAAAACCATGAAGTCAGAGCTAGTATTAGTTTAGGGCCATTCCTTATCGCTGCTCAAGTTGCTAAACTCGTGGAAGAGGACAGAGCCCCAGATGTAGGAAGCTGAAATGCTGAACTGTCTCCTTTTCTTTTGTAAATCCAGACTGACAACAGAAGTCCAGACTGAACATATTCCAGGCATGCTGAGAGATCAGTGGGTAAGCCTTCAGATGGACAAGGCAAGGGAAAGAAAAGCCAGGAGTTCTTGGGAAGTCAGGGGTCTCATGTTTGCCCTGTGTTCTCCAGTGCAGAAACCCACCTGCTCCAGCTTATTCCTGACATCATTGAACAGCTGCTCATAGTTCCGATCGTGTCTGTACACGAGGGTAGGGATTCCCTGTCAGAGGAGAGAAACCCATGGATGTGAAGCTGTGGAGACACCGCTCACCCTGCATGGGGCGTGCCTGGCAGCAGCACCACTGCAGGGCTCCCACACAGCCAGGCAGCACAGCCCTGCCCCGTCCTACCGTCAGCGAGATGAGTGGCTTCCCCTGCAGGAACTTGCTGATGACTTGCTGCTGGATCTTCTCCAAATCGAAGTCCTGCAATGTCTCCCCTCCCTTTTCCATGCTGTACTGGCAGTTGGACAGGATCAGAGGAATCAGGTCTCTCTCAACCTCATAACTGATCAAATGCAGGTCAGCCACTTCCGACGGGCTGATCAAGTACCTGCAGGAGAGCAAACGGTCTCCATTCAGTGAAAAGCCCTTCTGCAGCAGGGGAAGCTGAGTGTGTGGGAGCAGGAAATAAAACAGCCCAAAAAATGGAATAGCAACACACCTGCCATCTTCCTTGATGTGTTTGTTCACTGAGTGGATGAAGTCGTTGTGCAGACTGATGAGGTAACTGGCCAGGGCGGTGGAGCAGAGGCCCAGCCCCTGCCGCCGGGGCAGAAGGACCTCGAGCTTGCTGTCCAAGGTCAGGTCAGCATCACAGTAGCCTTTAGGGAGTTTAATTTCCCCTGAAATAAAGGAAAGAGGTGTTTGAGGTGGCCCAGAAGCAGCCCAGGCTGAGCAAGCCTCTCCTGAGCTGACCCAGGGCAGGAAAATGCAGAGCCTGAGAAAATCCGTGCTCTCTGCATTAGGGATCAGCACTGAAGTGCACAAGTTCAGATGAGAACACTACAAGAGGGAAACAAATTCTTCCACTTGTGCCTAGATGATCTTAAAATTTAATGGCCAAGCTCAGTTTTGAGGATCTGTCTCAGCATCACTGACAGGAGGAACCTGAACTGTGAGAGAGAAGCAGCGCTGGGAAAGAAGATGCTCACCACTGGTGTCCAGAGAGCCTCTCAGCTTGTTCCAGACAGACAGAAACACATTCACTCTCCTCTGTAACAGGTCCCTCATCACATCTGAGGAACAACAGAAAGACAAATCCATGAAACACCTGGCAACACCATGAAACTCTGTAATACAGCAATTTTCAAAGCACACCACTGAACTCTACACTTTTCTAGTGGTATCAAATGGAATCTATTGTCTACGACTGGCCTAGGCTTGATTGATCCTTGGTCTGATCCTGTATGACCTTAAGTACTTCAGTACTTTTCCAGAAGTACTTAAAAACATCAGTAATTGTACTTTAATACAATTGAAGGAGTTGCCACAAAATGTCTGTTCAGGAAAGGAAGGGAAGCACATCTATTCCACCCTCTAGGTAGGCCCTGCTCTAGGGCTGAGCTTAGAAAGTGAACATCCTACTGATGCAGTGAGGGATTTCTCTTGCCTATCTCTGAGCAGAGCTCCCACTCCTTGTGAAAAATCTCTTGTACCTAATTGCCTTTAAAATCACCTTGTGACCTTTCCAACCATAACTCCAGGGTTAAGGTCTCCAGTTCATTTGGATGGGAATTAAAAAGAAATATGAGGTCCTAAGATTGCAAGTTCAAGAGAAGTTTTCACCTTCAGTTTCAACTGGACAATCGAGCACTTTTTATTTTAGTAATTACAGTTTTGGCAGAGTCTTCTCACCTGAGAGAGGTTCTCTGAGGAATTCCCTGATGGAGCAGCGTTTGATCTCAGCAGTGTTCTGGAATCGCCTCACCAAGTCCCTCTGCAGAGCCAGAATCTCTGGCAGGAATTTCACCAGCCTCAGTTCAGTTTCCTGGAAGAGGAAAGGGAGCCTGTGTGGGTAAGGCTGTGCTTGGACCAGCCACGTTTGGATACTTTTACAGAATTACTTTTTAAATGTTTAAAAGACAACAACATTTTCCACGTGCATTCTCAAGATTATAACAAGTGGTGAGAATAAAGTCACTGGATAATCCAAACGTGGTTTAGTCCTGGGCAATTGGCTCTGGGTGACCTTGCCCAGGCAGGGGCTGGAGCTCCAGGGTCCATTCCCACCCCAACCAGTCCTTGGCTCTGTGCTCTCTGAACATTCCTGGCTCTCTTCCCTGTGTTATCCCCACCTTCTGCAGGAACTTCCAAAGGAGAGGGACAGTGTCCTTGGCATTCTTTTGCTGGACAACATGGCCCAGGTTCTCCACTGAAATCCTCTTCCTGCAGCTCCACATCTTGGAGTGATGTATGTGACTGTTCTTTGGCAGCTGGGACAGGAATGCAGCTGGGTCACCATACACTATTTTTATTATGGGATTGGAAGAAATTCTCTCATCCTCTTGTATCTGTCGATTTAACTTCAGAAGATTTTTATCCAAATCCTGCATTAAAATAAAAAAAAAACGAATTGGACAAATGCTTTCAACTGACTTAAGGCATTTCTGCTTTTCCAGCTGTACAAAAGTCAACCCAGCACAACTTGAATCTCAGACTATCATTTCCACAGGTAGAATAAAGTTGGCTGATCCTTAACCTGCAGCTATGTCATGGATGGGTTGGCTTTAGGAAGAGCTGGGTGAAAAGTGTAGCAGAGGTATTACAGCATGACAGATTTCCATATAAATGCATTTTGAACTGCTCAGCTACTGACATTTTGTCCAGCAAATTTCTCACCTTCAATTCAGGAACAATAATTGTGTTTGCAACAATTTCTTCCCATTTGTTCCTCTTCTCCTTGGTAGAGAGAACAGGATCAAACTGCACTGGCCCTGCAACAGGAATATTTCATCTTACAGCTGCAACATTTCAGTGAAAAGAAAGCACAGGTTCTCTAGGTGACATTCCTGATGGGACATCCTTGCAGGTCAGCATGAGGAGCAAGCGCAGTTGCAGAGGTCCTAGAAGCTAAATGAGTATCTGGACAGTGACATCCAAACCAGCACACATGTGAATGATGGGGACACTTACACAAGTCATTCACCCAGAAAGGTTAAACAGCTTGTCCAAGGTCAGACCATGATCAATGACAGACTGAAGCTTGGAATACTGATTGGTGCTGTCACACACTCAAAATATGGCCATTACATATAAATCCCTCCATAACGCAGTGACTCGTGTCAACTTGCACCCCAGATTCTCCCACGAATCACACTCTGCCAGCCCTCTTCTACCAAAGACCTCCTTGGGAGTCATTTAGAGGGCAGCACAGAATATAGATTGCACACAGCACTCCCCCCCTGCTCGGGAGCTGGAGGCTCTCCCAATCTGTCATGACGTTATTTAGTCAATAATTCATTTTCAGAAGTATTGACTGCACCAAATCTTGCAAACCCCATGTACTCGACTGAAAGAAGCAAACAGCCAAAAATTCTTCACTCCCTACAGTAAGAAACAAGCTTCAAATTCTGGATCTTCCTCATCAGCTCAGCTACTGCTGTTGGAAGTGGTTTATCAGCCAAGAGGCTGCACCACTGCTGCTCTTCAAACACAGCTTCAGGTGGGATATGACAGGGGGATTTTCTTACACTGGCCTGGGTGCTGATGGGGGTCCTGGAGGAGGCTGCCAAGCACAAGATGAAGGGTGTTGATAGTCTCATCCACACTCTTCCCCAAAATTTTTGTCAGCTGTTCCAAGTCCTCCTGAACGTGCTCCTGCAGGAAGCTCACCGTGTCGCGCACCCGCGGCTTGATGATCCTTCCCAAAGACTGAAGAGCAACAAAAGGCAAGAGTTGAGCACAGCCAACAACAACAGGCAAGCACAAGGCACGCAGAGCTCAGTCCTGCCAGACTCCTCCCCATGGGATTCCTGCTACTGGAGCCACTTAAGGCACGTATGGGTGTAAAAGACTCCAGGGAAGGGCACAAAGGAGCCAAAATCCTTGGGCAAGGAGGGAAAGGAATTTGGGTCTTGCACCTGGACAGACTGCCCTGGTAACTTGGCAACATGATGAAAAGGACCAGCAGTGTACAAAGGTTTCACTACATTTTGTGTGGCCACCTGGGACCATTTCTGGAAGATACCTGAGGGTCTTTTGTGGCTCCCAGCAGCATCGACACATGTGTGAGTGAGCGGATCAGGACAAAGACAACGGGGGACATGCCCCGGTCAGACACGCCCAGCGTTCTTCTGTGCTTCACATCTCCAAGAATGTGGCCAGTTTGAGTTCTGTCTTCATGATTCCTGTAGGAAAGTGTATATATAGTACTTTTTTGCCTTGACAAAAACCACACAAGGCATCTCTGATACCCCGTAACGTCTTTTTGACCCATAAGGTCTTTGAATGCCATAAAAGTTGGCAATAAAAAGTGCTACAGGGGAGCAAAGGCTTCCGGTAAGTTTTGTACACAGATAAGCCAATTTGTTTGGTTTTGCTGGCTGATTACTCTGGCTTGGACATCCCTTCCTAACATTCCAGAGAGGAGCATGAAGTGTTGGCACCTTTGGCCTTGAAGGCATGACAGGCAAGCCCTGCCTCATTTAGCACTGAAGAGGTGAATGAACCTACCGGAGCTCCTTAAAGCCCTGCACCGGTGTGTAACGGATCCCTCCGACGGGGAGAAGGCATTCGGGACAGCGGCCTACCTCCACAGGGCGGCCACACTAGGAAAAGGAAAAGGATAACACTGAATTCCAGAGCAAGAGCCTCTCCAGCAGAAAAAGGGAATGAAACAAGAATCCAAGCTGTAACTGCTTAATTCAAACCCTGCTACATACCAGGCACAGGGCCTCTGCCTCATGTTTCCTACATTTATGGCAGAATAGCCTTAAGATTTAGATTACAATGACAAAATGATTAGTAATATTGAGTTTAGAAATTAAACTCTGTGCAACAGAACGTGAAAACCAGTAAACAAAATAAAAAAGTTTACTGCTGAAAACAGTCTGCTTGAAAACCCAGCAGTCCCAAATTCTTACCTCTCCCACGGTGCAGGGGTGGCCATTGGGACATGCTGTCAAGAGAGAAACAAACAGGACAGTATTATAAAACAGATTTATAAAGCCTCTTTCATATTTCCTTTCATAGGCACCATCATCCTGTAGCAAGAAATATGCTTCAAGATCTAATCAAAAGCCCTGACTGTCACAAACCTCAAAGGAATGACAGGCCTACACAGGAACTCAAGGAATTTTTCAGTGCTGCTTCTCCTTGAAAACAAGGAATGGAAGCCTGAAAGATTCTGCTGCCGAGTGCCAAAGGGGCTGCTTCAGGAATGCTCCCAGCCCCTGACTCCCAGGCTGCAGCGAGGTCCTGCTGTGGGGAGAGAGACTGAAAGCTGACCAGGAAGGGGGCCAAGTGCTCTTCTCTCACACTACACTAACAAGTCATGTGCTCCCTAGAACTCTGCACACAGCTGCAGACTGAAGACTAAACAGACATTTGATGCACTTTGGTGCATCACCCACACAAACCTTCGTTATAAGTCTTGATTTACAAAGGATAACTCATGCTGAAAAGCGTGTTTGTCCTCACACTTAGAATTCCAAACCCAAGGATTACCCTTCAGGCCCTTCCAAGGTCATCCAGGAGCACTTACTGTACCAGCGCAGAGTGGCCACTCCTTCCCAGGCCCTCGCCTGAGCCATGATGTCCTCCGGCATTGTAGGCAGAAACGAGTGCTGAGGAGGAAAAAGGGAAAAAGGTGACAAAGGGATCTACAGATCAGTTCTTTCCTGTAGCAGTCACTCACTGGCTCTTTATTCACAACAGGGAACAAGAGACATCTGAATACAGAGTTCAGGCAGGTGACGCAGACACAGATTTTCAAAATCTGCCTCTGAAAATCCACTCTTAGAACGGTCTGTATTGTTAAGACTTGCATGTGCACTGGCCAGACATCCTGAACTAGATTCCTGATGCACCCTGGTGTGTGCCAGCCATTTCCTCACACTTTAGGTAGCCAGTAGTGGAGCAGCAGCTCCCTCCATCCTGACTCAGGAGCCAGTGTTCTCTGGAGCAGGCAGGTCTGCACACTGCCTGTTGCTTTCAGCTTTGCTCACTCAAATATCAGCAAAAGTATTTTCTTGATACTGCTTAGGATGCAGAGGTACCTTTTTAAGGCTTGGACCTTGTTGTTGTGCTAATTAACCCCAACAGCACTGAAATAATCACACATCAGTATTTCACAGCTAAAACAGGGAGTTGGTGCTTTTGATGTTATGATGCTAAGAAAGGTCAGGTTACAGAGGATCCAGCAAACACAGGAAAGAACTAGAGATATGCTGAATTGCATCTGAGTTGCATCTCTTTACCTCCATGGTGTGTGGCTGGAAGGCCAGGTTCCTGAGGGGCTGCAGGACGGGGCTGTGCCCACAGAGCAGCACAGCAGCGGTGTGAACAGCCACCTCAACCAGGGCTCTGTGCTGGCTGGAGCTCTGGGGATCCACGCTCAGGGCTGGCAGGGCATTCCCCACAAGGGCAGCTGCAAAGTGCTGCAGCTCTGGAGAATTCAGGACTTGGGAGTTCTGGATGAACTGAGTCATTGCGGCTGTTTGCTGAAAGAACATATTTAAAAGAAACACACCCAGCATGATACTGCCCACCACAGTGAAGAGGACTGTCAGCTGCTTCCCATGCTGGGCCACCCCACTTTGAAAACACTCCCAGACTGCTCAGCCCGGGACATCACCGCGTCTGGGGCAGAGGAACAAAAGCTCTTCCACCACTGACTCAAATCTCCTTTATCCTTTTCCATGAAGCAGGTTTATCACAAGCTTCCAAAGGGGAGGCTCTTACCTGCTGCTTGGGATGAAGGCTTGGGTCCCTGATGCCGTACAGGGCAGTGACCTCCCGGAAAATGGCCAGGAGCAGGTGAACTGATTCCACAGCTGGGGAGCTGCTGAAAGCCTGGAGAAGAATGGATGATGTGGCAGGGAAGAGAATAGAGATGTCCCAGCTACAGTGACTGGACATGCAGGTGAGAAAGGAAAGGAAACACATGTCTGCAGCACAAGGCACAGTAACCTTCAAGCAGAGGCCACTCAGGTACGTGCACGGGAACAGACACTGCCCACAGGGACACAGAGCTGAAGGAGTGGCCATCCAAACCCCAGAGGTTCTGGGGAGGAGTGGGCTGTACCTTCTCGGCCTGGAGGAGCCCCTCAGCCGTGCCCTCCACCATGGCTCGTCCCACGGCGTCGCGCAGGGCCCGGTAACTCTCACCACACGCCAGGTACCGGTCGATGTGGTTGGACTGGCTGCTCTGGACCTGCAAAGGAACAACCCGTGGAGAGCACTGTGGACAACAGCTACCTGTTGGTGAAGGCAGAATCTCTTCTTCCTCCCCAGCACTGGGGCATTTCAGCCTTCCCAGAGAGGCAGCAGCAGGCATGGCCACCCAAAGGGTGGCACAGCCAAAAAAGACTCCACTGAGCAGGGAGCAGGGACAAGTCATCTTCACAACCACTCCCACCATGGCGGGTCCCCCAGGAGCCACACAACAGTAGAAATGCCCCAAAGCAGCACAAAGTGAGGATGAAGAGGAGACCAGAACCATCTCCAGGAGACACCTCCTCTTTACCTGTCGCAGAATTTCCACTGGGAACACCCACTTGAACCGTGGCTCTGTGACAAGCTTCTGAGCGAACTCCATCCCATGCTGACTGGCGATTCTGCGGACCAGGTACACACGATGCCAGTCGTTCCCAGCGAGGCTGCAGAACTCCCTCACGTTCGCCAGGTAACGCTGCTTCTCCTCTGCCTGCTCTTGGTCTGGAGGGGGAAAAAAAAAAAAAGGTAAAAGCATATCCCACCTTTTAAAACTTCTGTCTGCACCAGCTGTAGCACCAAATTTCTTTACTAGTACTGAGTAACTACCCAGGAAAACTTCAGAGCCCTCCCTTCCTCAAGTGTTGTCTGGAGCATTTCCTCAGCCAGATTTCAGGCAATTAATTTCTTTGACAGAGAAGATATAAACTCTGATATAAACTCTTAATCCCTTTTAGCTGCACAGAGCTCTCATTCATATAAAACAATAAACCTTACAGTAGTCATGTGTCTGAAGCAGCATTTATGCTTTAAAGTTCAATTGACTGGGCTCTAAATAAAACTCACTGTTAGAATCTCGAGGATAAAACAAGTCTCCTTCCAAAGGTGTAACTGCCATGTGATGACACCTTTGGAATCCCCAGCACAGCCTTGCTACTAGTTACAGAGCACTTCTCACACATGGTACAGGGGACAAACACTGACTGATACCCTCAAGAGAAGAGAGACTTGCTCTTGTTCTTGGCCACACATCAAAACAGGTTCAGCAGAGCACAGGTGCACTGACTGCATCCAGCCCAGCTGCCCTGGTGCCTTTGCTCTGTATCCAGCATTCCCATTTTCCAGCAGACTGATTAGGCTTACGTGTGTGCTGCTGCAAGTCAAAGATGAGCTCTGCAGCCTTGCTGAGGTACAGGCGAACCTTGGCCACTGCCTGCAGGTATTCCACGGATGATTCCTGAGGAGTCTCTCGGTTGCTCCCTGGGAGATAGTTCTCTGGAAAGCCTCTACTTCCAAGCAGATTGTTTATATGCTCATATCCAAGGCTGTCCTCAGACTTTTCACACAGGGAATCCTAGAGAAGGGCCAGGATACAGCATGAGCAGCAGAGACACTTCAGTCAGCCATCAGCACTTTCTGATATCCACTCTGCAGTGAGCTCAGCAAACTCACTTCTCTCCCTGCACCCCCCACCCCACTGCCATCAGCTCCTCCCTGTGACCTCTCCAGTGCTTATCCAAAATCTCTGCAACATCACCAAACACCATTTTTACAGTGTGCCCGAGCTGTCCCACATTCCCTAAGCATGGAGCCAAGCAAGAGCCACGAGCAGGCTGACTGGCCACACACATCCCATGTTCCAAGCTGCCAAGCTCTACTTGTCCCTTAGGAAGAACACAAATGTTGATTTTATCTATAAAGACACCCTTCGATAAGAAACTATAGCTAGCCCCTGAGAGCAGGTTCTGACCAGGTGATCAGCTTCCTTTTGGGCTTTCTAGTTGGACAACTAGTTATTGTACACTTTGAAACTTGCCTAAAATAGCAGCAGAATTTCTATTCTTGACTTTTTTAATTCCTGCAACAGTTTCAAGGCCCAGCTCTTACCTCCCCAGCACTCTTACCTCTAGGCAGTTGACAAAAAGTAAGTAGAGCTCTTTTTTGTCATCTTTCTCTAGGAGCTCGTTGTGCTCCACCTGGAACAGGTAGTGCTGCACATCATCTTTCACTTCATTGAAGCTACGGGAGAGAGAAACACCCCCTCACACAGCTGCCATGCTGACAGCTACTACTCATGTTCCAAATCACAACAGAACTACCAGTGATGTCTGTGTGACATGTGGGGTCTCTCTGGATCCAGCTGGAAGATGGAAGAGCCATTAGGTCATGTTTTGCAGATGCCATCTGGCCCCACAGCCTGAGCCAGGCTTTGATCGTCAGCGATGCTCAATGAGCATTTCCAGGGCAGAAGGCATCTGATCTGTTTTAAGCATCTGATCTAGGAGGTGATCCCACCTGAGAAGTGGCTTCTGTGCCCTGCCTGCAAAGGGAGGCTGGGAGAGCTGTGGGAACAGGGAGGTCTGTGGAGCAGACAGATCAGTCCTGATTGAACCCCTGTGGATGAGGAGCACTGCTTTGCTGACCTAGAGCACAGCAGTTAGTCAGCTTCCAGCTACCCAGCCATCCCCCTTCAGCACAGGGATAGGTCAGGAGCAGCCAGGTAAACGTTGGCACAGACTGCTCAGATACTCCACCACAAGCTCCACTCAAACCAGCCAAGCTGCATGGCTAATGCAAAGGCCTGGGACGAATTTCACCAGCAAGGCTTCAAATTCAATGAAGGGATCAGATTGGCTTGATGGGGCCATGAACAAAGCTGAGCCATTCCTGATACATCCCCTCAGCTGTCATGCTGCTCACCTGTACTTCAAGAGCAGCTTCAGCATCACTGAGCGGATGATGGGAGTTTCATCCACCTCATCATTAAATGGGGACAGGAGTTTTGTGTAGACAGCAGGGTGATCTGGGGAGGTAAGGGAAAGACAGGTTTGGCAGGTGAGAGAAGGGATGAGAGACAGCTCCACGAGGCTGAGCTTCAGGGTGAAGGGAGCTCACCTGAATCTTTCAGGAGGCTTCTGTGAACAAACAGCAGATCAACAAGCCTCTGGATCACCTCTCTGTCAGGGGGTTCGTTGTCCTTGAAGCACATGGTAGTGACAACATCTATGAAGAAGTTATTGCACCTCTGCCGGAACAGGGCATTCCTTGCTATGGCATCTCTGGGAAGGGGAAAAGATTGAGACAGTGTTCAAATACAGAACCACTTAGATAATGGAGGAATCATGCAGATGAAGGCAAAAGTCACTGAGGTGAGACACTTTTCCAGCTTTGCAACTAGATGATCTTTAAGGTCCCTTCCAACCCAAGCCATTCTATGATTCTGTAATTTACAGTTTTCTTACAGGGGTCAAGGCAGCTTCTTTCTTCTTTTTAAACAACAAACAGAATGGACAAGACCTGTTTGGTTCCAGAGGGAGAGAAGCAGAGTTCCCTCCCCCATTCTGCTTGTGGTGACAACCTCAGAGTGGAGAAATTCCTCACCACACCTGCCCCACCGCAAGGCTCCCACCCTGGAGAGGGTGGAATACCTGATCTCCTTGGAGACAGTTAACTCCACATCCCCCACAGCAACTCTGCAGCACGGACAGTGCATCTGTGCTGGCACCAGCCACGTGCTGATGCACTTGTGGCAAAACACATGGTTGCAAGGCAGGCAGATGGGATCCTTCAGCTCTCCCAGGCAGATGGGACATGGCTTCAGACCATATCTGTAATCCAGAAACAACAATGAACACAACTGCTTCTGTGTCCTACCAAAAGCCTTTAATAAGATGTTAATCTACAACTAGACCAAGACGAGATAACGCCAGACCTGCTGGCTCCCTGCTCAGCTCAAGGTGCAGAATGCAAACAGGGTTATCGCTCTTCATTTGGCTTTCACTGCATCACATGAAGTGCTGCCTTGCTCCCAGAAATGTGCTGGCAACATGGGCCATGTCCCTGCCTGTCCCCGTGTCAGTACCTGTAGAGCCTGCTGCTGACCTCGTCCTTACAGTGCCACAGCATTGTCATCACCGCAAGAAAAGTTGGATGAGTCTTCATGTCTGAATTGTGCTGAAAACACTGCAGAGGGAGAGGACAAAGCTCAGTGACTCAGCTCTAACACCCGAGACAAAAACTCCCATGATCAGCAGAAGCAAGGAGGGAAGAGGTGCAATCACAGCTTTGCTTACCTTGGCAAGAAGCAAAGTGTATTTTTTCACTAAAGTCTCGAATTCTGGCATCACAGCATTGATGCCAAACAACACGTGTTCCACAAAGAGAGCCATGGCAAACACCCGGTTCCAGCAGACTCTGGGAAGGAAAGCAGGGTTCAAACAGAACACTACGAGCTGAGAGCAGGCATGGCAGTGCAATCAGGTCAGTGATCTCACTGCTTTTCATGCTCCCCACTTCAGCAATTCTGCACTTCTCATGACATTCTTACTTTGCCCCTTTGTTACCCGAAGGGATTTTTGTGAAGGACAGAACACATACAGCACCAACCCAGGGGCCTGGCCTGGAGGCAGCACTGCAGCAGGACCAGCACCACTGCACACACCTCACACCTCTAACTCCTATATGAAGAAAGTAATTTAAAAAATGCTAATCACAATTACCTATGTTTTCTTCACCTCAGACAAACTAAACAAGCTCTGTGAGAAACTGGGGTAGCTCTCTGGGCTTTCTTCTAAAAGACAAGATGCAGTGAAATTCCCCATCTCCCACAGCCTTTATGCCCAGGGGATGAAGTGGGGAGACACTGCTGGTTGACGGGAACCTGAGGAGAGTTTTAAATAACCCCTGAACCCAGATGGAATGCACCGGATGATACTGCCAGATTTAGAGGGAGAATCTACAGGAGATGAGAGGAAAAAAATGTGGTTCTTGCTGCTTGGTATGTAATTGAGCCCAGCAGGAAATCTGGAAAGGCTTGCAAAGTCTGAGAAAAGCAGCACCAAGCAGCTTCAGGCTGTACCAATGCCCTAATTACCAGCCAGGCAAAGGATCAGGGCTGTGGGCAGAGCTGTGGTACCCACCTGAGTTCCATCAGCAGCTGATGGCACCGACTCCCACTCCGCTGTGCATCCTTCTCTTTACAAAGAAATTCAATGGGCATCTGAAGGTTCCTCACTCTCTGCAGCCAGACCTCGGGGGGGGATGTCAGCACCTGGTTCTCCAGCTCTTCAGCACACACCATTGCAGCCAACACGTCCAAAACCTGGACACGGACACAGGGGCAGAGTGTAACACAACAGGTGCATTTCAGAATTACTTATGGACCTTGCTAGAGCACATGTTCTACTGCATAATGTTCTACTTGACTATCTTAAGCTCTGGAATTCTCATGCTTCTGGCTTGGCCCATTAGGATTGTTTTAACTAATGCAAAAGCAGGGCAAACTAGTCTAAAACCTGCCAGTAGCAATAACAACACAGCAGATCATTCCTAATTCTGAGGATCCCGAGCTTGTCTTCCCCCTCTGCTGTTGCTGAAATCCAAAGGAGACTGAACACCAGCTAATTCAGTGAAGACAGAGCTCCCTGCTAGGGCTGAGGACCACAAAATGCCTCGTAGCGACTCTACCATCTCCGAGTGTGGAATTCCACATCCTTCCTGGTTGATGAGGAAGACAACCACACGGGGGTACACAGCCAGGATCCTGGAGAGGTTCTGCAGGCGGCTCTTGAACTGGTTGTATGCAAGGTGGACCCAAGGCAGGGCAGGCTCTGGCTGCTGCCCCCGGGGGGACGCGGCCGCCCACTCGGATATGCAGGACAGGAACGCGGAGCGCAGGCACTGCGGGGAGAGGGGTCGAACCAGAAGGAAAAAAGAGCTTTTATAATGAATTAGTTTTGCACCAGAAACACTGGCAAAATTCTCTGAAGGAAGGGAATCAGTTCCTTACAAAGACAGTCCTAAAAGTGTCAGTTTATACAGGTCTGCTTTCTCAGTAAGGTCTGAGCAATCTCAGCAGCCACTCAGCGTCAAAGCACCTGCTCTGGGGTGCCCTTGCTGTTGGTCTGCCTCAGAGGGGGATTTTCTCTGCGAGGCAGGACTGATTCAGGAGGACACATTCACAAGCATCATGCTCTTCTCTCCATGCAAAGGGTTTCCAGCTCTTGTTCCAGACACTGACCTGCAGCTCCTCTTTAGAGGACACATTGATGGTCAAGACAATAAAGTCTGTGATGTAGCACTGGAAGAGCATCTGCCTGTCTTCCTCAGTTAGAGCAGAGATAAATTTTCCCAGGGCAGTTTTCTGGAAGATATCCACAAACTTCTCAGCATGGTCTGGAAAACAAGAATGGAGAAAAAAGCTGGATATTGGGAGAAGGCTGGCTTTGACACAGCATCTATCCTAGAGAGACTGACACCTAATTAATCACTGATGCATCCACCACTCCCCTCATTCAGGGCACTAATGAGGGACTCAGGCCAGGCCTTGTCTGCCCAGCACCAGTGTCGTATTTCTGGAATCTCACCTTGTCATTAACTCTTGGCACTTCCACAGCATTTTGAATGCAAGGGCACAGATAGGTGAGAAAGATTAATAGTGAGAAGCACAAAGAAAAGCTGCCTGCACACAGCTCTGCTGGCTTGTAGGAGCACGGAGGGACTGAAGGTGACTCCAGTGTCCTGGAGGGGCAATGACAAACCAGAGCTCACAGGGCAGGTGGATGGAGATGCTCAAGCCAGGCTCTCACCTTCGGTGTTTTGGATGTATTGAGCTTCCAACCACATCTCATCCAGGTACTCCTTTATCCTCCAGCTGAAGGGCATCTCATTCCCAGCATCAGCAGACACCATCATGTTGTTCTGCACCAGAATTATCTCTGGCTGAGAGCTGGGAGATTAAAAGGTCATTAATGCACTGGGCTTTTCCCCAGGAAGAACATTCAGACAGAGGCAGAAGACGCAGAAAGCAAGAAATGAGCCCCAGAAGGGGATGAGAGAAGGGGAGAGGACTGCAGGACTGGTACAGCTCATTTTGCCAGCTGTGGAGCATCAGCACTTCCTCAGTCAGCACTCCCTGGCCAGAGGGCTGTCCTGGCAGGACACAGGGCTGCAGGGGCTGGGTAGGAAGCGGGAGTGACTTGTGCAGCCACCAGCAGTGCCCAGCTGCCCTGGGCACAGCACAGGGAGCAGCCAAGTGTCCCTCTGCCACGGGGGATTAAAGCCATGCTGGGCTGGTCCCAGTGCTGCAAGCCAAGCCCTCCTGCTGCTCACTCTGGGCTCACCTGTTCTGACCCACCCCGGAGGGCACAGTCAGGAGTTTGGTGTCACTGAAGATGAACATCCACAGGTTTGTCACCCACTTTGCTGCTGGCCTGGCCAACAGCTCCAGATTGCCATTCCTGTCTATGACAGAAATCAGGAGAGCCAGGAATGGAGTGATGACCTTCTGGACTCGCTTCCATAGGGTGTGCCTTTGGGGTGGAGAGAGACAGAAAAACTCGTGATTTAGTTTTGTTGAATGATTATAAATTAATTAAATACTTTTTTAGGCTGTCATCTACATGATTGCTTCCATAGACAACATTGATTAGAACAAGGCAGAAGAGAAAGACCACCTGTAAGGAAAAGGTAGTTTTTATTTTCAGTATTCTCTAGACTTTTGTTACTAGTTTTCTGTTTATATGGAGGAGTTCAGTGTCCTTCCTCCTGGGAAGGAGTGACCTCAAGGGAGGTGACTGTCCTGAATAGTTGCTGACATTTATTTGCACGAGAGAAAGTCCCAATCCTGCCTTTAAGGGGAAAAGTTACCACCAATAAAACCCTCCCCTCCTCTCACTCCTGGCCCACCTGTAATCCCACTGTTCCACCCAAAGCACTGAAGCATTCCTGTCCCAGTACAGCCCATTCAGCTCTAAATCACCCCCCTCAGGAGCCAGGAGAGGCTAAAACTGCCTTCAGAGAGTTTCCAGCACAGACTGGTGGCTGACACTGCAAATATTCAGATGACACAAAACTGCTGCCTCTGCTGCACAGGTGCCATTTGCAGACTCCTCTTGGAAGCCTGCACATTCCAAGGATTGCTGCTGTCCTCACCTGAAGGTACCTGCCTCCTGGAGAGCGCTGAGGTTGGAAGCCTCCCGAAGCACCCAGTTTTTCGGGTGAAGGGAATTCTCTTCTTGCTTCTTCAAAAGGCTGGAGAGACGAGCCTTTGTGATCTTCAGGAAAGAAGCTACAAAACAAGAAGGAACTTGCATTTTCTGTTGTATTAGCGTTGCATCCAAATACAAATATCCCACCAAGCACAGTATTTTACAGTTGTTTCAATAATTAGCCAACTGGGGGGGGAAAAAAACCAGCCACCAGAGCCAGCACAGCCAGAGAAAAAGCCACCACCTGAACTCCAGGAAAAGCCCGACAGCCACGAAAGGAGCACCAGACTGGAGCACGGGCACACACACTCCTGGGAGATCCTCCTGGTCTATAGTGACCTTTGGGTCCCCAGTGACCTGACTGACACGGTTTGGGGGTCCCCCAGATGCCCAGGGACAGTACCTGCAGCACATACCTTTCAAGTCATCCTCCTTGGAGAGAAGGCCAAGGAGGATCTTAATCCGCTTCCTGCTCCGACTCAGGTCCTCGTTCTGGTCCCGCAGCATCCCCACAGCACTCTGCACACAGGTCCTCAGGAGCACAGTGGTGTCCAGGACCCCACCCTGCCCAGGACAGCAGGAAACAGGGTCACTCCTGTTCAGTGCTGCACTCCTGCCCCCAGCACACCCCTCAGAATGGTGACAGTGCTCTCTGGCACCCCTGCTCCCAGCTCATCTCAGACTGCAGTTCTGAGTTCTTCTGCTGTCAAGTACACAATGCAACTTCTGTGGCCCTTTCAAACCGGCCTGTGACACAGCATTTGTACTGAGATAAGATTCCTACAGATGAAAGATTCAGCAGTTCAGCAGAAAAAGCAAAAATGATAAGTGTGACGAGGGAAAATCTGCCTTCCCTGGGAAATGTTTCAGCGGGTGAAGGGCAAAAGCCAAAAGCCACATGTCCCTTGTCCTGGGCATCCTTCAGCTGAGGCTGTCAGGGGAACATGAGCCAGTGTGAGTGTGGCTGCAGCACAGCCAAGCTCCCAGCCAGCTCCAGCACGGCTCCAATGCACACCTCAAAGCACACCCAGCTGGAGAGGCAGGCTCAGAAACACAGCTCCCACCTTCAGGCTGAGAAAGACAGAGGCCTTTAAAGCTGATTTTTAAAAATTAGAAGCATGAAATGACTAAGGAGTTTGAGGGTCCTTGGAATGGTTTATTTCTTTAGTGATGCTGATTTTGACTGGACAGTGGGGAGGAGGAATTTGTCATATATATGATTTGCATCATTCATATTCATGATGCAAATACTGCTGATGGATTTCAAGGCAATGGGGATGAAAAAGGTGTGCTGCACCTATGGATGACAGAGCAGAGACCCATACTGACAGCTGAGAAGCAAACAAATGTATTCTGAACTGACCTCATAGTGCTCTGCTTCTGCCACTGGCGTTCCAACCTCCACCTCTTCCTCCCGTGCTTCTCCATTCACAGGCAGAGCTGCAACTAAGGTGTAGAATTTTCATTAGAAAGCAGCAGTAAGTTTCTGCATCAGTCAGATAAGAGTTTATTTTAGCAAGTGCATCCCAGATCAGCAGAAGATCTGTCAGATCCATTAGCACCTGCATCCACCTCGCAAATGCAGACACAGGTGCTGGGGCTGTCAGGCTTCACGCAGCAAGAACTGGAAGAAGTGATGCTGAGCTAAATGCCCTAAGCTCTCCCAGAATCCTATCAGGCAGTGTGGTGAGAGGAAAGAGTAAGAAAAATACTGAGGGGAAAGAAAGACCCTTATCAGTGGTGTCTGTCACGCAGCATCTGCTGCCTCTTGTGATGGGACAGAGCACTCAGGCTGCTGAGCAGTGCAAATGCCACATTTCTGTCAAAAGAAGGAGGTAAGTCTACCAAATTAACTTACCTGATGACCCAAAGTTGTAGCAATGAACTAAATACAAATACCAGTTGGGATCCCCCCCAAAAAAACATGTGCTGAGCAGGGAAAGTCAGAGTTACACTGTACCAGGCATCCAGTGGCTCCTCTAGCACCAAGTCTGGGGCCACATCTCCCCTTTTCCCCACCAGCACATCAACCCCAGTGGCTGGCAGAGCTGCACACAGCTCACCTTTGGTTTCACCCGAGCCCTCAGAGAACACCTGGCTGATGGTGAGGTTCTGCAGGGCCGTCATGTCGGAGACCATGTCCCTGGATCTGCGGAGGTCGTCTATGTGCACTGACTGCCACAGGCCTAGAGGGAGAGCAACAGCAAGAAATCATTCCATGCCTGCAGCTTGCTCTTCCAGAACAGCTTCCCAAAAATTACCTGCCAGCCCCTGTGGGTTTACATTCAGAGTTCACTTACTCTCACAGCTTGCTGTAGGAAGGGAAAGCAGAATTCCCTCAGAACACACTGCCTGACAGGGTGTGCACAGGACCAGGGCTCTGAGGCTCTCAGAAGCCACCCGACCCAGAGGAGCCTTGCTGCTGAGAGCAGAACATGTCAGCACGTGTTCCAGGGCCTCCCAGAGGACAACGTGCCCATGGAGTTACCCTCGTGCTTGTGTGCTGCTCTCTCCAGGTGCTGATCCCCCAGGCCAGTCCCCGTGGCACAGGGAAGCAGCTCTGACAACGCACAGGACGCACCCAGTCTGGATTTTCAGCTTTCAAAAGGACAGGGAGCAAGAGAAGCAACTGCCTGGAGCCAGCTGAAGAGTGAGGAGGGACAGATGGGCTCACCCACCCCCATGGAATCCCACGTAGGACGTTCCTCCTTCCAGCCGGGAAAGCTTCATGATAAAGTAAACAAAGACAGAGGCTTCTCCCAGGTCCCCCTTGTTGATCTCATTAACGACGGTGTATCTGCAACACAGGAAATGCTGCTGGCAGAGCACACACAGGCAGAGGCTCAGGACACGGTATTTCCTCTCAGCAGACACGTTTCCTCTCCCCAGACAGGCACAAGTGACTCTCACTCCTTCCACCTGGCCAAGCTGCCACCTCCAGCTGTGCCTCAAATGATCCCCTGACCCTCAGCTCTTCAGGACTTCTGCAGCCAGTGGCCAGCATTCACATTTCAAAGGGGATTATCTGCTCACTTGACCCAGCTTAGTTTATTTTGACCTGGGCTGCGGATTATTATCTGAAATATAATTAGTGCATCCAGATTCACTCTGCTGCAGAATAAAGGACTGCACAGCCCTGAGCCTGAAATCCCCAAACAGCACTAATAAGCAAAGGTGGTGAGGAGTGGCCAAGCAGAATTGAACCACTTCCCACCTGACTTACTTGGCTGAGGCAACGAGCTGGGCATCTTGAGAGCCATCTTCAAAGTCTGTCTGAATAATAAGGACTTTATTTCCTGAAGTGGCATCCAGGAAATCCCTGAAGAGTGAAAAGAAGTAACAGAAGTCACTAAGTGTAAAAACCAAACATTAAAGACTAAAGAACCAGTCACTCCACATTAGCTTTGGCTGCTGGAGGCAGAAGAAGAGATTAAAACACCAAACCCCATCTGTGTGATGGAGCTGATAAGGTTTGCCCCAAGCCAGCCCACTGTCAGCACAGCAGGGGCTCCTGCCTCCCTTTTCCATGTGTGACTCCAGGTGTTCTGCCCACACACCTTCCACCCAGCTGATGGCCTATTCCGAGCAGGACAACACGAGCCCAGACTCACCGGATGCTCCTCAGGAACGAGTATTCCGTGTCAAACTGCTGCAGGAACAGGATTTGGGGCCTTTGGGCTTTGCCCTGCACCTCCCTCTCCAGGCAGGCAGCGTCAGCACTGGTGAGCAGCCGAGAGAAGGTGGTGACCTGGGGGACAAGGGGCAGGGATGCAGCGGGAAGGCAGCACAGACTCGCTCACCTGTGCTCTGTGCTGCAGAGCTGGACTGCACCCCCAAAACCAACATTTATTTGTTCTGCCAATAGGCAAAGGGCCAGTGTGGGCTGTTACAGCAACCCAGGGCCACTGCTGGACATCCCGCAGCCCTGGCAGGATAAATAAAAACCTGAGGGCAGGTCGGGGGGGCGTTGGGAGGACCCCACGAGGCACTCACCTCTGTAAAGGCTGTTTGGGACCCAGACCCCTGGTGGACGTGAGCCCGGAGAAAGTCTGCAAAGGACGTGTGCTGCTGCTGCTTGAAGTATATTCTGGCCAGGGAATCCGCCATGAACACCCCCACGGAGTTGCAGAGGCGGATGACGGCGTCGGGGGTGGCACAGTTCAGCAGGGCCAGCTGGGCCTCCCTCTTCACCCGGGCCAGGAGCTCCCCGGGAGGACAGCCTGCCCGCAGCCTCTCGCTGGTCTGCAGCACCACCGAGGCGCAGGTGGTGGGGTGGTAGCCCACGAACACGTCGGACGGGCGGTACTGCTGCTGGCTCAGGAAGTGCTCTTCCGTGTTGACCGCCGTGAACTCCTGCACCCACTTCTTCAGCTCCTTCACGATTTCTCTTTGCCCCTTGTCCAGCACAGTGCTGATATCCAGGTAGTGCTTTTCCAGCCGGTTGATCAGTGGAATGGGAAAGTGCTTGTACACCACATCCTTCTCCTCGATGACGATCAAGCGGAACTTGGGGTGCACTCGGCACTTCACCCGGTGGGTGCCCAGTCCCAAATCCACGTACTTCTGGCCAGCAAGGTACACGTAGTACTGGTTGAGGGCATCGTAGAGGCTCTCATAGAGGTTTTGCAAGTTGAGGAGCACAACCATCTGGCCAGTTTCCATGCAGACCTTCACACGGTTGATGTTCCTGCATATCTGGGTATATTCTTGGTCTTTAGGGAAACTGGAGCCAAAGATGATCTCTGGCTGCTGTCGGGCAGTGAAGAAAGCTTGCTGGAGGATCTGCAGTGCCGCATAGTTCTCAGTCAACACAAGCAGGTACCTGCAATCCCCATCCTCAGCACTGCTGTAAATGTTCTGTCGGACCAGCTCAATCCTGCTGATGTCACGAGCATGTATCTCTGCCTTCTCTGGTAACTTTGAGGTGAATATTTCCAAGGCATTGACATCATCTTTGCCACCGAAGTTACGGAGAACCACTTCGGCGATGTCCTGAGGCGTCGGCTCGCTCTTGGAGTTCTTGGCTAGGGCGAAAAACATCTTTATGAGGCTGTAGTAGTCACGCAGACCAAAGAACTCCCTGTCCTGGGCCTTGCAAATATTTTCATACGCGTCTGCAAAGTGATGGAAATATGGCTCGACCTTCTGCAAAGCCCCTCTTGATGAGCAGCAAATCCCCTTCGCGCTCTCAATGAGCTCCTCCTTGCTGGGGTCCCCACGAGACACAAAGATGCCTCGATTCATCTTGGCAGGGTCCAGAGCCCAGTTGGAAATCCCAATGAAGCCAACCTTCTTGTGAGGAAGAGGGACATCATCTATGCAGCCATCTTCCAAAAGCGGATGCAAAGTCTTCAAGGGCATTTTGGGAGAGTCTTCTGCCAGCCCGATCTCGTCCAAAACCACCACAGAGACATATTCATCCAAGTTCTTCCCTTCCTGGAATCGAGCGCAGTGCTTGAAAGTGCCAATGATTCCCTCTGGAGTGGAGAGAGGGCTGCACTGAAAAGACACGAGATGGATCTGCTTCAGGTCCTTGAACAAATCTGAATGAGCTGCTTGGCCCTGCATAGCATCGGCCACGATGGTTTTCGCAAGGGATTTGGAACTCCCAGGTTTCCCAACAAGAAAGAGAGGGATTTTTAGCTCAATACAGATGACCATCATAAAGACATTTTCCTTCAAGGCCAAGTTTCTTGCTATGGTATCCCGGAGCTGTACACCACTCAGGAATAAGTCCTGCATCAGGGAGATTTCTTCCAAAATCTTTTTCTGGGTGTCGTAAGGCTTTGGAAGGACCTTGCTGATAGCACTCCTGTAGGCCTCCTTCCTTTCCAAGGAGGCATGATAGCAGACCCCAACTGCCAGCACCAAGGACCAGATGGTGTTGTTTCTCTCAACACTGGCCTTTGGTGCTTTCTTCTCAGCCAGGTACTTCTCCAGCTCCCGCAGCAGCAGCTCACTGTGCTTGTAAAACCACTTGAAAACCTCCATGCAGCGCTCCACGTCCCGCAGGCTGACGAAGCTGCACTCGTCGTCCCTCTGCCTCATGTACTTCTGGGAGGCAAAGAGCACTTCTGTGATTGCCTCCACCTCACCCCGCTCCATGGGGACCTGCTCTGCGACCCGCTGCACGATCTGCTGGATGTACATCTTCTCAGTCAGGTTGTTCAGCTGCCCAAAATCCCACACCAAGGGGATCATGCTGGGTGGGAGGGCGTGGACCCGGTACACAAGCTGTCTCAGAGGGATAGACCCAAGCTTATCCTTGGTCTCATCTGCTTTGACGCGGTAGCCCAGTCCAGCTAATTCCAGGCGTCGGATCATCTTGGGCGTGTGCTTACGATACGGGTTGCAGGCTGCTATGATCCGCAAGCCAGAGCCAGAGGCCAAAGGCTTCCCCTGCACCGTGCGGTCACACAGAACTTCCTTGATGCTGCTCACGGCCTCTGTCGTGTTGGCTTCGTCGAAAAACAGGACAGTGTCCAACCCGTATTGCTCCTTGTTGGCTATAGCCAGGGCTTCTGCTTCTCTGACCCTGGCATAGATCATCTCTGCAGTGGTACCTCCGTGGACTTTGACAAGTTTCATGTTCTCCACCTCTACAAAGCTTCTGCGTAACTGGCACAGGAACTTCACCAGTCTGGTTTTCCCACAGCCTGTCTCTCCCATGATGACAACCGGGATGTTGCATCGGAATCGCATCTCAATGGCCAAGATCTTCAGCACGTTGTCTATGGTGAGCTCGTACGTCTCATCGGGGTCTACCACCCAGGAGAGCCCCAACACCATGCAGAGCCTCTCGAGCTTCTCGTGCCGGGACAGCTGATCGAACGGCACGTTGAAGGGGACTCTCTGCAGTAACAAGCCCTGGTACAGCTGTGCACTCATGATATTGTGCTTGATGACGCTGCCGTTCAGAGGATTTATGGCATCAACACCCCACCGGCCGTTCAGCTGGAAGTGGAAACCCATGAACGTCATGGACACACGATCCTCATTGAAAAACAGGTACGGATGAGGCTCCGACTCCCACCTCTTCCGAATGCGGAACGGAAGGAGATCTTCCTCCGCGACGTTCTCCAGGTGGGAGGACTGTCTTCCCGAGCTCTGGTCGGAAATGTTCAGGGAGGGCGTCGCAAAATCCCTCGCCATTAAAATCATGAAGGTAACGACAAAGTTTTTGAAACCTTTCAAAGTGTCCTGGACAAAGTCAGGGTTGCAAAAGACAGAGGCTTCACAGTCTCTCAACTGAACATTGAGAAACCAGGTGAAGTTGCGGAGCTCTGCCCAGGAGGGATCCCCGATCCCGCAGTGCAGGAGGAACAGCTGCAGACATTCCGCCGGGCTCCCTTCCACCAAGTGCGCTTCGTACCAGAACACGTCCAGATCACACCCCTGGTCAAACCTCTTCAGATACTGGAAAGGTCTCTGGAAAGCCTCACTGCGAAATTCCTCCTTGTCCATTCCCGGGTCCAAAACATCCCCAGACCGCTTTCCAAGTGTCTCCATTTCTAGTACTTCTTTGGGAGACTTGCATGTTACTTTAGGGAACACATCCAAGAAATTATACTTCTGGCTTGCTGACATCTGGAGAAGAGGAAAGGAAAGTGTCATCACAGAGCTGATGATCAGAGCCCTGATCTTCTTCAGTTTAGTTAATCTGTTCTTAACAGTCTTCTTGGCTAAAACCACAGACCCGAGTACCAGGAGCCAGCCTATACAACCAGGACACCTTTTCCCCTCTGTATCCCTTCTTCCACAAAAAGGCCATCAATGAATTCTATTCCCTTCTACACTTTCCTCCCTGGAACACGAGTCCTGTGTCACCTCCAGCCCCTTCTCAGTGCTACCTTGGAGAAAACTAAACCCAAGAAACTGTCACTTCCACACTCTGTTCTTTTAGCTCCATATAAATATTCCAATACTTCCAAACACGCAAATTAACATGAGGAAGATCAGATTTTCCATTTTTCTGTTTCCTATCAATGTTACAGTGGGGCCAGTGAGGCTTGGACTAACGAGCCTTCTGAAGTCACCAACCCAAGGGAATCACAACAGGCCCAATTTACTGTCTGATTTTAGTCTCACTTGGTACAACTCCAGGGACACCACTTTGTAATGACATACAGCACACCCCAAATCAAGCAGAGAATTCCTGTGCTGTGTTTACAGTCTCCACATACAAACATGAGCAAAATGACTGAGAAATTCCCAGAAATGGAGCATGGCTGTGTACATACAGGTGTGGTTGCTTTCTTTGGCACTGGGGACACCTCAAGGATTTCAATGACATACAGATGACACTTCTGTCGTAGCCACATATTGCCATTATTATCTGTCAGGTACTGCAAAACCAATAGCTTGAAGAGAAACTCTGGAATTCCACGTTGCACCTATCACAAGAAAAGACACAAAGGCATTTTCTCTTCATTTACCCATCACAACTTCACAGAATCACAGAACAGTTGAGTGTGAGAAGGTTCTTTGCTCAAAGCAGGCTCAGCTAGAACAGGCTGCCCAGGGCCACACCCAGCCAGGTTTTTAGTACCTCCAAGGATGAGACTTTACAGCTTCTCTAGGAAATCTGTTCTAAGTCCAACCACCTTGATGGTAATGAGTTATTTGTGTCACACAATAATTAGAATACACATCCTAGAGAAATGGCTTACTAAGAAACAAGAGCTTTAAAGAAACAGCTCCTGCAAGGATCCATACAGGAATTCTTGGACAAGGCAGCTGTGGGAGGGATGCACTTACTGAGGAGGTGATATCGAAATGGAATATCATGGGCTTTGTCTGGTGTTCTTTCTTCAGAAAAGGCAGGAGAGATTTTAGCACTTTATCTTCATCCACTTCTGGTTCAATTAGTCTGATGGTTTCCAGAAGCTCTGTACAGCCAGGCTGCTCTTCTTGCAGCCTCTCATGTAACCTCTTCACATACAGAGATTTCCCTGTTGTAAAAAACACCACGGGAATTAAAGCCATTGATATTGAATACCAAAGCCATATTACAGCCAGAACAGAATAACAGGAGCCCATGCTCTGAAATCTCTGAACCCTCCTAAAAGGCATTCCAGAAGAAGAAAGCCTAAACCTGGTTTGAGCAGCTGGAGCTTGGAGTCCAAGCCACTGCTGTTGTTATCCACATGGCTTGTTCTGCTTCCATTACTGAGAGAGGCTTTACTCTTTATTAGGATTTGAATCTATTTTGTGCTTGTTTATAAAGTCAAACCAGGGCAAGAACACAGCTGTAACTGGAGTCTTGGGCAGTATTTTTGCAGAGGTTTGCAGCTCAGGAGCTCTGATGAAAGAAGCAGCATCTTTGTAACCGACAGCCCTTGATGGAGGTTTCTCTCCTGACTGTATCTGATCATGTTTTAAGCCTGTGTAAAGCCTTGGGTTTCACAGTTCAGCCAATCCCTGTTTGAAAACCACCTTCCTCTGTTTGCTTTTCAGCCTGATAAGGAGTTCTACCTAGCACCCCCCTCCCAGCTTTTTGCATTAAGAGCCATTGAACAACCATTTCCCACACAGGAACACAGGCAGCCTTTGCAGCCCCTGTCCCACCTCACAGCCCACTTCCTGCAGGCATGTGTTAACCTCAGGAGGGCAGGTCCAGCTCATCCAGCATTAGTTATGTTTTATCTTAATTACACAAGTGAGCAGAACAAAACAGGTGTCAGGTTCAAAGGTGACCCAAACCAGAGATGCCCATCTCAGGACAAGCTAAGGGGACATCCAGCTTTCACATCACTGCACTGGGTGGAGTCTGAATTGCTCTATTTGACGAAGATACTTAGGACTTGGACACAACACCTGACAAGGTGAGCCCCGCTCTGTTTTCCCACTCTCGGCAGACCCCACTTTCCATGTGACACCTTACCCACTCCGGCTCTTTTGGAGGACACAATCCCAACACACATGTTGTCCTTGAACACAGACGCAGCCGAGCCTGAGGGCTGAGCCACTCGGTAATGGTGCTGCAGGTATTGCTGGATTTCAGCCCGTGGCCTCTGGGGTATCATGTGCACTTTGTACTGGCTGAAGGCAGAGGGGATGTAGCTGTGCTCCCGCTCGCAGTCGCACAGGATGACGAGGCGGTAGGAGCTGTTGCAGCGCTGCAGGTCCTGGAACAGCTCCTCTGCTCTGCAGCTGACATCGTAACTCAGCTCATCCGCGTACAGCATGGTGTAAATCTTCTCCCCCCTGCTGCAGGGAATGAGGCACCTCCTGAGGAACAGCCCCACCTGCTCCGCAGTGGTGCGAGGAGTGCACAGGAGAACTTCGTCGAACATCGGAAGGGGCTGCTCGGGGCTGTTCATGTAAATGGCCAGCGCAGAGGTGAGCACCTCGGAGCGAGGGCACGTGATGAGGTTGGGCTGGCCAACACACAGCAGATCCTGCGGAAACTCCCGGGTGACGCTCTCCCTGCCACAGCTGGCCAGGTCCTCCAGCCACACACCCAGCGAGTCGATATCCAGGCAGCTGGGGAGGATGGAGCCCATGTTGCTCATGTAGCACTCCCAGATGCACTTCAGCTGGGCAGTCAGGTCCTTCTCCCCACCCAGCAGCACTTGCAAATCAGAAATAGTCTTCCCTGAGCTGGGAGGCACCTCCCTCCTGGAGGCTCTGAGCACGTCCCGCTCGGTGCAGTCACGCTTTAGGAAGGAAAGCATCATGAGGGCAGCCTGGCTGGGCGTGCCCTGCCCCAGCTCCCTGCACAGGAACACCAGCTGCTCTGCAGTGTAGTAGTTCAGGTAGAAGTGCCGGAACCGTTTCTCATACATGAAGCTTTTCCAGCTCTCCAGGAAACTCTCCACGGTCTTGCAGAGGCCTGGGAGCACAACAGCCATATCCCCCTGCCCCTCCAGCACTGGGAAGGGGCCCAGGGAGAAGTCCATAAGAACACAGAATTCTCTTTTGGGTGAACAATACACGTGGGCAAGCCAGGAGCGGAAGAGCATGTTCCCAGCTGAATAAAGGTCTATAACAGCCTGTGCAAGTCTCTGGACATTGGAAAAGACCTGTGTGAGGACAAAGGAGACAGAAAAAACACTCAGCTAGTTTACCAAGACAAGTTCCAGCCATGGAACCACAGGAAAGAGTTCCAATGAAAAGAAAGGCTTTAGTCCAGACGTTTGTCAGGCCTCGTACAGCAACCACAGACTCTCTGTGACTTTAACAGCAGTATCCCCAGGAAACCAGTACAGAACCCCCGGGAAACCAGTAAGGAACCCCAGCTTGCTACAGAAGCACAGAGATGCTCTCAGCCAGGAGCATCCCCAGTGCACCCAGAGGATAAGGGTACCAGTCCCACCTTAGCAGGGAACCAAAGAGGCAGGAACACCCATCTGCCTGTGACCATTCATCCCCAGCAACTCAGCTGTCAACCACAGTCTTAAGAGCTGATACTTAAGGGACAATCCAGCCCCAGCCCCAACACCATAACCCCCCCGGGCTTGGAATCTGACCTCAGAAAACCTCTCCACCTCCAGGCCTTGCTCTCCCTTTGCTGACATGAGCATCAGTTTGTTCTGCAGCTCACGGAGCTCTGCCAGGGAGTATTTCCGTGAGGCCTCGTCCTCCCCCGAGCTCCCCGGGAGGGTGAAGCGCAGGACACTGTCCAAGGAAACCTGCCAGAGCAGAAGTCATTAGTGTGGATGTGCCTGAGGCAGTGCTGTGCCCAGCGAGGGGAGCACTTGGGGCAGGAGCCCCCAAAGAGGAGCTGTGTCTGCAGTGGGAGAAAAGCTGCAGCCAGTTTCTGGGAGCAGGACAGGAGGGGGAGCTGAGCTGCCTCACCTTCTGGCCATCAGCTGGTGCTCTCAGGACATAAACTCCTCTGCTGTTGATGGCAGCTGCCAGGGAGAGCGAGGACAGCTCCACGGAGCCGTGGCTCTCCTTCACGGTCTTCAGCCACTCCAAGTGCTGGGCTGAGGCACGCTGTGGGGAGGAGACACTGCCCTGACTGCTCCGACTTGGCAGGATTTCCAGGATTACAACAGATACATCTGGTCAGGACAAACAGCTTGGGCTGGCACAAGACTTTTAGGATGGGGAAGGAAAGGGAATGGGCACTGGCCACAGCCTGGTCTTTCTGCACAGCTGTTCCTCACCCACTCCATGGGGATGAACAGAGCCCACAGTGCTCCAGCACCTCTGACTAGAGAAACAGGCCCTGCTGCAAAGGGTAAGAATTCCCAGCCATCTGCCTCCCCTCTTTCACACCAAGCTCTTGCATGAGCAAAGCTACACCAGGTCACACTGGAAAGCTCCAGGAGAGCTCTGGAGAAACCTCTGCCACACCAGCTACAGTGCTGCAGTGAATTTCTGCGCCACAGAAACATCAGATATTTTTCTTTCGGTAACAAGAACTGCTGTGATGTCCCATTTGCCCTATGCAGTCAAACTTCCAGCCGCTCTTGGAAGGCAGAAAGGCAGGAGGGTGCAGAGAGGACCTGCTCCAGCAGAACTCACCAGTTTCTCAGGGAGATTCTCATCACTGTCCAGGGCTCTCCACAGCTTCTCCAAGCAGCGCATGAAGTCCCCAAAGCCTGATTCCTGCCTAAGCTCATAGAGCAGGGAGGAGTAGCCATGCACAGTGTCATGGAAACAGGCCACACGGTCCACATCCATATCATTCTCCCCAGCAGAGATGGACGCCAAGTCTACGAATACCTTCAGCTCATTTATATCTTAAATGGGATAAACACGAGGGAACAACAAATGAGGCAGCCTGAATGCAATTCCACATCCCCACCTTCTACAGGCAACACAGAAAGGATGCTTTGAACATCATCTGCTGTGCCACTGCCCTCCCCCCATCCTGCCAGCAGCTCCCCCTGTGATCCATCCCCCCTGAGGACAGGACCAGTGCCTGGGGACGGGGTGTCTGTGCAGGTCAGGGGTGTCTGTTCAAGCCACACACCTCGGCTGGCAGACACGCAGTTCCATTCTCTGAAACAACCAGTCTGAACTGAGCAGTAGGAGCTACTAAAGCCCTCCAGGCCCAGCCCAGCCCCTGGCCAGGGTGGTCACTGCGAGCTGCACCAGCCCGCAGGGCAGGACACGTTTAAAGGGACTTTATAGCACATTCCACACCAAAACCCATGAGAGATGTTTGTAACTATCAACACCAGAAGCAGTGAAGACACAATGCAGATGGGTCAGGGATAGAGTGTTCTTTGTTCCTTCTGCCCCCACACAAGCTGCCATCCCTTCCAGTACTCTGACTAACTCCTGGGTAAGCAGCACACACCTTTCAGTGCTTCTCTGACCCAGCAGACAAACTCCTTCTGCTGGGCCAGCTCCCTCAGACAGCCACAGCGGGTCGCAGTGATCCCCTGCAGCCATGTCTTGGCCTGCACAAGCTCAGGGCTGATGGAATCCAGCTTCTGGGTCTTGGAGGACTCAAGCTTTTCTGTCTAGAAAGCAAGCAGTGCAGACATACATTCAGTCTGGAATTGGGAAATGCCACTGGTTCTGCAGCAGGAAAGAAAAGCCCTCTGCAAAGCCACATCCCAGCATAGGAATATCATGTCTCTCTTAGGAATGATGACACAAAAGCACTTTGAACACCTGATTTTTACCTCAAACATTTTGGGACAAGGAATTGTTCTTGTCAAGCTACGATAGACTTTTGGGAAGGTTCAGATTTAGCCAACACCTTGGCAGTACAGATCTGAGGGAGGGGATACTTACTATATCCAACAAGTTTTCCAGGATACTGAAGTCACCAGAGAGGCTTAAGTTCACTTTGACATTGGCAATGATCTTTGCAACATCAAAAGTTAAATGCATTTCGTGGTATTGCTGGATCTGCTGAACTCGCTGGTCAATCCAGGATCTGCTTTCTCCAGGTCGAAGCTTACAGATGGTGTTTAGCTCCGTTCTGACATCTTCAGGATGATTTGTGAACTCCCGAAAAATTTTATCAACTGCAGAAAGTGTGAGACTTCCCGACCTGAGATCATCGTACAGCATTTCATAGTTGGCAAAGCAAGGGCGGATCATACTGATCAAAACATCATCAAGGTCCAATTCAGGCACAGCGTCCTCATCCTCCTCCTCCTCCTCCTCTGAACATTCATACTCATACCCGTCTGCTGCCTCCTGTGCTGCTTCCTCCCAGAACTGCTGGAAGATCAGGCTGTCCTTAAAAGAGTGCATTTTCTGGACGAATTCTTTCAGCTCTGGCCTCAAGCTGTAGTAAGTCTGCAGGGGTCTCTTTCCCACGTTCACAACTTTATCCAGTCCTTTTAAGCAAAGATCTTCCGAGTGTTGAGATTCCACTTTACCTACATCCACTTTAAGAGAGACAGGCCAGAGATGAGGTGTGCAGCCTGGCCCCAGCTCACTTCACCCAGTTCCCCAAGCCACACAGTGCTACTGGGCAGGTGTCCCCCCATAAATGTCACTGAATGCACAAGCACTCACTTGATTCCCCAGTGCTCTGAGTTTACTTCCTCCACCCCTCCTCACCCCCTCTGTGGTTTAAATTAAACCTGTTTGCAGAAGCCAGGGGATTTTCATGGAAAATTACATTTTCTGGAGTTGCCACTGTCAGACTGCCCCCCAAGAACTCTACCTTTCACAGATGCCTGCACCTTCCTGCACATGCTCAGGAAGGTTCCTACGGCTTTTTGATCTTTCCTGAGCAGTGTGAGCTCTTCTCGCCTCATCTGCAGCAGTTTTTTCAGGTTTCCCTGGAGTAGTTCCCTTTTCTCACGTGGCAGTTGCTGGTGCTCTGAAAGAAAACCCACCTGCAGTCACAAGGCAGATACTTCCCATCCCCTGCACCCCTGACTCAGGTTTGGATTTGCAGAGTCACAACCCAAGCTGGAGTTGGGAGCTCCATGCAAAGGCCAAAGGGCAGCACTGCTGGAGCACTTCCTCAACATTCCTAATCCCTGGAGCATCAGCAGGGCAGGCCTTCCATCACTGCAATGATGCTCTAAGGCAACCACACCACTTTTCAACATGTCTCTTACTTGTCTCCCAAACACAGATGAACTGTTCCTCATGCTGGACAACCTCTTCCAGATGTTTCACAAGGATGCAGCCCTTCTGGATGGCATCAGTGACACTCTCAAACACAGAGTCTGCTGTGGCCAGGATATCCTTGGCTTCATCTGTGAGTTTTTCTATGAGGTTTCTGTTTCTTCCTGTTCCAGAAACAAAGCAGGTCAAACCTAGATCAGCCCTGCTTCCCAAAAAACGGGCAGAATCAGCAACTATTCCATGTCATGGTACAGAGAATCCTTCCATTTCCTATTGAATCCCTACCCAAGAGCCTGTGGGCTCCACCCTCTAACCCCTCATGTCTTTCTGAACAAAAACCCAGGATCTCAGGACAGCTGTTTGGAAACCTTCCATGGAGAACCCATACCCAAGCCCTGTGGAGCAAACACAAGCCACTTGGATCCATTCACGTGGCCAACACTTGGGTATTTTCATGTGGCAGTAACTTGTGAGAACCTCTCAGAGAAAGAAGTTCTGGTCTACAAATCCTGAGGCAGCTACAGTGGCTTAGCACAAGAGGAATACTGGATCCCTCTTCCTTGGCCTTTCCTCTCCAAAAGCAGGCTGAATACTTGAAACTTGGAGATGAGGCATAAAACAAGACCAGGATGGTTTCTCTCTGCGTTTGCTGCTCTGAACTGTGGCAGCAGCGAGACAGAGAACAGCTCCTCAGAGCCTCCTGTAAGTCTAACTACAGACATACCGCTCCAGCTGAAGATTTGTTTGGTGTCAGGCCACGTAAGCAGGTGGTGCAGAATCTTATCAAAATCCCCCTCAGATTGCTCACTCCTGATGGGCCACGACTCCACGATGATGGTTGACACGAGCTGGCTGAACTGGCCCAGGCTGTAGGTAGACATCTTCTCCAGGAGGTTGCTCTGTGTCTGCCAAGGCACACGGGAGAGGGCAGGGATGAACGAGGGTTTGGGGTCACACTGTGCCTGCATCTCAAAACTGGGCACTGGTGTCAAGGTGTCCCACCTCCAGCGCCGAGGCACGTTCCAAAAACGCTGTGTGACACTACCGACACCAGAACTCAGCATGGAAATGCATTACTAGTCCTCCTCGTGGACCCTTTAGCAGGGGATACTCATTTCCTCATTTCTTGTGAGTACTTTTTGTTGTTGGTTTAACAGACTTAAACAATCCACAACAACTCAAGCAAAATCCAACTCTCCTTCCACCACAAGGCACATCCCTGTGGCACGCAAAAGGACTTCTGCGCAACAGGAAAGTCGACTTTTCTTTCTCCTACCTTCCCTTTCTTACTTTTCCTTCCTACCTGTCCCTCCCCCTCCCAGGGCAGATGCAATACCTGGCAGGCTGCAGTTACAGCCTCTATGGCACAGTTCTGGAAGGAGCCGTCGATGGAAGAGTCCAGCTGTGTGAATTTATGTCTCTGACAGCAGTACACCAAGATTTGGTTCACTGGAGGCTCCTAGAGGGCAGAAGGGAGATTTATTATAAATTTAGTTTCCAAAGTCTTTCTTCTGACATGGAGTGCTGATCTAAAGGCAACAAAAGGAACTAGGTTGAAAAGTGTAAGTTTTCCAGTGGGGCCATGCATGAGCCCATTTCTCAGGGCCTGGAAGAGAGATGAAACAAAAATAAACTTGGAAAATATTTTAGTTGTTTCCATCTTAAAGCGTGTGATTATTTAATATCCATCTCTCCAAGCCAAGCTTATAGCTGGGAATATTTGTTTCCTGGTTTCACCACGAGAATTAAAGGCTTAAAGAATTTTTAAGTGCTGTAGAAAGGAGATGAGGAGATGCACAAGGACGGTTTAGATGGGACTTACATATGTGGGTGTGCATTTGGGAGCCTGAACGACACCATTTCTGCACAATGAGAAGAGAAGCACCAGCTTTGCTTCTCTGAGCCCTTAGGTGTTTACTTTACACCCGCCCTGGTTCTTAAAACTACAGAGATGGTAATTGCTCAAAATGTGCCTCTTCCTGTGAAGCACCAGGACATCATTCCAGCCCTGCAGGCAGGCAGAAACCTTGACACCAAGATTTCAGCGTGGTACATTGTCATGGCCCATTTTTGAGCCCCTAAAACACAGTTCATAACAGCAATGCCAATTTTCACAATCAAAGGCACCGTGTTTCCATGGGCTCCCTCTCCAAGCACAGCAGAACATGGTCTATTCCCTCTGAACCACCAGCTATGACTGCCTGGAGTCTCCCCTACCTCCTGGATTCTTTTCCTCAGATCTGCAAGTAAAGTCGTCTTCCATGTCCTGGTGAACTGTTCATCTGGAAAACTGATACTCACAAACGTATTCCAGGCCTGCAGGGGAGAAACAAACCCCAAACCACTGAATGCTGAGATTTAACAGTCAAAGAAAGAAATTAGAAGAACAATGGGGAAGAGAGGCCCCACATTCCTCAGACAATCTGTGATCCTTCCAGATTCTTGTATCCAGAAGAAAATGGGCACTCCCAGAGCTGCAAAAGGCAGCTTTTAAGCCCAAACAACGTGTAAATGTCTCAGTTACTAAAGGAGACATTTGGATGAACCATTTCCACCTCGCTGCTGGAAACTGTCTCAGGGAGGGCTGGGAGCAGCAGGTCACACAGTCAGGGGCTGCTCTGAGCTCTGCCAGCTGCAAGGCCTGAAGGACAACCAGTGGGACACACACACACACAGGGAGCAAGACAACACCAACCAGGGGCAGCTCCTCACCCCACAAACGCCTCCTGAAACAGCTGAGAAAAAGGAGAACCAAGGTGAACTGAGCAGCACCAATTCCAGCCCTCTGCTTCTCAGCCCAGCAGTGCTTCCAACACTGCTCATCCCCTTATCCAGTCACAACAGCTACAGTTCCCAGCAAGGAGCCATCAGACTCAGGACTTTATGGTTAAGCTACAGTAAAACACGTTATTAGAAGATGACAAACCTGAAGTTCCCAATGGACAGAGAACGACACATACTCCAGGTACTCTTTCAGTAACCTCTCTTTTAAAGTGTTTATGAACCAGGCTCGAGTGCCTCTCAGAGCTTCACTGAACATTTCTCCCACTGCACTTTCCTGCACAGCCTCTCTTGGAACCTGCCACACACACAGGAGAAGACACAAAACAAGAACAGTTCAAGCAGCAGAGCAACATATGATTTAAGTCAATACTTCTCAAAAGAAGGTCCAAAGCACAAAAGTGCCCAGCAACAGACCCACCACTGCTTGAATAAAGAACAGAGGGAGGCTGGGAAAATGCAATGCTTACCAAGAGCTTGTGCTTAAGAGTGCTTGTTCCAGGAAATAAAGACAACATATGATTAAAAAAAACACAGACATAAAGCTTATGACAGCCAACCCGAGCATTTGACCTTATTTTCAATAAGAACCAAAATCATTAGGTGATTTCACAACTTCTTGAAAGTACCACAGTCTTGGTTAGAGTGGCAGGTTCTCCAAAGTGAGAATGGATCTGATCTAAACCCAATCTGTTGTACCATATTTGTAATATTTCTGGGTATCTTGCTCACTTCAAGCCCAAGAGTGGTTCCTTGGTACTCACTGCTGCGGGCTGAAGTTTGGCAACCTTGGAAATCAGCATGGCAGCAGCGGCAGGAATTGGGAACAACCTCCCATCCCTGGTGGACTTGCAGAGCCTCTTGTGCAGCTTCATGCAGCAGGTCAGGCAGGACTGCCAAGTGCGACTTTCCAGTGCTCTGAGGGCAGGAATACAGAGGAACAATTAATTTTCTGCTCAGAGGAAAAAATAAAAAATAATTAAAAGAAAAAAAAACCCACCAAATTCAACAGTGGCAGCTAACCACCCCTGCCTCAGATGGATGTAAAAAGTGGGATAGAAATCCAAGATTCTTTTATTCACACAGATTTCAAGGCACACATTCAAGCTACAGCGTGGCCCCAGCCCTCAGAGCTCGTGCAGATGAAGGACAATGCTCTCACAAAGGTGCAGTTACCTGGCTGGTGGCTCATCCAAGGTACACAGCACAGTCTTTAGAAGATTCTCTACCTGTGGGAAGACAGAAATATTAAACTGTAAGAGAAATCTTAGAGACTGGTTTCTCATTAGCTGAGAGGATGCTGTGAGAGAGGGAATTCCCTGTTCTTCCATACCTTCTCTAATGCTTTAATTTTTTACCATAAAATTGCAAAACTTATTTCCTGGATGTTGGAGCCAACACATGGGTGGGCTTTTATTTGCACAAACCAAACCTGCACTTCTTACAATCTAGGCGTTTAAAACTTATTATTAGTTGCAACATTCTATTCCTGCTGTCCTCACACAAACACAGGTGTCTTCACAACAGCAGGCAAATCTCCCAAAACCAGCAGTCCCTTTCCCCAACCTCCCCTCTGCAAAAAAACAGTCTCAGGTACACGTCTGAGGAGCTCAGGACTAAAATATTTGCCATGACTGACAAAAAGCCAATCCAGCCGAGCACACCCTTCTCTCATCCACACCAACAACACTTTCTGTTGCAGATACACCCCCAAGTCTCCTCTCAGGAGTCTCTGACTTCAGAGCAACTACTTTTGCTCTTAGCTAAATTTGAAGGTCTTTGTGCTGTGACCTGCTACCAGCCCCAACCTCCAGTGATGGTCAGTCCTGCTAAAAGACACCCAAGAGCCCAGTCTGAGTCTTTATGCCAGAGCTGCCAGGAGACAAACCTCAGTGTTACTCCCCGAAAGGTCAACGTTCTCTAATCTGTAGAAAACACCTTGAAGAGTAACTAACAAATCACTGGAGAAATCTTTTATGAACTGAGCCAGGCTCCTCAGGGGCAGCACACAGAGCCAGGACTTCACCAGCATCGTATCGAAGTCCATCAAGTACCTCTTTTCTTCCATTAGTTGCAGCAGGGTCGCTCTGGAGAAAAGACAAACCAAAATCTTCAAGTTTCAAAGGTACAAAAGGCCAAGAGCTTGTTCAGCCCACAGAGGAGTCTCATTCTCACTCCTGTGCTTTTTTCACTGCAGCTGAGGATTGGGGCAAATCCCTGAGGGCCAGCAATGGCAGAGGCAGAGCCAAACCACTGAGCAGAGGTACTCCAGGAAAATAAACTCCAGGTCTTGCTCAGCTGTGCACAACACACATCACAAGCTGCTTTAACTCCCACCTGCTCCAAAGCTGGCAGAACTGAGGGGGTTTGTGTCTGAGAGGTCACACACTGCCCAGCTGGGCCACACACTGTGATCTCTGAGCACCCACGATGGCTGTGCCCAAACACCCACCACCAACAGGTTGTACTTTTTAAAAACCAGGAGAAAGAAGGAAAAAAAATACTTAAAGTAAGGTGATCACCCACAACTACAGCACTAAGGCACTGGGTATAATTTGGAATTCTGGAAAACTCACGGATCTTGCTTCCTTGTTTCAGCAAATGAAAGCCCTTCCAGCCCTGCCCAGACATCCTCCTCCACCGGCAAGTGCTCCTGCTGCACAGGAGCAGTGAAGGAATGCAGAAGGGGAAGGATCCACACCCACTGGTCTACTCCACCTTCAATGCATCTGTGGCAGAAATTTGCCAGGTAAACCTTCAAGCTAAAAAAAAAATACCAGAACAAACATAGTGAGTGAAAGAACAGCTTTATCCAGGCCTAGAGAACATCCTTGGGGTGGGGAGGCTGCATCTCAACCTTCCTGTGTACCTTCAACTAACCTCTGATCATTATTTTAGCTCCACCTAGTCTTCACTGGAGGGTGCACACGTGAAGGTTGAAGGGCTGTAACACTCCTGAATCTCTCTGCACAGACCCTTCTCTCTGAGCACTAAGAAATCCCAGCTCTTCATCTACAGTTTCCCCATGACCCCACCCAGCCCTGAGACATCCCCACAGAGCCAGGCACCCTGGGGACAATTCTTGGCCTTCTTGGTTGGGGTGAAATACTACAAAGGTCTCCGAAACGAAGTGTAACAGCTGTGCAAGTGAAGAACTAGACAGACAAGTGCCAGATAAGCAGCCAGATTACAGTCTGATAAGCAGGAATTTCATGGGGAAAAAAAAACCACAACAAAAAATGTGGAATGACACACATCAGAGCAGACAAGAAGAATCCAAACGTGGTATTTAAAGTTGAGAACTAAATACGTGATGATCCCGATCACAGGAGTTTATAAGTATGAATAGGAGACAGGTAAGAGGCAGAAACTGCTTGACAGAAAAGGATAACAAATAAGATTATTATATATAAACACAGCAGTTTTAACTCATCTATGGCTCTGGCAACAGTGACAAGTTGCAATAAGGGAAATCTGTTTGGACAAAAGGAAAAATAACAAGAGAGGTACGTGACCGTGAGAGGCCCCCAGAGAGGCTGGGTATTCTTTATCCCTGGAGTTTTTCACAACCCCACTGCCTGGAGGTTTGCCCTGCTTCAAGCAGGAGCCTTGAACTGAGACCTCCAAAGACATAACTCAAGTGTAACTTTTTTCCTGATTCTGAGGCAGGACAGAGCTGGATTCCTGACTGTTCTATCAGAGGGTGCTATGCTTGCAGCAAAACCAGCCAGTCAGTTATGGGTGTGTGGAGCACTTACTACAAAACTCCTTCAAAAGCCTTTTTGATGTGATCAATCTCATCCTGGACAGCTTGTGGTGACACCTTATCCAAGCACAGGAGGCTACACAGGTCAGCCAGGTCCCCCTTAGACACTGGAAGTAAGAGACTCTCGACCACCACGAGGATGGTGAGCCCCAGGGCCAGTCTGCTTTTGAGGACTCCCTGCGGCGCTTCCACAGCAACGAAAGGCAGAAGTATTTTCTTCATATGATTTATCAGCAGATCATTCACCTGGGATAAAGGGGAGACACAAACCAACCATAGCATCAGTCTTTTTCTTCTGAAGCCATTTTCCTCTGCCTGTTACAGTGAGGCCACGGGACAGCCCTGGACAGCTCAGGGTGGCCCTGACCACCCCAGAGCACTGGGTGTGGCCCCCAGTACCTGTGACAATTTGGTGCCCCACTACAGCTCCCACCACTCAGCTACTGGTTCCCTTCCCCACATCCAGCAAACGGGGGAGTGCCAGGGGACCAGGGCAGGTCTGGGGAAGGGAACAATGAGCTAAGCAGTTTTATACCCCACACTGCCTTCAGTCACCATCACGTCCCACGAGCAGCCTCCACCTTCCCCATGGACTCAGACTTTGCTGGGAGTCAGCAAAGGGAGAGAGGCTTCTGTCCTTACCCACAGACCCCAAAAGCTACTCTGGAACCACACTGATGGGGTGCTTGGTGACACCAAAATCACCCTTCTGAGAACCAGCAGAGACATGGAACATCAGCTCTGCTGAGCTGGGCAGCTCTGCCAGTTTGTGGCCTCTCCCATGTCACCGGGAGCAGGGAGCCTGCAGAGTTAAAAAGGAGCGGCCCTGACACTGCTCTGAAGCTCCAAAGAAGACAATGTGGCATTTCTGCCATATTTCCCAATTATGTCAAGTAAGAGGTTTTGGACTCCAGAAGCCCTGTTGGCATCACTGCTTAGAACAGGATCAGGAGGAACTTCTCCCAAAGACCAGGCAGGTTTGGAATCAGAGACAAGTGCAGAGAAATTGGTGACAGAGTGACTGGCAGCAAAACTAAAGGGTCAGACTTAGGAAATTAATATCCAAACACAAAACCCACTCAAGTACAAAGTCACCACGTCCCAGCTCTGCAGCTGACCCACATGGGATCTCAGAACCACACCTAGAACTGCACAGGTGTCACTGAAGTCCCCAAGGCAGATGGTGCCAGTCACCCCAGAAGGATCCCTGCTGGTTCTGTACCTTAACTTTGACTGGAAAAGCACAATTAACCCAGCAAGGGCAATAGCAAAATTAAAGTGTGGGTTTAGTAACTGATGCCTGTTTTCTAGTCTCTGTGAAAGAGAAGGGATTACCTGCTCCTCACCGAAGTTTAATGCTTCCCATGGCATTTCCCAGCCATCATGCACCCGCTGGGCCACTGTAACATCATAAAACTGTCTCAGCTGGAAGAGGAAGTTCCTCACGTTTTCAGGACTCCAGGTTTCAAGAATGCTGAAGATATTTTCTAACATAACATCGGCAGCTATTTTCTTCCCTTCCACCACTTCTTTGTTTATATTGCCAATATATGTCTGCCAGAAGTTTCTGAGCCTCGAAGGCCTTGCACACACGATGTCATCATACTGGTGCCACTCTAGAACAGCAACACAACAGGAAAACAACCATTGAAATCACATCCCTTCACTCTTCCAGCTGTCCACAGAAATACCCCCACTGGTCCATTAAGCTTCCAGCTGCAGGCAGTGCCACCTTACAGGAATGCTGGTCCCTATGACACTAGAAATCATCATCCCAACGTGCAGGTCCAAGCTCACCTCCATTGTTGAGCAAGGTGCTTCTTATCAACAAGCAGCGATTCACATGCTCAGCCAGTTCTGGACGCTTGTAAATGAACTCATATTGCCCACTGCCACAGGTCACCCAGTACTTGTAAGGAATGCACTTATCCAGGATTTCTTTTGTGAGAGTTACAGTGCCTTCAATGAGGTAGCCGTGTTCTCCCAGATTCCTAGGAAACAAAAGACACAGCAAAGGCAGGCATAGGTCATGTCAGCTGACCTACAGACTTCCTTTTCCATGCATCACTCCATTTTTAATTAGAATGGTGATTATTCTTTCATGAGAAGGTTTTATAACAGTTTTCTCCTCCGTGAAACCCTCTGTAGCAACATCCACCCATGGACACAAAGCCACAGCCTCGCACGTTAACTGAGGTACCACACTGATCCTGTTCTCCAAGACACTCCTGAGCCTGTGTGCCTCGAGGTCCTTACTTGGTGCAGGTCATCTCACAGATGTTGTCCTTCCAGTTTTCGTAGGAAGAGATGCCCCCAGCTCTGATGAACACTTTATGGGTGTCGGGGTTTAGTTTGAAGTCTTTGGATAATATTGCATGGAAATACACTGTGACGCCACCACTGCGGCTCACGGAACTGCAAGAACGGATTAGAAGGAAAAAAAAAGAGAATTCTTTCTACTTAAGTGCACAATACATAGTAAACCACAAAGCAGATTTGAGCCACCAGCTGACTGGCTGCAAGACCCATAATTTCTGGCAGCAGTTTGCTCAGACTGGTGTTAGAGCAGGCCTAGTGCAAAGTCCAGTGCAAAAAGGAAAAATGGGCTCCTAAAGGCAGCAGGAAAGGCTCTGGCCCAGCAGAGCCACCTGGAATGGCTAAGCTTTCTCCCTCTTCCAGCTCATACAGATTAAAAACAGTTCTTCTCACCATTAATCTAAAGAGTAATGTGTGTGAAGCACATGTTGCTCATAAGAGCAAGAAATAAGAGGGTTATCTCTCTTTTTTATTCATCAGATGCTCGAGCAGGTTCAAGGACCACCTGTACCACGTTACCCAGCACACCACCTGTGCTCTAACACTGGCTCTCCTGTGCACGAGCACTTCACCTCAGTTTTAAGACAATTCTATCTCCACACAACCAAGGTACACCTTATCCCAGTACCTCAGTCCCCCACCCCAGTCTGGAGTCCTCCAATCCTCCTCACAGCAACTCCCATTAGTGAAGAATGCTAGGGAGCAGCAGGGCTGTTCTCACCTTTCCTTAATCTTTTCCACATATTTCTGGTTGGTTTGTTCCTTTTTGTTCTTGCAAGTGTCTGTTGCAGCTGCAGCATGATCCTTTCCAGCAGCCTCAGCTCCTTTGGTGGGACTGGTCTTCTCACTCACTTGAGGCATTTTCTTACTTGTGCTCTTATCTTTCTGCTTTGTGTTTTCATTCTGCAACAGAGAGACAGACAATGCCCAGTGAAACAGGAGACCCTGGAAGTACACCACCTCCTCAGCCAGGTGGGCACAGCCAGCACTCACAGCACACCACCAGGAAACATCCTCCTGGAATCACTGATCCCTCACTGAGGGAAGCTGCTGGTTAAGGAAAAGAGTGCACAATGGAACAGGAATCCAAGCCAAACACACTGCCAAGCAGTCAGGCCAGCGAGCCCCAGGTGCCAGAGGATGGGGCATAAAGAAAGAGAACCCACAGCAACTTCCAGCTTACCAGACCTGTGTGTGAGCAGAGCAGAGCACAGACACCCACAAAGGACAAAGATCCCCTCGTCCCAGGAGAGGAGACACCTCCCAGCTCCTGGGGGTAACTGAGCGACCCCTCAGTGAGAGCTGGGCTGGAGTTAACACCCAGGAGAGCAGGGCTCCAATAAGAACCCCCCCATAGTGCTCCCCACTTCTGCCCCATGTCCCCGGCCTCGTGCTCCTCAGCTTCACTGACAGCACAAACAAGTCCCAGCTGAAAAGGGAATCTTGGCCCAACTCAGTGGAATACTCACCAGAGAGTTCACTCCCACCTTGCCAGTGTTCCCTTTCTGCCTGGGGTCCTGTTTGCTCTTCCCAGCCTGTGGGCTCTGGGCCACAGGTGAGGTCTTGGTGTCCGGTTTGCTCTTGGGCTCCTGGGCAGGAGAGAGCCCCGGGGCAACGCTCACTCCCTGCCCTGCTGAGGCCTGTTTCTTACTGCTGCCCTGGGCCTGGGAATCTGCTCCAGTTTCTGGAAGCTGGCCAGGGGCACAACTGCCCTGTTCCACGTTACCCCTGGTGGTTTCTTCATGCTCTGTGGTTCTTCCATCCCCCAGATTGTCCCTTGGGGCTGCAGAGCTGGGAGCTGGGGCGGCCTCACTGGCCTTGCTGCTCTGCTCTGGTGGGGTCAGCACATCTGCTTCCAGGCTGCCAGCTTCCTTCCCCGGGTCAGCCAGTGCCCTGTCGTCTTCAGGTGTGCCTCCACAGGCATCAGCACCTGGTTTTGCTGCCTCACTGCCAGGGGGTTGGATTTCTTGTGGAAAAACACACGTATCAGGCAATTCTGTGGTTTGAGCTGGGGCTGTGCTTAGATGCAGCAGAGAGTCCTGCTCTCCGGAGCTAGGAGGACATTTCTGTACTTTATTCCTCTTCTTTTTCTATTAAAAAAAAACAAAACACACACACACAAACAAACACCAAAATGTCTGTTTGTTCATTGTCAAAGAGAAGTTCTTTTTCACTTCCTCCATTGCGGCAAGTACCGACATCTTCCTGCAACACCAGGTAAACAGAGAGCAATCAGGAAGAGGAGGGACAAGACCAGCTTGTGAAATGCTAATAACTCTTGGGAATTCTGCAGTTTTAGTATTCAAGCCTTGCTCAGCCGGAGCACAGGGCAGTGCTGCAGGGAGCTGTGTGCTGTTTCCCCAGCAGCGCCGGCAGTGCCGGGGGAGCTGCAGGCCCAGCACAGCAGCTCCGTGTGCGCAACGTCAGCAAACACAGCCACACTTTCCCGGAGGAACCCAGGCAGCAGCTCCCTGACACAGCCAAAGAGATCTACGAGATGCAGCCCAGCCCCATCGCTTCAGAGGAGAGCAACAAATCACAGCTGCTCCTCAGCAGCGACCAAGAGCCTCACCTTTCTCTGTGATGTCTTAGCAGAGTCACCGGCCTCGCACTGAGCTGTGGGCTGGGAGCTGTCACTTGGAGCTGTCACATCCTCCAGAAGCGAGGATCCCTCTTCCCCCTCCTGTGTTTCAATAGAGGGAGGAGCCCCATCTGCAGTGCATTCAGGTGTGGTGTCTGAGGTGTTGATCAGAGCCCTTGCATTATCCATCAGCAATTCTCCCTCTGCCTCCTTTTTTTCAGTGGTGGAAGAAGGCCTGGCAGCACCTTCTCCCTTCACCTCTGTTCCTGCATCAGGGACTTGAGAGAGCTGCACCTCTCTTCTCTCTGCAGTGGAGGCAAAGTTCATTGTTAAACTAGAGACTCACCCCGCAGTGGGGTCACAGAATGGGTTGGAAGGAACCTTAAAGCTCATCTTGTTCTACCCCCTGCCATGGGCAGGGACACCTTGCACTAGACCAGGTTGCTCCAAGCCCATGGATGGGGGAGAAAAATCAAAAAAAATGTAACACTCAGGGGTTCAGACAAAGACAGTTTAATAGGATAGAAAAGGAAAGGAAAATTATAATTACAACAAGAGAATACAGCAAGCAAGTGATGCACAGGGTGGTTGCTCACCACCCACAGACTGATTCCCAGCCAGTCCCTGAGCAGTGGCCATCACCTCCCTCAGCCAAATACTCCCATTTTTTGTTCAGCATGATGTCCTGTGGTCTGAAACATCCCTTTGGGCATTGGGCTCGAGCTGTCCTGGCTGTGCCCCCTCCCTGTTCTCAAACCCCCCCCAAGCCCCTTGCTGGCCAGGCAGTGTGAGAGGCTGAGAAGTCCTTGGCTTAGTGTAAGCACTGCTCAGCAGCAGCTGAGCCAGCAGGGTGTTATCAGCAGGATTCTCATCCTGAACCCAAACACGGCTCTGCAGCAGCTCCTTGGAAGAAAACTAACTCCATCCCAGCCAAAGTCAGGAGAAGAACACAGAGGACCCATCTCGTTGGTCCCTGTTTCACAGCTCCCACCAGCAGTGCCACCACTCTCCCTGCACAGCCTCCTGCCCCCACCCCAAGGCCCTGCCGGCAGCAGAATAATTAAGGAACCACAGCATTGAGGTACTGCTCCAACCCTGCTCCTCTGGACATGCTGCCTGTCCCAACGCTCACGGACCCCCAGGACGAGCAGTGACAGGACACTGGCACGTCTCAGCTGTCACAGCCTTCTGGGCTGGCTGTGTGACCACTCCCACACAGCTGAGTCGTTTCCAGGAGGGCAGGGGAAACTCCCTTTTTATCTTCATCATTTTATCCAGTCCTTAAAAAAACCTGTGAAAAGGCAGCTCAGGGTCAAGTCAGGCAGCAGAGCAGATCTCTGCCTTCTGCAGGGGTTTCACAGGCTCTTCTGCACAGCCTCTACCCCAACTCTGAGAGCAAAACTTTGAACCTCAGCTGCTTTTGATGTCCTTCCTACAGAATTTCAGAGCTGGAGACCCCGGATTTGTTACCCTGCCATGCTGGACCGCAGAGGGATTTGCCAAGAACTGATCCTGTCAGCACTGCAGCAGTGTGCTCTTTTAAGATACCATAACAGCACTGTCTACTTAATTCTGTCACTGTTCAGAAAGGAAGAACTAGTGTGTTCTAAACCTAACAACAAGGTGCAAGTAGGATATTCTGGTTCAAGAGGGACTCAACCAATCTTTGTAATCCAAAAACCAGTACCAGTTCATTGGCAAAACAGAAATTAGTTCAACACTGGAGACCTGTGTGTGGAGACTGTGTGTAGGATGTGTCAGCAGCTGACTCACTTCTCTGTCCCCCATCAGTCACTGCAAAGTGAGAAACACTGTCTCTGGTCGGGGACGCAAGGGGAGTTTGGGATGGGAGCAGCGTGTAATGCCCTGGGCAGAGCAGAGCCTGGAGCCGTGCAGGCACCAGGGATGATGAGCACAGGGACACCGCAGCCTCTGGTCGCTGTGCAGCCCCAGGACACCCCAGCACCGGCCCCAGCTCACCCCACACCTCCTACCTGGGTCCTGGTTCCCATTGACGGCACCGGGAGCCAGCCTGGCCCCACACTTGCGGCAAGAACCGGGTGGACCGTCCCCAGAAGCGAAGTGACACACTTGGCACTGCATGTTCCTGGTCACAGGCCCTGCGGGGACCTTGGGAGTCATGGGGGAGAGGGGGAGAGGAGGGGACAGGGCAGAGAGAGAAACACCGACATTAAGGTGGGGTAATGGGACTTTATCACGTCACCCTCAGCCGGGCTCCGTTTCATTGTCAGGAAACAACCTGTGACACCCGAGAGCGGGGGGGGGAACCACAGACGCAGTAAAAATAAATAAGTACAAACAGCAGCTCCCCCTGCGCTGAGGCCTCGTACAACGAACGGACCTGGGTCACACCGCGCTCCCCGGGGCCCGGAGCCCTGTGCGGGGCTGCTCCCGTCGGGCTGGGCTCGCTCCGGTTCCCCGCAGGTAGGGTCGGGGGTCGGGCAGCAGCAGCCGAGTCCCGCCGGGCCGGGCAGGGTCGGGGGTCGGGCAGCAGCAGCCGAGTCCCGCCGGGCCGGGCAGGGTCGGGGGTCCCGGCCCGGACTCTCCCCGGCCCCGCCCGGG
>VXAY01005408.1:45345-57345 GCA_013399855.1 Oxyruncus cristatus | reverse complement strand
GGCGGGGAGGCGGGACCGGGGACCGGCCTGCGGCAGCGAAAGCGAAATGTAAACAGAAACATACCCACAAAATCACCATGGTATATGTTATATAAACATTATACCCTACAAGACAAACATTATACCCTACACCTGTTTATTTTTCTATATGTATTTATTTACAAAGCCTGCAGCGGATAGAAAAATAAAAACAGATGGTACATGTATTTTCTCTGTTTCTGTCAGGCTTTCTCCGACCCCAGCCTGGATTCCAAGCACTGGCTGAGCCACTGGAGAGCCCTTTGGTGCCGGGGATGTTCCTCCCGGATCCGCTGGACGATGGTGTTAATGGTCTGGAGCCGAGCCCGCAGTTTCTCCTGCTGGTTCCTGCAGGACTCTTCAGTGCAGCTCGGGGCCCGGTACTTCCCTTCCTTCAGTGCCTGCAGATGCTTCTGGTGTGCCTGGTGGGCCACAAGCTCCAACAGGTTCTGAGAAAAGCAACAGGGGAAAGGGCTGTGAGAGTAGGAAAGATGCACACAGGGAAGAGCCACGGCATCGGTGTGACTCGTGTCAGGTGCTGTGACCACCGTATTTGACAAGGGAAGGACAGTGCTCGGAATTCTCCATCACAACAGCCAAACACCACCTCCATCCCGAGTGTTGTAGGGGTACAGACAACACAGAATTCCATAAATCAGAGAAATTCCCACACATACAAGCCAACCCTTGCCAGGACAGGGTTTCCAAGACCTTGAGCTGGCTCTGAGTACCTAGCTGGCACGCACAAAGGGTGATTGTTACCAGGTATTTATTTTCACAATACAAACAAGGTCCTTCAGGCTGATGTTTCCAGATGAATGCAGCCTCGCCCCGAGGTGACAACTGCAGCACCGAGGGCCACTGTGAGCCCCCAGTCACCTGCAGCACCAACTGAGGGCCACTGTGAGCCCCCAGTCACCTGCAGCACCGAGGGCCACTGTGAGCTCCCAGAACGTGCCCAGTGAATATGTTGCTAAAATTCAACCCTGAGCACACCCCGTTCAGGACGGTGCTGGACAGAGCTGGCAGCAGCAGGAAGCAGCAGGCTGTTTGGCTCACGTGCTGCAAGGGAGTGGATGCACTGACCCAGCGCTTCTCATTCTGGAGACATTCCATGTCCAAGTCGAGGCCATCGGCCTTTGCCTGAAGTCTGCACAATTCCTGCTTCTTCTCCGAGTAGCTGGCCCTGAGGGACTCTTGGGTGTTCTCCAGCTCCAGGATGGCTTGGTTGCAGTTAAAAATGTTCTAGTAAATGGAAGAGAAGGAAATGGCAGACTCCAGTTCTTTAGTTCAGCTGCACTCCCAGCCATTCTCCCAGAACTCGTTTGTTGGGGGGGTTTTAATGAATGTCCAAAGCCCTCCCCTGTGTCCCTGTGCATGGGCACCCCATGCTCACTGCTGCTCATCACAAGGCCAACACCAGCTGCGTGAGCTCCTGCAGCCCTGCTTGCCTTTCTCACCTCCTGGACTTCCCTGATCTTCCTCCTCAGCTCCTGTTTCCTCTGGTGGAAGTCATTCTTGGTGCTGTGTTTCCTATCCACCCTGCTCTGCGCCTCTCCCCGAATCGCTATCGTCTCTCTGCGAGAAACAGATGCCTCCATATCCCGAACCACCTTCTCCTGCTGCTTCAGCAGCTGCCCATAGCGGACCTGTCGTTTGCCAAGACACAAACCAGGCTCAAAATACAGAATGTTTACCAGTGGCACCGAGGGAGGTCGTCTGAGTGGCTCATCCCACCAACATAAACCAGATACATGTGACACGTGAGTGCCTGCAAGCCAAATTTGGTCCAAATCCAAATCTGGTTTGCCATGTGTGGATCTGGAAGGCAGAGGGCTGGATTCTCAACTTATCCACAGTAATATTCCAGATGTTGCTCTGGATGTCATTAGCAAGAGCAGAAGCAGCAAAGCAGAAGCATCCCGAGAATGAAGGGGAAGAGCTGCTCTGCCAGGAGAGGGAACACTTTCCTAACCAGTGATTAAGGTGGTGCAATATTTAGTAATCAACATTTCTTTGCTTATAAATCAGGGTCACAGAATCAGGTGGCAGATTACTGCAATTTAAATAGATCTCTTGGGAGTATCCAGACTCTGCTGAGCCTGGCACAGGGAATTCACAGGGAATGCGAGATGTGTGGGACGTTGGATGTGCTCAGTTCAGTCAAGCTGCAGGGGGTTAAGAGTCCCACCCGGGGCAACGGAGATGCCACTTCTCCAGCCTGTTTCTCATCTCTTGCCTTATGTTTCAGCCACTCCAAAGCTGAGTGCATTGTGTGGTTTCCCCTCCTCAGCCCTCCTTCCCAGTGCCTTACTTGCATCCTACGAATCTCTGCTTTCATGGCTTGCATTTCACCTTGTTCTGACCCAGAACCCGTTGCTTCTTTCATCTCTTTTGCCAGCTGGATCTTCTTCTCCCACAGCAGGATCTGATGCCTTCAGAGAAGAAAGGAAAGGGAAGGGAAAACCTTTGTAATGCACAGGGAGGACGATCTCTGTGCACCAGCAGCAGCACATGCCCAAGCTAATTCTAAACACAGAGCTGGCAGAAACCAAGGATTTGCACATGGGACATGGAAAAGGGCGAGACAGAGCAGGGTGAAACCTGATAGGAAGCTTCCCAACTCAGAAAATGGGGTGATGACTGTAAAAACAAGCGTGCCCAGACTGGCAGGGACTGCTGGACCCCAATTAACAGCCCAGTGCAGCACACTCACTCCAAGTTACCGGCAGAGTCTTCCCACACAGATCTTGGTAACATCCAACCCACACATGATGGAATTGTTAAAGACAACATCCTCCCAGCAAGTGCTGGTTCCAGAGACAACGAAAGCACCTTTCAGTTTCTGTGTTTCAAACATTCATTAACGTCCTTTTCCCTTCTTCAGGAAGGACAGAAGCACATTTGCTCGTGCTGAGTCAGTTTGGTGACTGGAGGAGAACAGGAACATGGACACAGACACACAAGATTGTGGCACTCTCTGGTACCTACTCTGCTTCCACTATGCTGTTCAGGAGCCTTTCCTTCTCCTCAGTCAGTTGACTGTACTTCTCCTGCATCTCCAAGGATTCTTTTTCTGCTGCCTAGGTTTGGGAAGCACAAAACAATACAGTGTTGGCAGGCTGAGAAGGTTTTCCAGGATCACCACTTGCCTCTGATCTGCACAGAAGGTTGAGACCTGGGAACGAGGTGTCAGGCCTTGGTACCTTGAGGGAGTGCACAAACTCATTCTCTGTGATCATGTTGGCGTGTTGCAGCTCCTCGAAGCTGCTGTTGTTCTTCCTGATCAACACATTCAACTTTACCAAGTCATTGGACATGTCCTTCATGTGCCGTTCGATGTCCTTCTGTTCTTTTATTTCCTGCTGAATTTCATCTATGGGTGAACAGAAAAAAGCCTTAGAATTCCCCTGAGCACCGGGTTGAACACAGACAAGGTGTGACAAGCTGCTATCAGAGCTGGCAATGCCTCAGGCAGAGCCACCACATGTCCAGCCAAAGAGTTTTTCCACAAGCCCAAAAACCAAACAAGGTTTTGAAGGAGACTCCTGTGGAAAAGAGTTGGTTTTGGCCAAGGGAAGTGCTGTCATTGCTGGGGACATTAACCTACCCACTACTTGCAAACTTTATTTAAGAAGTGTGACAGGTGACATTGTCACTCAGGGTCCAACTGTGTCAGGACAGCAGGATCAATCCTCACAGGAATAATCATGTGCAAACAGCACAATTGCCAGGCTCAGCCCCAGTGCAGTGCCAGGGTTGTTGGCATTCCTGCTTACACATATCCAGAGGCAGGTCCAGCTTCTCCCATCTGTAACCCTCCACTCCCTTTTCCCCCCCTCACAGACGAGCATTGTAAGGAAGTGCCGGGGAATGACGTACTTTCCATGCGCACTTTCCTCTGCTGCATTATGGTGATGTGTTTCTTCAGTGCATCCAGGGAGGTGATCTGTTCCTCCCGCTCTCGAGTTAACTTGACCAGCTCCTTCTGCTCACTGAGCCAGTACTTCTGCAGTGTCATCACCTCACAATTGCATTCCTCTATCTCCTTGGTCAGCTTGTTGATCTCAATTTCCAGTGGTCCCAGTTCTTGCCCCTGTACAAGGGCAAAGTTTGGGATAAATCAGACAGAAGCTGCTGAAGTTTGTTTACAGCATCTGGACATTCCAAAGTCTGCAGATAGGACTCATTTTCACATTGGTATCCATAAAGGTCTTACAGTGCCAGGGACAGATCTGGGAATCATCTGAATGGGGCCAACCATCAAACAATGGAAATGTCTCTGCCTGCTCCACACTCCCCTCATCAGTGTTTGCAGATTTTCTAACAAGATCCTGTTTACTCCCAGAGTATTGATGGCATTTGACATTTTCATCAGTTGCAGACAACTCCCTGCAGGAATCTGTGCCAGGCACACCCTCATTTAACAATTCCCTTCACGTGCATCAAGAACTGTCTGACAAACATAAACACCCGCATTAACTAGTGCAGCTTTGAAATCACAGTGCTGATGCCTGAAAGTTTGAACTACCCAACACTTACACAGGTACGTTTATCAGGGACATCTGTGGTCACCACAAAGAATAAAATCAAAATTGGAACTGGAACACAAAAGTACCTACCCCTTGCTGAGCAAGAAGCATCTCCAGCTTCTTGTTGTACAGGCAGATGACCCCTCCCTTCTTATCAGCCAGGAGCCTGCACTTTGCAATCTCACTTTCCTGGCAGCTGATCAGATCACTGATATTTTTTATTTCCTTGTCCACCTCACAGAGTGTTTTTTGGAGGACTGTCAGCCTGCAGTTGGTATTAGTTGCATTCAGAATAATCTGGGCCACATCGTTCTCAACCTTGTAAAAATGCAGCTCCTGGGAATATCAAGAGAGAAAACACATCACTGTCACCAACAGCCACTCACTGAGTTGTAGTGCAACTTATCCCAGCACAGCAGAAGAATCAGGGGATTGAGGTTCTAATCCCAGGTCTGTACTACAAGCTGTAACCTACTTACCCTCTGTGTACCTTTGTTTCTCCATCAGTTGACAGGTAATACAATATTTAACTCTGCCATACAGCTGTTGGAAAGCATTAAGGAGCCTAAAAATCCCAAAAACCTTCAAGTGACCTCACCCATCCCTCCTGCAATTACCCCCTGTTCTAGTGCCTCTAGTTACCTGGCTAACAGTAGCAGGACATCACTGTCCTGCACCTTCTCCACCACACCTGGCACACGCATCCCTCCCCTAACAACAGCCCCACAGCTCAGCGTGACAAATGCTGGGCTCAGTCTTCCAGTTTTTCTACCTGTACCAGCTCTACACTCCCAGAGAGAGCAACTTATGCCTTAAAGAGCTGCGGGTCAGGTTGGACTGTTCCTTGGAATCAAGAGCTGCCTGCATCCCATTCTGTGATGGAGTACAGAGGTAGAAGTTAGTTAATGTGGAGTATAGAAGCACCACATATCCATTGTCTTTCTCCAGTACATGAGAACTGCTAATCCTTTACAGTAAATACTCCCAGAATTCATCATTCTGTCCCATTTTTCTAAGTAGAGAACTCTGTTCTGTCAGGCCTTTTTGGCCAAGCTCTCTCGCACACACCAGAATTCTGCAATGACATCACAGGGAGAACCAGACTGGAGGCAAACTCAGCAGCCCTTAAACTGCAGACCTGAAACCAGAACAAAGTCACTGACAAACCTCCTGGAGAACCATGCTCTGGTGGTTCCCTTCCCCTGCCCTCCCAAGGGGAGGGGATGCCATACCAGGTCGGTTTTCCTCTTCCGCAGTTTTGCAGCCATCTGTGAGAAGTGCTTTGCAGCTTGGCTGGATATCATCTGGTCCTGAAGCTTTGCCATGATTTCATTCTCCATCTGCTCTTTGACATAAGTTCTCTTCTGTATATCCTTCCTGATGGACACCAACTCATTCAGGTGAGCAGCTTGGTCCTAAACGGTTGGAAGACAGAGACAGGATCAGTACAACTATTTGAGGAAGGGTATTAAATTCAAATATTCCAAAGGATGTGTCTTCCACGGACTCTCCTCACCATCTTGGTCCTGATGAGGGCCTGCTCTGTCTCATGGAGAACACGAGTGTAGGTGGCAGTTTCCACCTTCAGGGCCTCCTGCTGCAGCAGGCACTGGGCAATCAGCTTCTTTGTCACGTTGGCGTCGTTCTGAGACCGGTTTAGGATGGTGACAAGCAACTCGTTCTTCTCCTCCTCCTTCCTGATGGACTTTCCACAACCGTGGATGTCCCCTTCTAGGGATGTGAGGTCACGTCTGTAGTAGACACATAGGCAAATAGGATGGAAAATCATCACAGGGATTGGTGCTGAACAGCCACCTACAAATTCCTCTTTTCAAACATGTTATTGCACCAACAACTGCCCAAAAAGGAAGATCTTTTAAGGGCTCAGCTGCTGGGACAGTGCAGAGTCAGCAGGAGATGGATGGAGACATTAAGATTTGAAAGGAAATGTATGTAGGAAAATGGATTCGTTCTTTCAGTAGTCCCACCCCCTATTCCTACCAGGATGTCACCATATAAAAGCAGATTGTTTGTTCTCAGAGAATCAGTCAAGGTTTAAGGCTCCAGAGCAAATAAACACTTCCTTTGGCAACAACAGGGAGGTTTTCCTGAAGATTTCTGAAGGCCTCACCAAACCCTGGTAGAGAGAGATAAATCCTTCCTGACATCTCTTCGGAGTGAGAGGTGTTGTAAAGGTGAGGGAACTCTTTTAAAGGAATAAAATATTAATAGAAAAATTCTGAACAGCTTTAAGAACCCCCTACATTCTGAGAGAGAGCTGTGTTTTGGGTAAAGAAAACAGGAACAAAGAACTGTGCCTCTTGTCCGTTAATTTTATCATGTGGTTTAGAGCAGGAAGCTTGTTCTGCCTGACACTCCCTGCCCACACAGGGCTGAACCTGGCAGGAGACACACTACCCCTTCTGGAATCCCTCCTGCCCAAATTATCCGAGGTCTCCCCAGGGCCTGGTTTCAGACCATACCTCAGCAGCTCCTGAGTGGCAACAAAGGCCTCATCCCTCTGCTTCATTCCAGCCAAGCTGCTGTTCCAGTGGTTTATCAGCCTCTTTTTCTCCATGTTAATAGCCTGGACCTCCAGAGCAGCCTGGGGAACAGAGAGTTGGCAGACAGCATGAATCTACACTGCGCTGAAAAACCAAATTCGTGTTACAAGGCAATTTATTTTTTTTTCAGTTTGTAATATGCTAAGCAGGAACAGCTTTAACTACTGTGGCTGGTCCATTGTCACAGCAGACCAGGGAGCACAGGTCTGCAAGAAAAAACTGCTGAGAAGGGGAGGAGGAAGTGATTTACAGGCAATTCTTAAGGACAAAGGAAAAGAAAAAAAGGTCTTCATTCCTCCAAACATGCAACTCTGGCCCACATTGTACACACCACGTGAGGGCAGGCCAGAGGGGTCAGTCCTGCCAGAGGGAAATATTAACCAGATAGGAAAAGCCCCCCCCTACCTCGCTGACTGCCTGCCGGGTCACTTTTGTGTCCTCTGCCTGGGCCACAAGCTGAGCTTCAAACAGAGCAATTTGTTCTTGGAGCTCGTAGGCTCTCCTTGTTAACTGGTCCAGGAGAAGGTCCTACGGAGTCAGAGCCAAAGAGTTCAGCGTGAGTGATGTACTCTCAGTCTTAACCAACTGTATCCTACATGAATAACGTCAGCTAGAAAAGGAATTAAATTGGCAACTGGATTAGATTTGATTCCTACTGAAACTTTTCCATTCATACACAAATGACTCAATACTGCAGCAGGGACAACTTGTAAGAGAATGAAACCTTTGCTGATTGTTTATTATTCCAGTTGCAGCACTAAATTGATAATTCAGCTCTGAAGCAGCATTCCCTCCTGTCAGCATGGATTACACTGTGCCACTTCTCCAGATGCTGCAAACCTTAATAATGTATATTTGAAAATCCTTTGTTAGAAACCTCCTAAACCCATTGTATTTTAACAGGTTGCATGGAATTCTGCACTGGTGATACCCAGTCTGTGTCCTGGAAGGCAGCAGAGGGAGCTCCAGCACCGACCAGCTCTGCTCATTCCCAAAGTTCACTTTCCATTGTGAAATTTGCTGTGGCTCACAATAATTCTCAAGACCTGAGCACATGATATTTCTTCACTAAATATCTTCCTGTCTCCACACCCCCTTTGCTTGACTGAAGAGTGATTTACTGTCCTAAGGCTTGCCCAACCCTCTGGGCAGTAAGTGCTGCTATCTGGGGGGAGGCAGGGCTTCTCCTCCTTTTTAGAAAAGCCTCTGTTTTTTGGGTTTTTTTTTATTATTTGGGAAAAATGTCCCCATGCATCTTCCATGACTCCATCACTCCAGCCTTCCTTCTGACAAGGCAGCACGTCCTCCAAGACTCACCACTAACTGTCGCCTGAATTTATTTTTTTCAAACATAGTTTTACTTGGTACCTGTTTTTTCTTTTCCACCTCAGCCTGGAACTTCTCTGCCTCAGCCTTCCTTGTCGACCGTTTCATCAGTAAGATCTTGTGATGCATGTCCTGGTCCATGTTCTGCATGTAGAAAAGCTGCAAGGCCAGGTTTTCAACCTGGGTCTGCATTGCAGAAACTGGGGGGGGGGGAGGAGGGAAAATAGTTACAGGGAAGTTTGTTTGCAGGATACACCTTAAAAGGAGATAAAAGGGAAAGAAATTCAGAAGCTCCCAAAGCAAAACCTCTCACGTACCAGCCACATCAGCCCTCCCCAACATAAGAATTTACATCAGCTTCGGAGTAAAGCTCCACAAGTAAAGCTAAAAGTCCCGGTAAGCAATTCCTTGATTCCCAGCACACAGAATTCCAGGAGCATCTGTGAAACGTTTTGGTGAGCACATTATTCCCGATTAACTTTACTGTATTTTTCAGTCCAGCATTTACTAAAATTCAAATTAATTTCTCCACACAGCCCCAGAGTTAGGAAACATGGCCAGCACCGCCTCAGGCACCTTTCTTGCGTTCATCATCTGTGTTGTGGCACATGTTCTTGTAAGCATCCCTGAGGCCCTCCAGTTCCTCTTCCAGCTGCTGCCGCGCCGCGGCTGCGCGGGAATGGCGGTCGTGGCTCTTCCCCAGTTCCACCTGCAGCTGGGCCAGCTGCTGCTGGGCTCCATAGAGGACCACCCCGAGCTCTTCCCTCTGCACTTTGCTGTCCTTCGTTGCCGTCCTCTGCAGACACAAGAGGTGAGGAGCTGTCCCACGGCAGCTCGGACGGGAGGGGCTGTGGGAAGGCAAAGGAGAGGCCATGTACCAGCTCATGAAGGTCGAGGTTCACTTGTTCCATCTGCTTAGTGATGTAATTCTTCAGGGCAGCCTGGAATCTTCTCATCAGAGGCTGTAAAAAAGGATGGCATTCAGAAATTTTAACATACTTGTGTAAATAAATTATGAGGAAGCCTCGCTGCTACTCCCCCCATTACATAAAACATTTCTGCCATAGACACTGGTGTTCTTATTTTAGCTACACTTGCTGTAGCAAGTGAAAGGGGTTACAGAGTGGGTACTTTGTGATGTCAAAGAGTGACTAGTGAGAATATTTGAGACAAGTCAGAAGAGCAATCTCTGAGAACCCACCCACTCACTCTTGCTGCAAGGACTTCTCTTGCAGGGGCCCTGAGGAGCACCAGGTTTGCCCACTGCCTTGCTCCCTTCTGAACCTGCAGCTCTGGGGTTGGCATTGAGGGAGTGACACAGTCAGGAGTCAATATTTTGGCAGAAGTGATTTTCAAACGTGCAGTTCAGCAAACAGCTGAACCACTGCTTACAGCTCACCTCCACGTTTTAGACAAGCAAAATCACCAAGCCTGCAAAGAATAATGACAAGATTCAAGGATTTCTCACATGTTCTGGATCCAAGACGACCAGTTCTGTTTCTTCTGCTGTTTCGTCACTACTTCTGCTTATTTCATGTTCCTCAGATCCATGCTGCTGGAATTCCTTTTCCTGTCTTTGGTCACCATGCTCACCAGGGACTGAAATGGGGTCTCCCATGTTCCCTGGACACCACCCCCCAAAAAAAAAGATAAGGAAGTAGGATTAGATTTCATTGTATTGTGCCTCCAGTTGGATTAACAATGACCAGAAAGGGAGAAAACCAGGAGCTGTGCTTGAGAGATGATCTCAAGTGCTGTTGGTTTGATACCTGGCTCTGTGCAGGGGTCCCGCTCTGCTGCCGGTGCTCCTGTGGGAAGGGAAGAGGCTCCTTTGCCTGGTACTGGCTGCTCCATGTCACCCTGTTCAGGAGGACAACTGTCACCTTCTACATTGTCCTACAAAGTCTCAGGAGATTTTTCCAGAAATGTGAAATCCATGACCTGAAACAGCTTTTCCATCTACCCCTATTTACCTCTAAAAATGTGCTTATTTTTGTCACCGTGAGACAGGAGGGATGCAGACAAAGGATCAGCAGGAGGGCCTGGCTCTAAAACCAGCACAGAGACATTGGCAAAGCTGTGTCACCCCTGACTTAAAAAGCACCTCACACATACACAGCACAGCAACAGAACCTCTCTGGTTCTGTCAGAGCTGATGCACTCGTTGTGCTTGACCCACGGGGCTTCTCTCTTTTCCAGTTCTGGTTGGTTTTGTGTTTGCAGCAATAAAACTGCACCAGGAGAACGTCCAGCTGCAAACACTGCTCAGGCATTCTGGGAATCACGGAATCATGGAACGGTTTGGGTTGAAAGGGACCTTAAAGTCCATCTCATTCCACCCCCTGACATGGGCAGGGACACCTTCCACTTACCCAAGTTTGCTCCAAGCCCTGTCCAACCTTGGACAAGTGGCCTTGGACACTTCCAGGGATGGGGCAGCCACGTTAATATTATTTATATAATTTTAGTGTCCCACTTCTATCCCACAAACAGCTCTGTTACCCCACAGACCTCTTTTTGGGGGGAAATGACTCTTCTTGCTCCTCCAGAAGAACAGACCCTCCCTCTCCATTGTCATTCCCATTCTCTGCTTCCATGGCCTGGCACACAGCACAGGTGGAAAGCAGAACAGCAGATTATCACTTACATTTAATGTTAATGCTGTGGTATTTTTTGCCACAGGGCACAGAAGTTTAATTTAGAAGTTTAATCTCATTTGCAAAAACAGTCACCCAGAAACACTGAGACAGTAAAGATCCTGACAAAAATCCTCCACACCTCTTACAGCTTCATGGGTTTCTAGTTCACATCTATTTAGAAACAAACAAAAAAAAAGCCCTTAGGGATTTATTAAAGAAATTCTTCCAGGTTGCACTACATTTGGCCAAATTATTCTCTTCTTTCTTTCCTTGTCTTTTTCTTTTAAGAGAGACACTGTTTTATCCCACTTCATCATTTGCCAAATTGAAGTGTTGGGCAGTTCCAATGGAAGAGGAAAACTTGCCACCAACAAACCTCCAAAAGGAGCCTGAGTATGTGCACCCATGAATTGTGGATAAATCCCTTTTTACAGTGCCTGCAGCAGAAACGTGCAAAGAAGTGAGTGAAAAACACACACTTTAAACGCTGCTGACATGGGACTGTAACTAAATTTACTTTTTAGTGGCTTTTTTGAAACACGTTGGACAGTGAGCACCGGAGCAGGGACCGCCAGGCACGGGGACACGGGGACAGGGGGCACGGGAGGTACCGGCAGGGACCGGGTGGTACCGGAACGGGAGGTACCGGGCTCAGGGCGCGGACAGGACGGACGGGGCTGGACCGGGCTGCGGCGGAGGGGACGGGCGATACCGGGCCGGGCCGGACCGGGCGGGACCGGGACGGTGGTCCCAGCACAGGGGTCCTAAACCCGCTCCCGGTCCCGGTCCGGATCCCTATGCCGGTCCCTATCCCGGTCCCGGTCCCGGTCTGGATCCCGCTCCCGACTCACCGGCGCCGGCTCCGCCATGTTCCCGTTACCAAGCGACGCGTCAACACCCGCTCACGTGACCGCCGGGCCG
>VXAY01005408.1:31289-44936 GCA_013399855.1 Oxyruncus cristatus | reverse complement strand
GAGGGGCGGGGGGGCCGGAGGACGCTCGGCGCTGTCCCGGGACCCCCGGGCCCGGCTCCGGGATCCTGCCCGGCACCTGGGCGGTGCATCCCGGTGTTATCCCGCTCTTTGTCCGCCCTCCCCNGGGCGGCAGGATGCCCCGGGAGGGCTGGGACGATGCCCGAGGAAGGCTGGGATGCTGCCCGGGGTGGGTGGATGCTGCCCTGGGGACCGGAATGCTGCCCGGGAGGACGGGATGCTTCCCGTGGGGGCTACTGGAAAGCGAAATAGTTCTTAAATTGTATCTTCTGTTATTTCCGAGCGTATTTCTATGCCTTCGTTCCTTTTACGGAGCTGGTCTTCTCCCGAGTGACCCCAGTACCTACCTGAGCTCTGTTACCGGTGGAGAAGGTGGAGGGGGGTCCCTGGCAGTGTTTTGATGCGTGGCCTCGGGATGCTCCAGGCAGGGATTGCGAGGTGCTGTGTTTGCTCACTGTGCTGCTGACACCCCGTAAAATAACTCTGCCGCTTCCTCTGGGAGATGTGTCTGTCTTTTTGGATCTCAGGCTGGGAGCTTGCCTGGCAGAGGTGCTTTGTTCTTAGTTGCCACTCGGAATAGGAAGAAAAAATAAAGATCTTTTAAGAGAAAACAGTAGAAATGTGAAGACCAGGACAACTCAGGGTAAAGATCTTGGACTTGGCTGTTTCTTTTGAAGGTGCTTTTGTGTAGGACCTTGTTCATGTCCTGTTGATAACTGCGGTAAAAGTCTCTTAAAGGTTTTCTGTGTTGAATTTGGAGAATATCTGTGTTTGTTCTGACTGTGTGAGTGGTGTGAGTTTGGAGAGCTGGGATGGGGCAGAGCAGGGCTGTCTCAGTCCATCAGTAAGGGAGGGAAGGGGCACAGTCCTGCCTGTGCCCAGGGAGAGGGGACTGCCAGAGTGTCCGAGTGGCAGAGACACGTGGTCTGATGTCTGTTATATTGAGAAAGACTTTTTAGTTCATTTTTCAGTTAGTTTGTCCATTCAGCTGTGAATCCAGGCTCCTGGGGGTTTTAGCTGCTGATATTCCGGGATCAAGTCCTGTGAGCTTTATCAGGCCTTGGCTCCAGGACATTGGAAATAAAAGGGCATAAAAGCGTTACCTGTGGCACGAGCAGTGCAGATAAGGGTCATGAAATGCTGGTTAATCTGGGATGGAGGGACATGTGGCACACAGAATGTCTGGGTGCTGCTGCAGGTGAGTTTGGTGCCAGGGAGGGGGAGTGGTGAGTGTTTTGTTTGCTTTCTGATGCCTGAGCAGGTGTGGCTGGGAGCAGCTGCAGGCTCCGATAGAGCATTCCCTTTTCCTTTTTATTTCTGAGTCACGAACTTGAAGGATTCAGTTCCCTGTGCTCTGTGCTCAGTGAGCTGCTTCTCTTCTGGCAGAGCAGCAATGAAGGACTTTTCGGTGACCTACATAATTCTCCCCATGAGATGGGATGACTTCAGAGTGGCTCCCTACAGTAAATGTTTTTCCTTGATTTGGCTGGGTCCTCTTGACTGGCTCCAGCGAATGGCAAGGAGTTGGGAAAGCTCTTTTCTTTTTTTATTCCCTAATGTTGATGTATTGCAATACAGAGGGAAGGTCGTACAAGGGCTCTCATGTATCCGTGGAGGAGTAGAGATCAAGTGCGTGACCAGCTGAGAGTGGCACAAAAAATCTACTCCAAGGACTGGAAGGAAGCTGCGCATCCTGACTCTGGGCTGCAGTACTTTGTCTCCAGTCATTTGCTCTGTAACCTCTGCTTGAGAGTTCCAAACCAGCCTTTGCTTTTTCCCAAGAGGGTAAAGAGACAGGAACTTGTGCAGCCCCCTCACCGCAGTGACTCTGCACTCCTTAAATATGTAAACTTTAAGTTATTAGAGCAAAACAGAAAAAGAGCTTGTTGCTCTTGCCTTACCAGACATTTCATGTTAAATTGTGGTGCTGCAGTTTGACAGCTCGTGTTTCTCCGCCGTGCCCAGACACGCTGCAGGTCTCACGTTTGCAGAGCCCCGTAGCTCGGCTTATGTTGCTTGTAAAACTCCTGAAGTCTTGCAAAGCAAATGTGCCCTGGGAGCCACGAGCCCAGTGCCTGCACGGGACCTGTGGGCTGCAGGAGCATTTGGGCACCTCTGCGGGCTGGACTCATTTGGGAGAGGAGCCTTGGTGCTGTGTGCCCCTTGCCCGGGGCGGGAGCGCTGAGCTGGAGGGTGCCAGCCCGTGCCAGAGCCCGGCACTGCCCTCCCGTGACAGGATACGGGAACCTTGTGCAACCGAAGGCAGCAGCATTTGGTCCAGCAGCGTGTGCCAAGGTGAGGTGTGATCTGCCAAGGCAAACAGGGTTCTGTTGATGGGGCTGGGAGGACGGGAAGGGCATCTCTGCGGGAGGCGACCAGCCGGTGCTGTTCTCGATGCTGCTGGCTGGAACTGGTCAGGCTCTTGGGAAGAGGCTCCCCTGGGGATTTCAGGAGTTTGCTCCCCATCACTTTTTCACTCATGTAGCTGAGAAGTGCTGGCACTGCCTGGGAGCGCAGCCAGGGCTGTGTGAACAGACTCAGGAGCTGCAGCGAAGATTTTAGTGGCAACAGTTGATGTGTGGGAGAAGAAAATGTGTGTGTGCTTAATAAATATTGGCACTCAGCAAGAGCTTATCAGCTAACTCAGTGCTTCAGCTTCTGGAGAGCTGGGCTGGCTCTGCCACACTAAGAAGAATCCCTTCACATCAGTGGATAAATACAAAATTCATATGAAAAATGGGGTTTTTTTGAATGGTGCTGATTTACTGGCTGCCTGAGCTGTGGGACAGTTCCTGCTGCCTTCCCAAGCTCACACAGGAGGCAGCAGCAGTACCTGCCTCTTCCCACCTCCCAGGCCCACAGACTGTATGTGCAGATATTGTCCCACACAGAAAAAGGCTGAGAATAGAGCAAACCCTGCAGGTTCAGTGTATTTGTCATTTGCTGGTTTGTGTTGTATGAACTCCTGTCTTTTAGGAAGGAGAGGCACATTCTCAGGCTGAATTTCAGAGACTTTTGGGGTTGTATCAGTAGACCAGATGGCCTTCAGAGGTCCAGTCCATCATCTGGTCTTTGCTGCGACTGACTGTGTATCTATTTCTGCAGCCTTTGAGAACCCAGTGATGGAAACGGCCCCTTGAGGTTGCCCTGTTCTGGTGCATCATTGTCCCTGCTACTAGAATGACAAAACTGGATATTCCTTGCCACAGTTTTCACCTGCCTTTCAACTTCTCCTGACCTCCATTGGCAGCTCTTCCTTTCTTTGGCAGTGACAGTTCCCACGTGTGAAGACTTCTAATACATTTCCCTCACTTTAATCTTCCCTTCGCAGTCTCTGTCCATGGCGCAGATCACTCTTGTCACCCTCCCTGAAACTGTCCAGTGACTTCAATCTGTTTTTCTTTAATCTTGCAACCAAAGCTACCCAGAATTGCCTGGTCTGCAGCAATAGTGAAAGGACTAATTGAGTTTGCTGGTGATATTTATGTATCCCAGTGTGTTTGGTTGCTGTCTGCAGCACTGCAGTGGTCTCTGCTTTTTGGTATGTAGCTCTTCTGCAAGACAAGTCCAACAGACTAAATTTCTGAGCTGGCAGGACACTGTATTCCTCACCTTTTGTCCTTTCTTTTGTTTCCCCCTCCCAGCCCGGTGTGCCTGTGTGTGCCTGCAGCGCCGTCCACCTGCACATCCCAGCAGTGCTGAAGCAACAGGTGTTCTGCAGGATCAAAGCAATGTTTCCCTTTAAATTTCCCTGGCTTTCCAGGGAGTAGCTTTTGATCTTCATGTGTTTCTTTGTTCTTTCTGTGCCAGGTAAAAGCTCATTAAATGGTGCCTCTGTTGGCAGAGATGTCCTGCAGCTCCGCCTGCCTTCCTGGGAGCGCCTGGAGAGCTGCAGCAGGATGTCACAGGGGCTCTTGTTTCAATGTGCTTCTCCATCTCCTGTCCTTGGTAGGAAGAGCTCCCTTGTGTTTCCTGAGGAAGCATTCCCTGGCCAGCAGCAGCAGCCAGCTGGTGCCCCCTTCCTCCTGTGTGTGCACAGGTTTTCAGGGTTCTACTGAAATAGCTGACATAGCTGAAGGTCTGGACAGAGGGCTGGTTTCAGTCTCAACAGCACCAGGCAGAGCTGGGCACTCTGTTCTGCCTACCAGGTGTTGTGGTGACAGATGCCCCTGCTCAGGTGTGCTGGAGGCTCAGGTTGCTCCACATCACTGCTCCAGCCCCCCCGACACTGTGTGAAAAGAGCCTGTTGTAACTCGCTGTGGGGAGGGAGCAGTTGCAGCAGAATTTACTGTCTGTTCTTGCAGGGTGCAATGAGAGGAAAGGTGATTTGTTCTTTAAATGTGGTCGAGTAAATGACTTTCTCCCTGGTGTAACCCAGCCTGAAGCTGTGGGGTTTGGCAATGTGGACAAGAACAAGCACAGAGCTCCACTGTGTTTGGTTTTTGGGGCTGAGACAGGAGGATACATGTTGTGTTTGGTGCTGGAAGGGGACAGGAGTGCACAGGACTTGCAAAGTGATCCTCTTATCCTGAACACTTGCTGGTACAGAGCGGGGTTGAGGCTTCTCCATCAAGCCCCAGCAAAGACTGAAACGCAGAAACCTCCTGTGCTGTGATTCAAGCTGACAAATGTGGTGATTGCCAGTTAAACCAATAGTTTGTCCTTTAACGAAGGCTCTGTCAGCAGCTTGGCAGTCTTGTTTGCAGTCTTCTGTACGTACCAATCTGTCAGAATCAGGACAGCTATTTCCCTTCCCTGCAGCCCTCACACTGCTCTTTGAGAAACACCGTTTCTGTTTGCCCTTTGTGCCTTCTCCCCACCTCGGCTGTCTGGAGATACCATCAAATCCAGGTTAAGGAAGTCAGAGCTGTTCCATGTCTCATGATGCTTTGGGCCCTGAGTATTTCCTCAGGAGATGGCCCTGATGGTACAGGTCAGGGCCTGTCTGTTTGATCCTTCTCTTTGGCTCTGCCTGGCCATGCAGCCCATGGTGTGGGACTGGCCCCAAGGAACACCCTGGGCTGATCTCCCCACAGGCTGCTCTGGCCCTGGAGCGAGGCCATGTGCAGGGTGTGCTAGGTCAGACTGGCCTGTTCACAGCAATGTTGGCCATGCAAACACAAAGAAACAAAAGCAGGTGTTTCCTCTCCTTGTGTGCTTTTGGCAGAGCAGAAACTGCTGTGGCTCTGGTGCTTCCCGGCTGGGGATGGAGCCTGTGCTGCACCCAGGGGTGTCGGGCTGTCTGTGGGATTGCTTTGTGTGAGATCCACCTGCTCTTCCAATACATCAAGTCTTCCTGCTCCATCTGCTAAATGGTTTATAGCTTGGGTGACCCCTCTGGGCCCACTGCAGAGCTCCTCACCAACAGCCCCCACGAGGAGCACATCTCACTTGAGCACAGAGGTAGCTTGATGATGAGCTGGGGATCATGCTCCACAGTTGGGTAAAGCTACTGATAGGTGGAATGTTTGCCTTGAGTTGGTGTGCCACACTCTGCTTCTGGGGTCTGCCCACTCTGTTGAATAGGGGGCTCTTGCCACTTACCTGTGACAAGGCTCTATTTAACCATCACTGCTCAAAAAAACCCCAAAACAAACCCAAAAAACAACCTCACAGAAAAAAATTCCCAGCCCCAAAACCCCAAACACAGAGAAGTGGTAAGCCCGAGATGAAGTGGGTTTGCTTGATGGTTTTCTGGAGATGGAAGGTTGCTGTGGCTGGAGCAGCAGCCTTGTGTTCAGTGCCGTGGTCCTGGTCGTTTCTGTGCTGAAGGAGCCCTCCAGGATCAGCTGGGACTCTGTGACATCCTGGGGTTGGTGACACCTTGGGCAGCTCCACACTGCTGAGCTTTTCCCTCAGTGGGTGATTTCAGGGACCAGCATTGCTTTTCTGCTTCCTCCACACAGTACCTATTAACATGTGGGGGTTTGCTGCCTTCATATTTCTTCATTGCAGAGAAAAACATCCCAGGATTCTGTACTTCAGCTTCTTTAAAGCATGGAGGTGATGTTATGGATCCAGAGCATTCAGAGGCTCTTGCTTGGATTGTGGATTGGTGCAGCACTGATGGGAGACTCATCCTCAGACAGTGGGTGGCACGTGCTGTGCTGCTGTTAAATCGGTTCTAACACTATTTTTTCCCCCTTGTTGGCAGATCTTCTGAACTTGGCTGCTGACCAGAGCTGACAGATAATGGAAACATTTCCTTGGCGATGTCTCTGGGGCGACTCCTCCGACGTGCCTCTTCCAAAGCGTCCGACCTCCTGACCCTGAATCCCGGTGGTGGCAGCTCATCTTCTGTCCTTGATGGGGAGATTATCTACTCCAAGAACAATGTCTGTGTCCACCCCCCTGAGCTGCTGCAAGGCATCGGGGAGCACCATCCAGGTGATGGGGTGTTGCAGACACTGCCCACTCTCCTTTTCTCTCTCCTGGCGGGTGTTTCTATCAAATTCTATGTCTTGGGCTCTAATGAATGAAGAGCTGCCAGTGAGGGCCAGGGCAAGGCAGTCTTGTGGAAGACTAAGGAAAGCCATCCACAAGCTGATCCATCAGCTGATCCATCTTCTTTTAGTAGAAAAATTGATTCTTCCTTTCTGTTCTGGTCCAGCACGGATTTACCTGGCTTAGTGAGTTCTTTTGTACTGCTGGAAGATGGACAGTTGTCCTTTGAGGACAGTAACTTCTGTTGCTCATTCCAGTCTGAATTGTTCAGGAAATCTAAGTATCCTCTTGTAACTGTCATTGCTGGAGTGGCCTCAGCAACCACTGGTAAAGGGAAGGGCAAGAAAACCTGACTGTGGTCACATGCACTGGAGTAAATGAAGATAAATCCTGCTCTGTCCCTTTATTCTCATCTGTTCCTGCACTCTTTCATGTTCTCATCAAAGAGCTGTGGCTCCTGGCTCGGCTTTACAAAACAAATTACTCTGTGAACATTGACCCTTGCTTCCCTTTATGTGTGGGTGACTTCTTTTTCCATTGGCTTTCCATGAAAATTGTAGCCCTTTAGCTACACTAAGGTAAAATATTCTTGAGAAATCAATGTTCAGCTGGCACTTGAAGTTGTTTAACTAAGAAACAGTAGAAGTTTTACATGTGGCAACATATTTCACAATTTACTTTTGATTAGTAATCCATCCAGGAAGTCCAAGTATTTGCATGGCATTTCTTTGTCCACTTAGGCCAGAGGGAATTTAGACTGTTCAAAAGCCATATGCAGACTTGAAATACTGCAAATACTGAATAATAGTGAGCACTCCACAATTTTCTCCTGGTAGATTATAAGGGTTTGTTTTGTCCATGTGTAGTGATGGTGAAGCGGGGGGAATCTCAGGATGGCTTGGGTTGGGAGGGACCTTAAAGATCATCTCATTCCAACCCCCTGCCATGGGCAGGGACACTTTCCACTAGACCAGGTTGCTCAGAGCTCCATCCAACCTGTCCTTGGACATTTCCAGGGATGGGGAGACAGGGAAAGGGAAATGTCAGGGTTATGCAGTTCCCTTGGAACAAATCTGCTCACAGCTGGTTGCTCCTGTGCTCTCTCTCAGGCTATTTGTGCTTGTACATGGAGAAGGACGAGCTGCTGGGGACCACGCTGATCCTGGCCTGGGTGCCCAACTCCCGTATCCAGAGGCAGGATGAGGAAGCCCTGCGCTACATCACCCCCGAGAGCTCCCCTGTGCGCAAAGCTCCGCGGAAACGCGGCCGCCACGCTCAGGGCCTCGGCCTCGCCTCCCCCCCGGAGCACAGGGGGGCCCTGGTCCTCAAGGGAGACGAGATCCTGACCGGGCCACAGCCTGCCAGAGATGGGCCCTACGCCAGCCCCCCCTCCTCGGAGGGGGAGAGGCTGTCGCAGGGCTGCGCCCGCCGGTCCCCACAGCCCCCCCGCAGCGACTCAGGGATCCTCTCCACGGTCTCCTCCCAGGAGGAGCAGAACAGGTCGGAGCTGTCAGCGGAGGGCACGGAGGAAGGGCTGGACTGCCGCGAGGACGAGGGCTCCTTGGAGCTCTCTGCTGACGACGTGAGCAGGGACAGTACTTTTGACTCTGATTCTGATGCCTTCTCCTCCCCCTTCTGCCTCTCTCCCATCAGTGAAGCCCTTGGGAAAAGCAGCAGTTCCGTGTTTCTGGACAGTGAAAGCAGGTGAGTGCATCCTTTCTGTAGTTTCTGGGTGAACAGCTGGGTGCTGAGCTTGGAGATGCTGAAGGAGATTGTGAACCTTCACAGCGGCATAAAGCAGAACGTCTTGCTTCAGACTCCAGTGGAATTTACAGGAAACTGTTTGCCTGCCAGTTCTGCTTCTGCTCAGTGAACCCTGGCCCCAGACATCCAGGGCTCTCTATGTGCAGTCTTTGAGATGAAGTGTCTCGGGCCTTGGAAGCAGCATTAGTAAATTAAACAGGTCCATTCTTGGCCAGTTGGCTCTGCTGAGGAGCTGAGCTCGTTGCTTCTTGTGCAGAGCCACATCAAAGAGCCCGTGTGACTTCCTGAGCTGGGGGTGCCTCTCCAGGCCCCTTCTTGACACGAAACCTGCGTGTGGCAGCTTGTTTTGCTGCTGTTCAGAACATGGTCCCACTTCAGACATATAAATATTAATTCTTGTGTATCTAATCTGGGTGTTTTTGTCAGTGCTTCTCAATGGCACCTGCAGTAAACTCTGCACGGGGTAAGAGGGCACCTTGGCAGAGGAATAACACGCAGGAGGACACCTGTGTAACTCACTGTTTTCGTGCCCAGTGGTTGTGGCTTTCTGATCTGTGCCCTGTTGGTGTATCACTCGTTTCCATCTCAGGGAGGACAGGTGTGTTCCTGAAGCACTGTGGGACTGATTTTTAGGCTACAGCTCAGTTTTGAAACTATGTCTGAAACGAAGACATGTGCATGTCAGCAATGCACAGGCTGCACTTAACCTGGCAATTGAAGCGATTTGGCCTCTATTTTACAGGCTCTCAAGCCCAGAGAGTGCCAGTAAGAACAAGGTTTGTGAGGAAATATTCTAATGCATTCAATTCTCTCTGGGTATTTTAAAACCCCTCAGTGTGGTGATGTCAGACTTTGTATCAGCTTTGCATTCAAGATGTGCCCCAGCAGGATGCTGCTGATTAACTGTGACCCAGGGGGTTTGCTGGGCTTGAGCTCTGCAGCACCTGGGCAGTGGGTTGAGTGATGGCTGTCCCATCCCACCCCATCCCATCCCATCCCACCCCATCCCATCCCATCCCATCCCATCCCATCCCATCCCATCCCATCCCATCCCATCCCATCCCATCCCATCCCATCACTGCAGCCTCTCCTCTGGCTCCAGAGAGGCTGGATGGCTCCAGGGGTGCCCAGGATGGGCCTTTGATTTCCATACTGTGTGAACAGCATCAGTTTGACAGTGTCTCCAAATACGATTCCAGCCAGTCTTTTGTAGCAAGTATTCATAGTAGTGTAGAAGACTTTGGAAGCTACATATGTGTCCTGAAGCACACCTTGGAAAAAAACTATAGAGGCCTTTGAATGATTAAGTGTCATTCCTAATAGACTCTAATTATTAGTTTCTAGCATCTATGTCCCATTCAGGCTGTGTTCTGGCACTGGGCTGATGCTTGAGGATGACACTTGATTTGTCTGTGCTTTCAGAGAAGGTTGTGTTAGTTTAGAAATTTCTTGGCCTTGACTTAAAAAACAGAACCCCCCCAAATCCACTGCAACCCAAAGCCTCTGTTTGTTTAAGGTGTATGAGATGATTCTTTTCCTTGAAGGAGCACTGACAACCTATGTGTTTGACCTGTCTCAGTCACTCTGAAAAACATGAAGTTTGGGGGATTTTTAAGCTTTTTTTTTTGTTAAAGAAGAATAATTAAAATGTCTCTGGGAATGTTTTTGAGTTCCAACAGTAAGATTCTTACAAGAAAAATGTTCCTGTCTTTCAGTGTGTTTGTGGAAGCTGTGGCCTCAGCTGTGGCCCAGTTGCAGGGTCCTTATCCCGCTGTAGTGGTCGGGAGTGGGAGGAGCGAGGGACACGTTCAGAATAATGTCCTGGCTGCTGAAAACCAGGAGACTGAGCTCATCCTGGGGAAATCCCAGTCCTGGCCTGGGCCACAGCTGTCCCAGGCATGCTGTGCTCTCCAAGAGCTTTGGCACTGGGAGCAGAGCTGGCACAGGAGTGTCCCAGGCAGTGTCTGGAGCATGGCCAGTGGGTGAGGAGTGTTGTGGTTTAACTGTTCTGCAACACGTACACTCTGAGCTGCAAATAGTGTCGGGAAAGGAAGGAAATACAGTTTATTGCATCTTCCCTGCCTTGTCTGTGAATTCCTGCAGCATTTCCCTGCCCTCTGCTGGCTTTCCTCACTGCTGCTGGAGCCCCGACAGCTCCAGCAAGGCAGAGCTGGCTCTGCACACTCAGCTCAGGGGCCTGCTTGGCTTTGATTTTTTTTTTCTTCCTTTTTTATTAACTCCTGTGGTGCCAGTCTGAAGCCTCACACAGTGCATGTGACACCCATAATTGACAGCAGATTAATAAAACAGACCTTTTTCTGTTTGAGACTTCAGACTTGAAAGGTTTTTGTCCAGTGTGTGCATTTTTTATGCCAATTTTTTCTTCCCCATAGAGCCCTCTTGCATGGGATCTACAGGATCTTACAATCTGTTGAGTTGGAGATCCTGCACAGAATACTCCGTGAAAGTCTTGTCAAAAAGCATCTCTTATTTCCTGCGTTCATCCCAGCGTTTCGGGGGTGGGAGGTGCTCTTTTAGAAGTCACTGCAAGCATGAGAACAGCTTCCTTGCTTCTTAAGGGTTTGTTTTGGTTTGGGTTTTTTCTCTGCTGGCTGCTTCCCCTCTGAGCCAGAGCTGGAGAGGGAACAAAGTTCGTGCTGCTGGCAGATTGTTCCAGCTCTCTTCCCTCCCCACTTCCCGGTCCCTACCTCCTCCCTGCCAGGAGGAACGACTGTTTCTGGTTGTTTACCTCTGCACTGGGAGTAGTTGCAAAGACAACTCTGCTCTTCCCCGTGGTTGCTGCAGAAACCAAAGGAATGCATTGCATTTCGTTCCAGCCAGCTCCCCATGTGATTAGAGATGGAGAAATGGGACACTGTGGAGGAACGAGGACAGACAGGTAGACTTGGGTCAGATGAGATCAGGGGCTCAGCTTGCCAAAATTCCTGTATGAGCAGGAGTCATGAGTCCCATCTGCCTCTCAGAGCATCCTCTGAGGAGGTGGCCTGGCCACCTGGGCAGAAGGGACCACGAAACACTGTGTGTGGACCAGGGATGGAGAAGAAGGAGGGAGGTGGGCTGGGGAGCCTTGGAGTTGCACAACTCGGTCATTGTAAGTTCAACAACTGGCCTGGTAGAACATAAGGAAATAAAAAAGTATCCATTGTTTTTTTCCTCTTTGCTTCTCAGTTTGACAGGCTGCCAGGGATCCCATGTGGAGATCGATGCTCTCCTCCCATTTACACAATTCCTTGGGGTGGGAGCAAAGGGAGTGTCCCAGCACCAGCGTGCACACTCCTGCTTCTCCTTCTAGACCAGCCTGGCATCACTGCTGCAGAATGTCCTCATCTCTCAGGGAAAGGTGGCCTTACTCTCCTGGGGTTTGTGCCCTTCTTAACTTTGGGGGCCCCTTTCTGCTCACAGGACATGATTCCTGCAGGAAGTAGCTGGTGTGGAGATTGCCTGTATTGATGGCAGCTTTGTCAGGGACTGCGTTTCTGTAGGAAAGGAAGGATTCTGGAAATAAAATCGTTTCATTCTGTCCCTTCCCTCCCTGGTCACCGTTGTTTGCTGACTGTTTGCTGGGAACATTTGCCTTCTGATTTGAAGGGCACGAGTTCAGGGCAGCTGCTCTCTGTGCCCAGCTCTGGCTTCCTCAGCTTCCATTTTCCTCATCAGTGAAGTGAAACTAAAAGGTTTTTGTTACTTCGTGGCAACCAAACAGCATCTGACCCATCTGTAATGTCTGTCCAGCAATGGAGTTATTGAACTGACCGTGACATCAGATCTATACAATTGGTTGTGGAAGCACTTAGTGCTCTGTAAGTGGGGTTTGGTTTGAGGTGGGGGTTTGTGCTGTGCCAGTGATCCCTGGTTAACAGGAGCTTTCCCAAGCAATGGGTGCTCGGGCTGATGAAGGCTTTTCACTTAATAAACTGCAGTTGCTGATCTCTGAGGAGCAACACAAAGGTGCTGAAGAGGAGAAATAAATGCTGGCATTGGTTCCTTTGCTAACTTCAGCTTGGAAGTGGAGCTTGGGGCAACATCTGGTCAAAGGCTGGAGCTCCACTAGCAGCCCCACAGGTCGTGGGACAGCGGCCAGCAGTGCTCCCACAGCTCCTGCTGTAAAGGACAGGCAGAAGCGATGTGGTCATGGATATCAGTGCAAGGAGGAAATGTCTTTCATAAGACATTGATCATTTCAGCAGCCAGCAATACAAATAATGAAACATTTTCATAATGGAGCTGGATGATGGTGAGTTCTCATGTTCCTCAGCAGATGTGGATTCACACGGCAGATCCATCACAGACAGTCCAGGCAAAGTTCACAATGCAGGGAAAAACTCCTTGGCATCGCAGTTGATGCAATTTTTTCGGATGTGTTGCACATCCTGTTGTTAAACCTCTTCCCAGGAGCTCATCAGTAAATGAGCTGCTCCGGGGAGCGGAGGGCAGCAGCTGCGGCAGGAGCAGGTGGGAGCAGGGAATGGTGTTGCATCATGTTGTTTTGGCAGCTCACCTGAAGGGCTTAGAGCTGTTCCAACCTCTGCAGCAAAAACAGGAGGGAAAATTATGAGGGAAATGAGCTGAAATTAGTGTGAACTGGCGGGAGCTCTGGAGTCATCAAGAGGTTGGGAATTCATCGCTGTTGTAACAGAAGTGATTATAGTAGAACCAGGGGAATTGCTCACAGACTTCAAAATCTCCTGTAACTTCTTGCAGCATCTGAGTTTTGATGATTTCAGCGTTGGGGATGAACACAAGGGGTGCCTGGTCCAGGCTCCAGTTCCTCAGGACTTGCCTGAACTGGTGCCATTTATGATGTAAGACACCAAAGCTCCTTAATTCCATTTGTACCCAAACCCATGCCCAGGAAAAAAATATCCCCAAATCTATCTTCCATGAGAAGGATAGTCCTTTTTCCCTTCTGTTTCTGTCGTGGGGTCAGTGTAACCTCTCTCCAAGGCAGTGGTGGTCTGCACAGAGCAGGGTACCGGGCAGGGCAGCTGGGATGAGCCATCGGCAGCCCTGTGTAATCAATTATAGTTGTTCCCGGCTGCAAAGCTGAGAAGGTTGGACAGATCCAAGAGATTGCAGACGCATACGGCTCTATCTTGCTTTATATAAATATTTGAACAGCAAGAACATTAATTATAGCAGGTTTGTTTCTTTCCTCCGTTGGTTCGCTGCCAGATTTCAGTGGAAGAAAATAGTGACAGCTCACTCGGGATCGGGAATTGCGGCTCAGAGGGCCGGTGGAGCTCTGTATTTGGGATGTCAGGAGGAGGACCGACCGTGCCGAGAGCGGGTGATCCCGAGGGGGGCATCCCAGAGCAGCGTGGTGGGAGCGCTGGGGGCACGGGGAGGGCGCGGGGACCGCGGCCGCTGTGGGGTGTGCGGGGAGGCCCCGGCCCGGCCCGG
>VXAY01005408.1:0-31094 GCA_013399855.1 Oxyruncus cristatus | reverse complement strand
GGCCGGGCCGGGCCGGGCCGGGCCGGGGGCAGCCGGCGGTGCCGCCCCTGCCGCGGGCACGGACCCCTCGCACCGCCCCAGGTGGTGCAGCCTGGCCTTGGACGCTTCCAGGGATCCAGGGGCAGCCACAGCTTCTCTGGGCAGTCTGTGCCCGAGCCTCCCCACTCTCACAGCCAAGGATTCCTTCCGAGTATCCCATCTAACCTTGTCTGGCAGTTTGAAGCCATTCCCCCTTGTCCTGGCACTCCAGGACCTTGGAAATAGCCTCTCTCCACGTTTCTTGTAGTCTCCCTTCAGGTCCTGGAAGGCCACAATCAGGTCACCCCAAAGCTTCTCCTCTCCAGGCTGCACAATCCCAACTCTCTCCCCTTCCCTCCCAGCAGAAGCTGCTCCATCCCTCTGATCATCCTGGTGCCTCCTCTGGACTCTCTCCAGCAGTTCCACGTCCCTCCTGTGCTGTTCCCCAGCTCTGCAGGGGGGTCTCACCTGAGGGGGCAGAGGGACAGAACCGCCCCTGCCCTGCTGCCCACGCCAGGGATCAGCCCAGGGCACCGGGAGGTTCTGGGATGGGTCATCTCAGCCTCTCACCCACCAGCACCCCCAGGGCCTTCTCCCAGGGCTGCTCTCTCCTTTTCCCTGGATATTCTTGCATTTCTTCTGTTACTTATTTATACAATCACAACGCCCAGAAATCTGAATGGAGAGCGGAGATAAATGGCGCTGGCAGGTATCCACAGCTTTGTGAGGGAAGAATTGTGTTAACTGGATCAAAATAAAGAGCATGTCCCCTCCAAAGCACCACAGTATATGCAAATAAATCTGCACGGCCTCTGTCTCCTTGGCTCGGGCCTCGCAATTATCCCAGCATTAGGCATTTACAATAACTCTGGAACATGCTTTTAGGCAGCACTCCTCTTTCCTCTCCCTTTTCTGCTACTTGAAGCAAGCTCTTCCCTTGGGAAATCCGCATTGTCTTGTGGAAACAGTGAAATCCTCCCTGGGTGGTGCTGGCTCAGCTCACGCTGGGGCAGCAGCAGAGTCCGGGGTGTTGGTTAACTTTGCCACTAAAACATCCCCCTGAAATTCCCAGTTCACTGCTTAGAGCCAGGAATATAAGAACAAAGGTAATCTGCAGGGCTTTCAAGGGAGCAGGGATTTGAAGGCTTGATTGTAATTAGCATAATTAGGGGTGAATTTTATTTTTGCATGGATAGAACTGAAAGCAAAAGAAGCAAAATAATCCATTGATTTAAAAAATTAAATAAACACTTGGAAGAAAGGTCCCTTTCTCCAGACTGGAATGGGCTGAAAAGCAAACATTCTTTTTCAGGCTTTGCTGAGAAATCACTTTTTCCATCTAAGGAATTTTTTTTTTAAAGTGTTGCATTTCGATTGATTTATTAATGAGCAGAAACCCAGGCATGAGGTGCCCCTTCTCCTTATGGAGGGTAAAAATCCACCATTCAGCTTCTGGAATATTCTCCTCCCTTAAATCGAAGGTAACATTTGCATCCTTGAGCAGCGTCCGCTCGGCTCTAAGTGATTTGTTGTATTTGGCTGCTCGGAGCCTTGTGTATCTTGTTCATCAGCATCAAACTGCTCATTCTGCCCCCACTCCCTCCCCGCAACACAAAGTCACAGAGAAAAACCAAAAAACCTCGTTTGGGTTTACCTGAGCAGCTACACCTGTGTGGAGGTGTCAGCTGTGAAAGCAGATTGCTTGTCTGCTAGCTGGAGGTAGATGTGTATCACATTCCAGACTTTGGGGGAAAGAGAGTAAAATACCCATTAATTCCCTACAAACTTCTGATTATTTTTTTTCCCTTTTCCATTTACAATCTAAATAAATAATCAAGAATTCTGGGTTTGTTTTGTTTTCCTTTTGCCTCAACTCACAGCACTGGGGGGACCCTTTGGAGGTTGTTTTTCTAATGTCCCTCTTTTTGGCTGGAATCGCTTGGCTTCCCCTCAGGCTTGAGGGCTTGGAGGGATGAATTAGGAGCAACAAAGCCCCCAGTGCGGTGAGCCTTTCGCCCTCCTCCTGGCGTGGGGCAGGACGGCAGCACCACCAGGGTCTCCCCCAGCCACTCCAGCACATGCGGTGTCTGCTGTCATCAACATTTGGGATGGTGAACCATGTTCTACCTCTGCCAGGTAGTTGTGAAGCTCTGGGAAGGCAGGCAGGGTGCTGTAAACACGGATTGCAGTAGCCCCGTAAAGCAGAACAAATCGGTTTGATCTTTATTTCTCAAGGACAAACCAATTACGCCCGTCAGAAGGCAAAGCTGCATAATCGGGTTTCTGCGAGTCCCTCGTCGTGTTACAGTGGTTTATTTGTCAGGCTGGTGTTGGCAGAGCTGGTGTTAATTCCCAGCCCCGTCCCTGATCATGAACTTGCTGTTACAGCCCAAGGTCAGAGGGTGCCAGTGGAGGTCCCTGCGCTCCCTGTGCAGGCGCCGTGGCTGACGTGTTCATGGCCGGTGACCACAGACCCCTTTGCGCCGTCCCCGTGCGAGGTGAGGGAGGGACTCCAACACTTTTCAGATGTAAACAGCTTGTTCTTTGGATGTTGTTAATAACAGGAACCCAAAGAGTGACTAACAACAATGTGCTGACTTGGAGAAGCGCTTGGATCTGCTGGTGCCCTGCATGAAAGGATACAATTATTTTTCGTAACCGTTTATTTTCCCTTTACGACAAGCTAAGCAAAGCAAGTTTGTCAGAGGCAGAGTGCTCCTAATTTGGTCTCCAGTGACCTCTGCAGCAGTGATTGGCAGCCGGGTGTCAGGAAGGAACTTGCGCCTGTGAGATAGAAATGAGCAGAACAAATGCCGTAGGACAGCTTGGGTTCCCCAGGGGACACAGGCTCCAAAAGGTGAAAGAAGTGCAATTACAGGAGGTTTTCAGCACAGAAAGTTAATTAGCTACTAAATAGCATTTAGTGCAGTTCAACGTGAGGAAATTTATGTTTTGAAAGCAAACAGATCAATGGAAAGCCTGTGGAACAAGCTTTTGGAAAGTCCATGCTGAGATCCGTGTACTTTGTACCGTAATGGCCGGAGTAGTTTTTCCCAGGTTTCCCCAACAAATAGGAAGAATTGTTAGATTTGTTTTCCTTGTGTTTGCAGACGTATAGAAATGCTTCCACATGTGAATGTTTTGACATCTAATTTCAGAAATCCTGGATAGGCTTTCATCCAGACTGTCCAACACCTTGTTCCCTAGTCACTGTGGTCAGAGGAAATCAATTCTGTTCTAGCTCTCTGAGGCACAGAAACTTCAAGTTCCAAATATTTTCAGCCAAAGGCTGAATTTAACACAATTCTCAACCTAGTTACTCATCTGTGCTGATTAAGGTGAGTGTCTGTGGCTGGTTCTGTGTGGCCACACTCTGTGGGCAGCTGTTGCTGTCCCACAAGTGTCCTTCCAGCCCTGCTCTGCAAGGTTACACAGAGCGAGCAGAAACATTTTGACACATTTTTTTTAATACTAAGTTACCAATCTGGTTTCCTTTGCATGTCTTTTATGTCACTGAAGTCAGCAGGTTTCACAGTTCATAATATATGTGTATCGTCAAGGGCAATTTTTGTATCAGAACAATGGATTTGGGTTCCAGCTGCCCGATATTACCTCACTCTATACAGCCACTGCACTAAATTTTTAGGCATTTCGGATAGCTTTGAACTTTTATTGACAGATTATTTGTTTGAAGCTGTCTGTCTTCGCAGCTGATGCTGTCAGGAGCTGTTTCACCTTGCTGGGAAGAAGAGAAGCCCAGAAGGTCAGTGCCTGTGGGGAATAGCGGAGAAACGGAGAAATGCTAACCCCTGGGGAGGAAAAGGGGCATGTAATTCCCATTACATGGATGCTCATACATTATGATGATACTTATTGTCTGTAAATGATGCTTCCCAAGCCAGGAATGCTGGGGCTGTGGGAGAGCTGTTATTAGTGACGGTGTAGGTTAGCACAATGGTGATGGAGAGCCAGCTCCATGAGGAGGGTTTGGCTCTTGCAGGAAGCTCTCTGGGAATCAGGTGGTGCACGCTGACAGCTTGGGTGTCTGCCACATCATGGCTGTAACCTTCAGCCCCTTTCTCTCTTATAATTACATTTGTCACATCACGCTGTAAAATGAGTTATTAGATCTTTGTTGCTGAAATCGGCTTCGCAGGTAATCAGGGCAGGTCTCTGCCCCCGCTCTGGAACAGAAATAATAAGTGGGTTTAGTTCTCTTTGTGCTGTAGGTGTGTTCCAAGGCGTTAACACAGCAGTAAGTTGGGTCCCATTGCTGCATGTCAGAAGTCTCCCTTCAGTGTCTGAGCTCCTCAGTCGGGCGTGCAGGAGGTCCCACATGGTGGGAGGGGGAAGTGGCTCCTTGAGGGCTACAACAGCTCAAGGAGCGTAGATATGGTTGGCTGCTGTAGTTGGCTGTAGAGTGGAGAAAATACATCAGCACCTGGTCTTGCTCCCCAGCAAGAATGGGATGTGTTTTGAGACAAGAGTAATGGGAGTTTGGTGAGGGGAAAAGGCTGAAGTGGAATCCCAGAATCATTTATGTTGGAAAAGCCCTCTAAGATCACTGAGTCCAACCCTTCCCCAGCAATGCCACCTCTAACCCATGTCCCCAAGTGCAACATCCACTTAGCTTTTAAGTCCCTCCAGGGATGGGGACTCCAACACTGCCCTGGGCAGCTGTGCCAGAGGTGGGCAACCCTTTTGATGTAGAAGTTGTTCCCAATATCCAAACTGAATCTCCACTGGTACAACTTCAGGCTGTTTCCTCTCCTCCTGTCACTTGTTCCCTGGGAGCAGAGCCCGACCCCCCCCGGCTCCCCCCTCCTGTCAGGGAGTTGCAGAGCCAGAAGGTCCCCCCTGAGCCTCCTTTGCTCCAGGCTGAGCCCCCCCAGCTCCCTCAGCCGCTCCTGCTGCTCCAGCTCCTTCCCAGCTCCGTTCCCTTCCCTGCACACGCTCCAGCCCCTTAATGTCCTTCCTGTCACGAGGGCCCAAAATGAACACATGGGTTTCTTGCCTCAGGTTTTGCTCATCCTCCTTGGTTTTTCTCCCTGTCCCTTTTATTCCCGTGGCCCAGTGCGCTTGTATTGCTGAGCAGTGCTGTAGATTAGCTGGCACTCTGTTTTTCCTGGATCCCTCAACCCAAAGTCTCTCTGGAATGTTCCTCCGGCTATTTGCCTTGCAATGCTTCAGCTCCCTGTTTTTGCGTGGCACTCTGGGATAAATTCCTCGTCCGACAGATAAAATAGACTGACAGATAATAAACTCTACCTCTGCATCTGTATATCTTGGGTGCCTGGTTAGAGGCCTCCCCAAAATGCACAAAATTAGGAGATATCATAATGCTTGTTGTTACTGACATCCAGAATGATCTCAATATTAAAATTATTTTTGAAAGTAGTCCAATGGGTTAGAGTATTTTAATTTTTTTTTTGATCAATATATGTAGGAAAAAAGGAATTTTAAACACAGTGAGGGGTTTTTCCGAATTTCCCCGTTGACTCAGTAAGCACCAGTGAACATGGTGGTTCTATCTCTTCATCTGTCCTGCGTATGAATGCTCGTGTTCATCAACCCCTGTGAAGGGCAGGGGGCAAAGGTGTCTCTCAGATTGCACCCTCTACATCAACGAAAACATCGGAATTTCCCTGGGCTGCACACGCTGAGACACCCTGCTTACCCTTTTCTGTCTGGAGAGGGTAAATCCACTCACACGAGTTGGTTCCATGCCTATGGGATGCGTGTGCGAGCTTGTCACCAGTGAATGGGAACTGTAAACATTTGTCTTGAGAAGCATTTCCTGAAAATACAGCAGTGCCAGCACCGCTGTGCCCGGGCTCTGCAGCCCCTCGGCTCTCGGGTTACTGCTGGTGTACCTGAGATCTGGGCTATGTAGCAGAAGGAATTGCAGTGGGCGATGGTGTTCTGTGCTGAGGAGCTACGGAATTCCTGGGATCAAAGCACGCCTGCTCAGCTCCACTTCTAACTCATTTCTTGGCAGTTCTCTGCTGCTGTTGGTTTGAGATGATGCTCATAAAGAACGAGCACGTTGGTCTCCATGGCAAGGACCCACAGAGCAAGGATCCTCCCACCAGCCCATCCTCCAACCCTTTGCCATGCTGACCAGCTTGTCTTTGCAAGAGTTTTAGAAAATGGGTTGCCTTTGCTTAGTCTTTGAGTTAGTTTGAGTCATCTCTTCCAGGAAAATCCTGTGTAACCAGCTGTGGCTGTTATGAAGTGTTGCTCCATAAATACCAGCTGCTCCTAGCAGGCAGTCCAGCCCAAGTGTCTTGTACCAGGACCCCTGTTACATTTGCATTAACATGAGATGCTGAATGTTTTAGAAAGTGTTACACTTTGACACTTTATCCAAAAGTAATGCTTGATTTTTCACGAAGGACAGTACAATCTTCATGGAAAAATTCCCAAGATAGGTGTACAGATGTGCCTGAGACTGGAGGTATCCCGGTGTCTAACCTGGAAAACCTGCTGTGGGTGCTCTCAGACTGAGTTGGGTGTGTAGTGTGATCCCTATTGCCACACCACTTATAAATCCTCATCTTCCAAATGGCCTGAATGTAAGTTCTGTTTTGCTGCTTTCTCTCCAAAAACTGGAGCAGCAGAACTTCATGCCCAGAGCAGTGAAGTCACTCCTTTAGCTGAAGTCAACCAGCCTTGGTTTCATCCAGATGGTGCTGCAGGACCAGGAAGGGGCTTAGGGATTTGCTCCCAGTGCAGGCTCTGGAGTTTGAGTTACACATTAGAATGGGGTGGCTCAAAGGGCCTCGGTTAAAAATTTAACCCACAACTAACTGGGTTGTGCAGAGCCCCGTGCATTGGAACGCAGTGACCTGAACCGTGGGGAGATGTCGCACGCAGGGCTGGTCCCTGCGGAAGAGGCCCCGGAGCCCGGCTCGGAAGGCGCACTGGTGTGGAGTGCATGCTGAGTGTGTGATTCCCAGCCCTCAGCGCCCACATTGTTGCATAAGCGGATTAGAAAACATGGCATAAAGTGGCCTTGCAGGGGGCTGCTTTGTACCTGCTCCTGGCCTTGTCTGGCAAACCCTGATTTCACAGCGGAGCCCATTCAGAGCCCGCGCGGAGATTGTTCACATGCATTGGCCTTTTTACGAGCCAGAGGGTCACAGTTTCACATTCACTTCATTCCCAAAGCAGTGGTATTTTTCTTTTGGGATCGGAGCTGGTGGGGGCATGTGGGCTTTTTGAGTCTAAGCTCAGTTTGCATTTAAAGCTGAAGGTCTGGGGTAGATTGGGAAAGGGTTGGGTTCATTTACTCTACTTGTGGTGCGTCGAAGAGCTCGGGTGTGATTTCCCATTGTTAACTCCCCCAAGTTTCAAGATTGCAAGTGGAAACTATTTGGAGTTTATAGACACGAATCCAGGCTTGGCAGGTCCACTTGCAAAGGCATAATGAGAAACTGGAGTTCAGGGGAAACATCTTTGGATCTTACTGGTCATGGAGGGAACTTCCCAGGTGAGATCCCAGGTCCATGCTGCTGTCTGAATGTACTCACATCTCCTATCCCCATTCCAGTGAGGAACAGCTGAGCTGAGGGCATTTCTTGAGCTTCTTAATTTTGCCTTCTCAAAAGTGTTTTGAGGCATGGGTTTGGCTCTGCCCAAGTTCTGTGTGCACTTTGGAACAGACCAAAACCAGGATGTTTTTTGTGATGGTAGGGAATCAATTTAAATAAAAATAACTTAATCTCTTACATGGGCTGTCAGTTATTGACTCCTTGGGCCTGCACTGAATCCCCACCTCAGAGCTCTGCCTAAAGGTTTTGAACGTGGTTGTTGCCTGTACCTGCAGCCTCCCGGGGCTGACATGTTGGGGGGGTTTTCGCCCCTGCGCTCTGTCCGCAGGGACACGTGTGACAATCGCATGACCTGCTCCACCAGCTCTGCCTCCAGCCTCGACACCAGTGCCCAGTTCCAGGAGAACAATGGGCAGACACAGAGCACCAGATGGGATGAACAGCAGAAGGTATTTGCCCTCGAGCAGGTCTGTGGTGTCTTCAGAGTGGACCTGGGACAAATGAGATCCCTTCGCCTCTTCTTCAGGTACTGGGTCGTTGTGTGTGAGAGTTGTGTGTGCTCTGGCTCGGGGCCTTGGGGATTCTGGGGGCAGATGGCTTCTGCAATCCTCCTTGGAAGTCTTTCCAGAATGGTTGTCTCCAGGAAAGCAAGTGTCAGCCTTCCCAAGGAGAGACTCTGAATTACAGTTATAGGGTCAAAAGGATTTTTTTCCTAATAAGGTAAAGGTTGCTCTTAACTGTCTTACCAAAAATGCTTCCAATAACCTGCAGGTGTGACAAAAATTTTTACCTGTGCTACCTTTTCCTTTGCCTGCCCCTCACCAGGCTCCTCTGGTGTCTTGCTGCTCTCGGTCTCTTCAGTTATCTTTCAAATTATTACTAAATTTATTTCAAACTATTACAAAAACATTTTTACTCCCTCTTTTTGCTATCACTCCCAGTTGCTTTGGACTAAGCTGTGTGAGAGCAAGTCCGCACATCCCTAGGAGCTGACTTTGTGTACTGCCTTAATGTTTCTGGAGCAGACTTCTTGTGTATTTGTCCCCAGGCAAGACAAATTTTAATTCCTTCATGTGAAGGAAGGGTAAAAATAGTGCCATTTCCAGATACTAGTGGAGCATGTTGGAAAAAATGGTCACTGTGGCCATGTCAAACAATCACAGAATATCTCAATTGGAAGGGACCCATAAGGATCACCGAGTCCTAGAGCTGTAAAACTACTTCTGTGCCCTGTTTTAAGGGGCAGATTGGTGCTGCACAGTGTGACCTGCTTTGCACTGTCTCTCACCTGAGGGTCCCCGTTCCTGCTGGCCCCTCGTCGTCCTGGGCAGTCCATGCAGGTTGCTCTCCCCTTGTTCCCTGCAGTGATGAGGCGTGCACCTGTGGGCAGCTGGTGGTTGCAAGCAGGGAGAGCCAGTACAAGATCTTCCATTTTCACCACGGTGGCCTGGATAAACTGTCCGAGGTGTTTCAGCAATGGAAGTACTGCACAGAGACCCATCTCAAGGATCAGGTACCCGAGTGAGGTTCTTGGGGCAAAGAAGGGTTTTCCAGCAGATGTTTCACACTTGGGTTTGTGTTTTGGAGAAGTGAAGCTTTGAGCTCATGTCACCAAGTCAAGCAGAAAGCTGAGATGTGTTGGGTGTTTAGGATGGAACTGTGAGTCGGACGCGAAGTCTCTCTTTTACTTGCTTGTCCCCATCCATTCCTGTTCCACCTGTGGAATATGGGGGAAGATCATCCAGAAGACTTGCTTAGCTAGTGATTTTGCTAGACCTGACAGGTCAGCACTGCCCTTTAGGCGTGGAAGGTGGCTGGAAATTTGGAGTGGTAGGTGGAAATTCTGAATTCTGTCAGAGCCTTTCATCCATCTTATGACGCGCAGCTCAGAGCTTTGGAGAGTGTTTTGACAAGGCATCTTGCCATATTTTGTTCAATCTACATACAAATGTGATAAGAGCTCTTTAATTATCTGTTTAAGATATTGTATGTGCTTATTAGAAACGGTGATTTTTAAATTTCCATCCTTCCCACAGAGCCCCCCACTGCTTTTCTTATTATGGTCGCATGGGCTCACTTTTTGCGTTGAGCAACCTTTGATTTTTAAATTAAATGTCAGCTGCAGTCTTGCACTGGGATCATGAGTGCCCTCAGAGAGCCTGGCAGCGCCGTTCCCCGCTCGCCTAACAGCAATCCCTTTGTATATGGCCAATCATATGTAATTTATTGCAAGCATTCCTGGCAGGGGGAAGTTTTGCTGTAAGCAGCATTAATTCAGTTTCAGGTCAGGGATAAGATTGGAGGAGGAATGGAAACTATTTTTTTTTTTAAATGAAGCCATTCTGTGGTGCTCAGATTTTTAATTATTCTAATCACTCTCGTTATTGTAATGGTTGGAATTTAAAAAAAAAAAAGCCCAAACCTCCCCAAGTGCAGCTCCTCAGAGCTTAATCCTACATGAGCCATGCAGAGAGGTTTCCCGGCTCTGGGTTTCACACTCTGCTGCTCTCTCTGGCTCCTGCCTCCAGTTTTGGTTTGTGTTCCCCCGTTCAGCAGCTTGCTGATGAGAAAACCTGCATGCAGTTCTCCATCCGCCGGCCCAAGCTGCCCTCCTCGGAAACCCACCCGGAGGAGAACACGTACAAGCGCCTTGACGTGTCTGCCTGGCTCCGTCACCTGAATGAATCCGGGCAGGTGGAAGAGGAGTACAAGCTACAGAAGGTGAGAGGTTTTCATCTGTTCTCTCCTGCTGCGGAGTGCAAGTGCCCAAGGGGAAGCTGCAGGAGTTTGCTTTCATGCCAGGGGCAGGAACTGGGAGCGTGGAGGAACAAGGAAGCCTTGGCTGGAGATCTTGGTGTGGGATTGGAGCAGATTCCAGCAGATTCCCCCCGGACGTGTTCCTGTGTCACCTGCTCCAGGTGTCACCTGCTCCAGGTGACACTGCCTTGGCAGGAGGGTTGGAGTGGGTGGTCTCTGGAGGTCCTTTCCAACCCCAGTTGTTCTGCGATTCTGTGATGGTGGAGCATCTCCCACCCATGACCAAGGACGAGCTGTCCCACTTCTGCTGCCGTGTGGAATCAATAAACCAAAGTGCCCAGTGCCCACAGTGTTTGCAGAATGTGTGACCAAATCACAGAGAGAACTGGAGATTGCTGTGTGAACTGAGATTGATGTATGAACTGAGACTGATGTGTGAACTGGGCTTGCTGCAGGAACCGGGATTGCTGGATGAAATAACGCAGGGGGAGCACTGGGCCCGGGCTCTGAGAGAGAAGTTTGCAGTGCAGTGCAGTGTCTCCAGGACTGGGGATTAAGCCGTGACATGAGAACGACACGTTAATCATAGAGCCTCTCCGGGGGTGGTTATTGACATTGAAATGAGCCCGATTTGTGTCTGGTCTGGGAATAGAGGGCCAGCACTTTCCCTCTAAACATGTGCAAATTGCAGGAGCTTGAATCAAGGCGTCACTTGTCAGGAAAGAACTGCAAAGGCACCAAAGCACAGCAGCGGGCAGTTCCTTGTTGCTGTATTTGGGAGTGTTAAAAACTGTACCAGCCATAACTTTTGCTCCTTGTTCCAGGCCATTTTCTTTGGTGGGATTGATATTTCCATCCGTGGGGAGGTGTGGCCCTTTCTGCTGCACTACTACAGCTACGAGTCCACTTCTGAGGAGAGGGAGGCACTGAGGCTGCAGAAGAGGAAAGAATACTTTGAGATCCAGGAGAAAAGGTAGAGGACCGTCATCATCCTCCCCTGCTCATCTTCCACAGGCTGGACATCACAGTGACGCTGCTGGTGATGTGCAGAGTCTCTGCCTCCTTTGCATCAGGAGAAGCTGGAGTAAAGAAGTGAGAGGGATGGTGAAGGAGATGTATTGGGCACTGCTGACCTCCTGAGGCTCTGGAACTACTAATAATTTGATAATAATAATTTGAACCGTACAGCTCACTTGGGTTTTTGAAACAGGCTCACCAGTACCACACAGGGAAACATCTCACAGGCAAGGCTTTAGTTAGAACACTGAAGGTGAAATTGGGATCTTTTATTTCTTTATAAATATAACTGTGCATAAAAATAAGGAAGGAGAAGGGATATCTAATTCAAGGAGGTTGTTACTGCACGAACTATGTGTTGTTAAATAGCTGTGGGTACATTTAAGCTGGAGAGGGACAGTGGTGGTATTAATTAGGAGACAATCAAACCAGAGTAAGTTCAGGTGTGCCACCCCCAAGGAGCAGTGGAGAGCAGAGTCTGATGCTTCTGAAGTGTGTATCACAGCAAACACATCGTGTCATCCTGTTTATAACACAGGAGGCTCCCTCTGGTAATCCCTGGGGACAGACAATCCACTGTTCTGGACAGACCTGCTTGTCTTTTCTTCAGGTGCTGAGAAAACGCTGTACAGGAATAGTTTTTCTCTGCAAACTAAGACTGAAATGACTGAAACGAGGCTTTTTGTTCATATTCCTCTCTTGGCAATGGTCTCCTGTGGCTGCTCCGTTTCCAGGCTGTCCATGACTCCGGATGAACAGAAGGATTTCTGGCGTCAAGTGCAGTTCACGGTGGACAAGGACGTTGTGAGGACTGACCGCAGCAACCAGTTCTTCCGAGGGGAGGACAACCCCAACGTGGAAACGATGAGGTGAAGTGTCTGATTGCAGTGTCACCAACAGGTCCTGCTGAGCGTACAGACAACGTGGTCAGCCAGTCCTAGGCTGCCTGGGAATGCTGAACAGCACCCACCGTGCATCCAGTGGCTGGAATCAGGGGGTGCAACAGCAAGGCCTTCCCAGTGGTTCCAGTGCTTCTGTAGCTGTTTTCTTCTTGATCTAATAGTCCTGCTCTCATCCCCAAGCTTCCCTGCACACACAGGGGTGCTGTGCAGGCCTGTGTGCAGGTGCCTGGGTCTGTGGTTCTCCTGATGAGATGAAGGATGAGCACACCAGAGTCTGCTCCATGGGGTGGGGCTGGTGAAAAGTGACAGTCACAGTTACGGACGGTGTTAGTGTATCTTTGTTGTGCTTCCTGATACAGTGCTTTTAGGGAAAGTGGAATGCAACAAAAGGTGCTCAGAAGTCATTTTAGATGTCAGAGGATCTGTGACTCTCCTGCACTGATCCTGGCTCAGCCTGTGTGGTGAGAGTTGGGGTGAAGGGATGGGGCTGTGCTCAGCTGTCACCTGCCCTCACCTGTCCCACCTCCCTGTTTGTGTCTCTGCTCCAGGAGGATCTTGCTGAACTATGCAGTATTTAACCCAGCCATTGGATACTCCCAGGGCATGTCCGACCTGGTTGCTCCACTCTTGGCAGAGATCCTGGATGAGTCGGATACTTTCTGGTGCTTTGTCGGGTTGATGCAGAACACGATCTTCATCAGCTCCCCCCGGGATGAGGACATGGAGAAGCAGCTGGTGAGGCTGAATGCTGGGGTCCTGTTCTCTGTCAATGCCTTCTCCTCTTCCCAGTCACTAAAAGCAGTTCCCTGGGTTCCAGTATGCCAAGTCACACTCCAAAGCCACAAAATCCGTGGGCTGATCCTCAGGGTTGTCCTGTGCAGGGCCAGGAGATGGACTTTGATGATCCTTGTGGGTCACTTCCAACACACAATATTCTAGGATTCTATGATTCTATGGAAATAACTGATGGATAGAATTGCTCCTGGGTGATTGGGGCACTCCAAACACAGTTATATCCATATTTCCTTGTGAAATCGCTGCCGTGGCCCGTGAGCTTCGGCCTTTGGTGACAGACCCAGGTGTGCTCCTGGCTGTGCTGTACTAAACAGGCCGTAGGGCTGGAGCTTTCTGGGAGAGAAGAGAACTCTCCAGCTCTGGCTCACAGTGTGGGGGTCCCCAGCGTGCCAAGGGGTGGTGAGGGTGGTACAGGTCCTTGTGCCCGAGGCAGCGCCTCAGCTCCAAGTGTCTTTTCCAGATGTACCTGCGCGAGCTGCTGCGGCTCATGCACCCCCGCTTCTACCAGCACCTCTCCTCCCTGGGAGAGGACGGCCTGCAGATGCTCTTCTGTCACCGTTGGATCCTCCTGTGTTTCAAACGGGAGTTCCCCGAGGCCGAGGCCTTGCGCATGTGGGAGGCGTGCTGGGCTCACTACCAGGTGAGGAGCTGGCACGGGCAGGGCTGAGCCCTCGCCCCTCAGCAGCCACTGCAGGATTCCCATGGACGCTCTTAGTAGCAAAGCAGCCAAAATAAATCAGTGTTGCAGAGGGTCTGTAACTGTAGAAGAACTACGTCTGTGTAGCAGCAGGATGGAGCCCTGCCTGCCTCTCCTCCTTGGGGATGTCCCTGTTTCAAAAGGAGGTGTTTCAGAAAGTACTGAACACCCACTTTTGAAGTTCAGGCTTCTCTTACACAGCTGGGAAATGTCTTCCCAAAAATCACTGGTCTGCTCTGAATGCTGTCGTGCAAACTTTGCTGCCATGCTGTGAAGAGAAGAGGCTTTGGCTCATCATCTGTGGATCAGAATTCACCAGTAACTCACATTCTCACCACTGGGCAGAACTGGAGAGAGTAAAAATTCTCACCAAGGACCCACTTGTGGAGGGTGGGAGGTGAAGCCAGAGCTCTGCCTCCACCTGCTGTACAGCAGCCCCTGTGCTCTCATTGCAGACGGACTATTTCCACCTCTTCATCTGCGTGGCCATCGTGGTGATTTACGGGGATGATGTCATCGAACAACAGCTGGCCACTGACCAGATGCTGCTGCATTTCAGCAACCTGGCCATGCACATGAACGGGGAGCTCGTACTCAGGAAGGTAAATACCCAAGTGTTGAGTCTCAGGTCCAGAGATGAGTCGGGGGACTGAGGAAACCGGGGACTGATGCTTCAGCTTCTCATCGCCTGTATCCCTGTGCCTGGCTGGAGCTCAGGAGGGTGGGGTGCTGCTCTTTGCCTGGAGGTGACAATATGGTTGGGATAACGCTTGGTTGGGATAACCCTTGGCTGGGATAACCCGTGCCCACGCTCAAGGAAAGGGCAGACAGAGCTGTTGGTGCCGTGGCCCCCGTTCCATCTCAGCTGGAGTGACTGGGGCTGTGGGATGAGCTGGGGTGTGTGGCAGCCCCTGTGACTTCCCACTGTGCCAGTTAACCCTCAGCGCTGTGTTAAGAGGGACACGCCTTTGCTTAAGCTCAGGTAGCCAAACAGGAGGATGGGAGAGGAAGCCATGGGCCACCTCAGCTCTCCGTGTTCATCCCCCAGCAAAGAGTGAATGTTTTCCCTCTCTCCCGCCCCTCTAGGCCAGGAGTCTGCTCTATCAGTTCCACCTGCTGCCCCGCATCCCCTGCAGCCTGCACGACCTCTGCAAGCTGTGTGGGACAGGGATGTGGGACAGTGGCTTCATCCCCGCTGTGGAGTGCTCCGGCCATCACCCCGAGTCCGAGAGCTGCCCCTACGGAGGGCTGGCGGAAGTGTCTTCTCCAAGACCAGGAAGTGAAGGCAAGAAAGGCCTGAAAACACGGGATGTCTTTGCCTTCCGAAAATAACAGAGGAACAGGGTGCGACGGCGGAAGGGAAGGGCAGGAAGGATGTGCATAGGAAAAAATGTTGAAGACAAAAATGGAGGAATAGCTTGTCAAGATTCCTGAGAAGACTGAAAGGTGGGGAATGGAAGAGGAATTAAATCACTCTACAGGGGAAGCAAGTTCCTGTGTATGGATGGTGGAACCTGAGCAAAAGGCATCGACCCAGGAACTGTGTTGACACGTGTTTGCATTTGGTTTTGTTAGAAACAAGCTTTTCTAGGTCTTAACAAAGACTTTTTATTCTGCCTCTGGGACTGGACTGGTTATCAACCAGAACTTTCTTACTTGCTGATGAGAAACTAGAACACTCAAGAGAGCCAAGTGCACCCGGCAGCGCTGGTGGGGCCGGGGGCAGGAGCAGGGCAGGAGCTGGGCGAGGCTCTGCCCTTCACCCAGAGCTCACCACGCGCTCTCCACTTCAACCAAAACGTGCAAAACGTGGCTTCTCTCTAAAGCCATAAAGACCATTTTAATTATAATCTGCCAAAAATAAAACTGCAGAGCATTGGGATTTGCAGGGAAGGTGTCTGCTTTGTCAGCGAGGAAGGACTGGTCACCTGAAGGTCTTGTCTCTGGCCTGTTTTATAGGATGTACTGGCTGGCATGATTTTTTTTTTCATTTATACAGAAATCGTACAGCCCCAGGTCTCACAGCACTGCTGCTCTGAGTTGGGGTGTTTCACAGACACCGTCCAAAGTTTCTTCTTCACAAGGTATTGGGTAGAAACTCTTCCTTGTGAGGGTGTTGAGGCCCTAGCACAAGTTGCCCAGAGAAGCTGTGGCTGCCCCATCCCTGGAAGTGTCCCAGGCTGGGTTGGACACTGGAGCAACGTGGGATAGTGGAAGGTCTCCCTGCCCATGGCAGGGGGTGGGAGTGGATGAGCTTTAAGGTCCCTTCCAACCCAAACTGTTCTATGATTCTCTGATTCTATGACATTACAGCAAAGCTGTTTCTTTATGCTGACAGCTACAGACTTTAGACACTTTAGTCTGTAGTTTCCAGTATGTTTCCCATTGTGTTTCCCTTGGCTCTCCTCAATTTCTGAATATTTACTGTCCTTGCTTGTCACTGCCACAGGCTGTGGCACATACACTCCTTGTGGGCTTTGGGCTCTTCAGCTGGTGCCAGTGGTGCACCCTGTTCCCCATCCCAAAGTGAAAATGAAACTTGCCTTGTTGCAGCCATTTTTGTTGAGCTCTGCCCGATAAAGGTTTCCCTTGGGGTATTTTTGAAAGGACAGCGTGTTTCTTCTCTTGTCTGCTATAAAATTTGCCAACCAGATGTGGAGCTGGGGCTTTGAGCCCTGTAGCCAAAGGTCCTTACCAAATTCAGTGGCTTCCAAAGGTGTGTCCTGAGCCAGTGTTCATGCCAAACAGAGCCAGGGGAACAGTTTCCTTGTAAGAATGGAAAAGGAGATGAGCTGCCAGCAGCACTGGAGATCTGCAGCCTTTCCTGGCTGTCCTGCTCCCTCTCACTTCCTCCACACTGCTTCCCACACAGCTGTCCTGGGCAGGCTGGGTGAGGCCGTGCTCACTTCCAGCTCTGCCTCTCAGGCACGTTTGTACCCTCAGTAGCACTTGTGGAACCCCCTTGTCCTCGTGCAGTGCTGGGGGGTTCCTGCACCTGACAAGCACATTTCTCTCAAAATCCTTCTGCAAGACCTAACCCACAGCCTGTCCTGGAGCCCACGTGCCCTGTTCCAGCTGGGAAGTGAGGCTGGAGCTGGGATGCTCTGTGTGAAGCCAGCACAAGCCAAGGGCACACTGCATTCCTAAGGGGAAGAAGCCTTTGCCCCACTGCAGGCACCACACTGAGGGTTGGCTGTTGCGTGGCAGAAGGACAGTTTGGCTCCCACTTCGTGTGCCTTCAATTCAGAGGATGAAAACCTTCCCCTGGATGAGAGCAGTGGGGAAACCCACTGCAGGGTGGCACGGCTCAGAAATAGCCGGGCGAGAGGCACCGAGGCTGCAGGGCGAGCTGGCGTTTGCCAGGTGACCCCTCCTGTAAGGGCTGAGGCGGCTTTGCTCTGGGGCAGGGAGTTCGTTGAGATTTATGATGTTTCAGTGAATAATAAAAGTTTGTGTGAGGCCTCTGTGTGTCCGTTGCTGTGCAGGCTGGGAGCTGCACCTCACAGGCAGGGACAGCACTTGGCCAGACAGCGTCCCCAGCTTGAGCTGCTCGTTTTGGAGCCACTCAGAGATGTGTTGGGTGCTGGGGCTGCACTGCTGTCCCCAGGCCCCGCTCGTGTCAGCCTGGGGATGTGTGGCAGCACTGGATGGATCCATCCAGGTGGAAGCTCAACATGGTGGCGGCTGAGTTTGGGTCAGGAAAACTGCACGGCAGAAAGCACCAGAGGCATCTTCCTGCAGAGCAGCTTGGTGGCACCGGGACAGGCGCCAGCTCCCCGTGGGGACAGCAGGAGCCGGGCACCGTCTGCCGCCACCTGCCTCCTCGTGTGGGACGGGCATCGCCACGAGGCCTTCGCGGCACCGCGGCTCGTCCGCGGTCCCAGGGCAGCCGGAGCCCCCCCGGGAGCGCCGTGAGGAGCAGGACAGCTCTGCCGGGCACGGGGTGCTGGGCACGGGGGGAGAGCAGCCCCCTCCTCAGCTCCAGGGGTGCTGGGCACGGGGGGACACAGCCCCCTCCTGAGCTCACCACTGCCCGCAGAGGGCTGGGAGGCACCAGCAAACCCCTCCCAGAAGAGCCAGAGCTGCTTTTGCTGCAGCACTCGTTCCCAGCCAGTAAAAGACAATAGGAAGAGATGAAGTAGATAATTTGGAGCATTATTTTTCCACTATTAAAATGTCATTCAGCAATGTGGAAATCACTCAGGATTCGTTTAGTTAAAGACTCTGCACTGCAGTTTTCCAGCACGTGGAATAAGCTGGGTTCTGTTTGAAGTGGGGCTCAGCTCTGGGAGTGCATGGCTGGGATTGGTGTGCCAACCTCAGCCAGCTCTCCTGTGCCAGGTGTTCCCCGAGGGTCCTGCTGCCAGCGGGAGACTTCAGGTGTCTGTGCTTCCCATCGGAGCCCCCCGAGCCCCTGGCACACACTGACCCCACTTTGCCATAGTCAGGGAAACAAAGGTCCCCAGTTGCTCCCAGTGACCAGCAGTGCTGACATGCTGGTGACCCGATTCCAGCCTCTTCATTAGCTTGTGATGCCATTTAACTCTCATTGCAGATTCACAACCTTCTGAGCTTGTTTTTGGAGACAGGGGTCGGTGGAGCCAACATGGAACTCTCTGGCAGCACCTGGGGTAGGGTCAGGAGCAACCATGGGATTCCTCTGCAGTGAAAGGATAGTGGATTTCCAAGGTCCTTCTGACCTATTCCTAAGATTTTCCTTTGTAACACTCTCTTTGCTATCTGAAAAAAACTCCCAAGGAACAACAAAGCAGCTGGGCTTGTCCCTGCAGAGGAGGAAAGTGGATCCTAGAAACAGCGACCCTCGAGTGGCATCTCCTCGGTCGCTGCTCTGAGTGTTGCATTAGCGGCAGCTGAGCAGCCAAAAATAGACCCTTGTGAAGGTAAATAGTCAGCTAAGCCTCTTTAGCCTCAGCCTTGAGCTGACACATCCTCCTGCCTCCCGCTGCCGGGGGGAAGGGGAGCAGGGAGGAAAGCAAACCGAGTCCTCGCTCCTGCGGTAACACTCTGCTCCGTAATCCCAGCGGGAAGCCGACGCCTGCACCTGGAACGCCAAGAGCGGAGCAGAGCACGGCACAGCCCACACCTCGGATGGAGCCTGGGCCGTGTGCCGTGGCCGGTGCCGTGACACCTGGGCTGCTGCCGGGCACGGGAGGAGAGGGGAGAACTGCCCCACTCCATCCCGGGGTGGGAGGGCGCCTGGAGCCGTCCCACATGCGGGCGAGCGGGAGGGGATCGATGGATCGGCTTTGTTTGACCGTGGCATTGAGCACGGACCACGCAGGTGGCAGTGATGTCCAGCCAAACCACTCCTGGAGTTTGCTGCACTGGGGAAATCGGCACCTGTGAGCGGAGCGAGGGCAGGTGGGGGGGCTTGGTCCTGCTTCCCGGGGCCGGGTGTGTTTGGATGTGGCTGTTTGGGTGTTTTGTCGCGTGAGGCTGCCTGTCAAATGAAAAATTACAGTTCACAAGAACAAAGAGACTCACCTGAGTTATTACAAGCACCAAAGAATTTCAAACTGCACGTAGCCTGTCCCCCTGGGCCGTCTGATTAATCCCTGGGTCACTCTGCTTGGGTCATAAAAATAGACTGGTCGGGCCAGCCGGAGCTCACGGTCACATCCCGCCGTGGGCGCTGGCCTGGCCCTTCCCGAGCGCGGCACGTTGGGCTCTGCATGCCCTTTATTTCACTCCTTTAAACACCAACACAACGTGTGATGGGCTTTCACAGCACCTGGAAGAAACACAGAGGCTGAGGCAGCCCCAGCAGAGCCCCAGTACACCAGAACCTTCCAAATTCAGCAAGTTCAGGCCCTGGCAAAGGTCCTGCTCTGTGTGGCAAAGCAGCAGCAGGAGAAGGAGCAGCCTAAGGACTCTTCCTGGGATTTTTGATTTTGTTTGGCTTGAGTTTGTCTTTCAGAAACCACAAACAAGTTCAGCTGCTTCTGTCTGTGGCCGGGGCTCAGCTCACCTTAGCAGTGGCAGAGGTGGCCGGGGAGGTGCTGGATGATGGGCGTCTGCCACAGTCCTCTCTGCTCTCCAGAGGTTTCTGCAGAGGAGACACAGGGCAGGGGGGAGCCTGGGACATGGCAAACACCCTGGTAGAGTGATCCCAACCCCCTGCATGACTCTGAACCCTCGGCACCAGGCAGAGCCTGTGCTGTGAGTGAGGGCAGAGAGCCCTTTGGTTCTGCTTGTGCCAGGAAGCAAGGGCACCCACCAAGAGGGCTGCCTGGCCCAAATCAGCTCTGGCAGCTGGGTCCTGGCTCCAGGAACCCAATTCCCACATATTGCAGGTGAGGGTGGGCACTGAAAAATTTCCAGTGGTGACTGGAAACCCTGGAAACAGCCCAAACAGCAGCTGGCCTTTAGGCCCTCTGCCAAGGTGATAAATCTGCCCTGATGCCAGTGCAGCAGGAGCACTGGGAAGGTGCTGCCAGCTCTCCCCAGGGCTCAGGCACAGTGGGACAGGGGGTCCCAGCCCCTAGAGCGGCCCCACACCATGGGAGTACAGCCAAGACAGGCTGGGGAAAGGGTGCCACAGAAAGGGTGCAGGAGAGCTGGGTGTGGAGCAGCTTCCCCAGGCTGAAAGACGCCGTGTACCCTCCTGCAGGTCTGTGGGGCCAGGGTCAGGTCTGGCTGCCCTGACACAAGCTCCAAGGAGCCCGTGCTCAGGATGGCAGGAAAGGGTTAAGGCGCTGCCAGAGCGGGAATGAGAGCAGGGAATTCAGCTGCTGACGCAGGTAGGATCTGCCTGCAAGCATCCCAGTGCAGACACAGCAGCGTCACCCTCAGCTCCTGAGCTGCTCTGGAGCCTGCTGAGAGCAGGGAGTGGGTGATGGACCCACCCACACACAGGGAGCAGCCCAGGGCCTTCCCTGGGCTGTCACCCCCCATGGCACTGCGGGGTCAGCTCAGGGTGCCCACCCCACTCCTTGCTGCCACAAACATGGCCTGACCCAGCCATGCTCCAGCAAATTGCAGCTGGAAGGATGCTCCATGCCTTGAGATGCTCACGGGCATCACAGAGGTGTGGGGCAGAGCTGAGCCTTACCAGGAGGGTGGCACTGCAGGGCAGGCGAGGAGGGGCTGCATGTGCCAAGCTCTCTGTTCCTGAAAAATCACTTGTCAGTGGTTTGGGTCACAAAAAGACTCAGAACAAGTAGGGCTGGAATAGGTGGCACAGGAGGAAATGGACAACTGAGACCTGGTGCTCCTTAGGTTGTTCCCCTGTGTGGGATGGGATGGGATGGGATGGGATGGGATGGGATGGGATGGGATGGGATGGGGAGCCCACAGAACCCCATCACTTGGCTTCTCCTGGGCTTCACAGACATGAAAGGAAGAGCCAGGCAGTGTTTCTGCTGTGTCTGGCCAGGGGGAAGCAGCAAGGGGAGATGGAGAACCAGGGAGGGGATACAGCCCTGTGGGAAGTGGGGGCCAGAGAAAATGCAGCCCTTAGGTCTGTGCAAGCCCTGACCTTGCCAGAGCTGGGATGGCCCCTGAGAGCCCTCAGGTTGCAGAAATTCCCCTGAAACAGGGACCTTTTCCCATGCAGGTTCATCACTGCTGCCCCGGTGTCATGGTTTAGCAGCAGCAGCTGTGGGGCCGTGGGGCCGGTGTCCCTGTGGTGTGTGGCACTCTGGGCTCAGGAGCAGAACCCAGTGAGGGACTGTTTGCACCAAGTCCCTGCCAAGACCACGTGTGCTGCCCTCCAGGAGCTGCGGGGAAGTCAGGCCCGATGGAAATATAATGGGATAATCGATGGCCCATTGTTGCTCGGCTTAATTTAGCTGCTCAGGCAGAGAATGAACAGTGAGGATGTACGTCAGCAGGAGCCAAGGCAGGAGGTGAATCAGCCCTGTGTCCTCTGTGGTACAGGGGACAGAACAGGCACAGGCACCTGCTGGGCCAGGGGCTGAGCCCCCAGATCCCCGTGGCAGGGGCACAGGGTGCAGGGAAGTGTCTTTAATGGGGATTTACTTTGCTTTGTCTAACACCAGGTCTGAAATGGCTGCACTGAGCTCTGTTACACACCTGCATCACCAAAACCCTCTTGGAAGCTGGAGCAAGAGCAAGGAAGCTGCTGGATGAGCTGGGATGGGGAGTTGAGTGCTGGGTGAGGACATGGCTGATTCTAGGGCTCAGGAAGGACAGTGCTGCTGCCAGGACTCTTCTCAACCACGGCCCAGAAGCCCCCCAGACCTCCTGCCCCAGCTCCCCCTCCCAGGACCACCTGCCAACCTGCACACAACCCGGCTCAGAAGGCCTCAGGGGATGCCACTTGGGGACAGTCCCCCCGCTCAGTCCCCCTCAGCAGCTGGAAGCACAGCTTGATGCTCAACCCCAGCTCTCACCAGAGAGAGCAACCCCCCAGAGTTCACACTTCGCCCTGCAGCTCAGCAGTGCCCACCCTGATACCTGGGGAATCGCCCTTCCTCCTCACTGTTTGACTTCCTCGCATTCCTCCGGGCTGGCTCACACCCCACCCGGCCCTGCAGTCCGGGCTCTCCTGGTGAATTAGTCACAGCTGGGTGATGGGGCTCTTCCCTGCCCCTCTCTGCACAGAGTCCACCCTGCCTGATGTGTTTGCTGCTCCCCGCCTCTGCCTGAGCTCCTGCCCCACCATCCCACCCTTTGAGACATCTCCGAGCCCAGGCATCCCCCAGGATGGATTTGTAGTGTGGCTGTAGCCTGGATTTCATTTCTGTTCTGTCAGCCCATGCCAGTCCCTCCTGGCCCCACTGATTCCCATGTCCTGGGATCCTCAGCACCTCCAGAGCATGAACACTCTCCCTGTGCCGTGCGCTGCCACTCCACTAAGGGTGATGTTGGATAAAAGCAGCTCTGGCTCCTCAGCCCTGGACAGGGCACCTGGGACCAAGTCAGCAAGCCCCTTCCCAGGCTGTGTGACCAGCAGGAGCTCGGCTCCAGCTCTGGCTGTGCCCATGCAGGACCAGCCAGATCCCCTGGGCACCCATCTGTGTTAGTGGGGGTCTGCCCATGGCTACAGGGGATGCCTGGCCCTTCCCCAAGGTCCGTGAGGCACAGACCCGGCAGCAATGGGCTGGGGGAGACCCAAAGCACCCCTTCCAAGGGGTTGGCCTGGCCCCCAGCCCTGATTCCCACTGGCAGCTTCCCGGGATGCCCCAGCACACAGAGATGCCGCAGGCCCAGCGCCAGCACCCTCCCCACACTGCCTTTTATGGCCCTGCTGCAGCCACGGCCCAAACATGGGCTGCAGGATGGCGGAGCTGGAGCCTCCCTGGGGCTGGCCCTGATGCCGCTGAAGGTGCCCCAGACACCCCACCCCAGACGGCTGCACTGGGGGAGCTGGGTCTGAGTGGCAAAGTGCTCCGTGTCACCAGCACGCTGCTTACCGGGGCACCCCGCAGCTCAGCCCGGTCCCTCTGGCCCTCACAGCTCCCATCCCTGCCTTGGACAGCCCTGCATCCCTGCCTTGTGCTCCAGCCTGTCACTTTGCACCTCCCTGTCCACCCCAAACCGCAGGGGCGCTGCAGCCCCGCCGTGCCCCAGGCCAGCACGGCACAGCTCGCACCAAGCCGTGGCAGACACAGCCCTGCTTTCGCTCACAGAGCTGCCCCAGGCAGAGAGAAGAGGGGCCAACGGGCACCGCCAGCCCCAGCAACCCTCCTCTGCCCAGTGCCCGGGCAGGGCTGGCGGGGAGGATGCGCCACAGGGTGTGTCAGAAACCAAATGACTCAGTGGAACCCACAGTGACACCCCCGAGGGCAGCTCCTGCCGCTGCAGGGCTCCAATAGCTCCTCACCTCCATCCCAGCCCCATCCCGGCTCGAGCTGGTCACGGCAGGCTGGGACACAGGTGAGACCCCGTCAGTGCTGGCCACGACAGGGACCCAGGAAACTGGATGTCGGGGCAGAAAAGGGAGCAGGGGCAGGAAGGGGGTGATGGGCAAGGAAGCTGCAGTGGGGAGTCCAGGACTGAGCCCCAGGTTGCACCAGGGCTCCTGATGTCCCCTCCAGCATGAGGAACACGAGGAAACTGCCTGTGCTGTATATCCTGGCTGTGGGCAGTAAATCCTCAGGGCCCAGGACAGCAGTTGTTGTGTTTGTAATGACAGAGCTCCATGAATCAGCACTGCCCGGTGATCCCGGCTGCCTGGGCAGTGTCAGCACTGCCACGGCACGGGAGACCCCCCACATCCCTCAGCAGTGCCAGTGCTCCTGGGATGGGCATCTCTGCCTCGTGCTCCAGCTTGTGCCAGGATGCTGCTGTGCCCAGTGCCAGGGCAGCTGCAGGGGAGTGGCAGAGCCAGGGCATGTGCTGGGCAGTGAAGAATTGAGCTCAGGAAGCAAAGCATCTCTCGTGCTGCCCACGAGACAGCTGGAGTTCCCAGAACCTGCTCAGCATCCCCGGGGGAAACCAGACAGCGAGCAGCAGCCTAAAAATAGCTGCCCAGGGCACGTGCAGTCACCTGAGAGAAGGGGAAGTGAAAAGGAAGATGAGCTGAAGCTTTCCAAGGAACAGACCCCAGCCCCGTTCACTTTGCCAACGCCCGTGGGTGAATTGCAAAGTCTTTGCTGCAACACCTTCACCTGAACGTTTGGCATGAGAAAGCATCTGAGGGTCAGGCACCAGCACCCACAGAGCCCAGGACAATGTCACTGTGGGATGGGATGGGATGGGATGGGATGGGATGGGATGGGATGGGATGGGATGGGATGGGATGGGATGGGATCACTGCGCCAGGTAGGAGCAGTGCAGAATCCCAGGAACCACTTTGAGTCCACGCTTGGCTCTATATAACCAAATCCAGGGAGTCCAAGGTGGGGCAGAGGTTGCAGGAGCCAGTCTAGCCTGTCAGCGACCAGTTGTGCCTCCCAGTTGTGCTCACTCAGCTCCTGTGTGGCTGTTCCCCATCACCTAAACCCAGCACGAGCAGTGCAGTGTTCAGCCCGGAGCCCAGCGCCGGCTCTGCCCTATTCAGCGCCCGTGCAAAGGGCTCATAGATCATCAGCTCTTGGGTTTACGGAATTTATAGGCCATGAAAATGTCTCCCCTGCCCAGGGCTGAGCCTTCTGCAGCAGCAGAGTGACCTGTGCTGGGCACGGGTGCTGAATTGGTGCCCGAGCCCCGCTGGCTGGCAGACACAGGGACACAGAGCGGCCCCCAGAGTGCCTTGGACTGAGGTTCTGCCCTTCAGACACCGATGGGCTCCCACCCCCAGGTAAAGCATCCACCTCCTGACGGGTTTAGTGCAGTTCGACTTGGGTCAGACTAAGCAGCTTTGGAGCAGGGAGCTCTGGTGACGGCACAACGCGCGGGCAAAGAGCGGGGCCAGGAAATCTTCCTGAAACCTTTGAGAACATAAACCCTTGGTGGGCTCTGCTGAGGAGATGAAGTGCCAGGGCAGTCTCTGGGCTGGCGAAGCCGTCTTGCAGTGAGCCCCGGGCTGGGCTGAAGCTGCCGAGGCGCCGAACGCCGAGCGGAAGGAGGGCGGAGGGCAGGGCTGAGAGGAGCTGTGCCGCTGCCTCGGCTCAGGTGCAGGGAATGGAAACTGCCTGACCACAGAGCTGCTTCCTCCCTCCCCTCACACCAGCGCCCCGCACGCCGGGTAGGAACCCTGTGAAACCCAGGCACCTCTGCCAAACGGTGCTTTTTGTGGCCACGGGGCACCGGCCATGGCTCCGCTGCAGCGGGGACAGGCAGGGGCTGAGTCCCTCACTCTCACACAGCACTCGGCCAGGTTGGGGCTGCGCAGTCTCCCCCTCCATGGCACAGCTGCTGGAACCACCCCTGCAGCTCCCAGCTTGCTCCCAAGGGAACCACGTGCCTGGAGCAAGGATCCTGCAGCCTTTTGTATGAGGAGACCCAAGATCACAGCCCCAGACCTGCCCACTGCACAGCACAATGCCAACACCGGCTGTTCCGTGAGAGCCACAGCTCATGGGACCACCGGCCAGGGCTCTACAGCCCTGGGGATGCCAAAGGGTCCTGTGCCTGACAGCCCTCAGAGCCCAGGGTGCAGTGCCAGGCAGCACCTCCACAGCGCCCGTGGCAGCTCGGCCCAGGGCTCATCTCTGCTGTGCTGGCTGGTTGCCCGTGTGCCAGCTCCACCGTGGGCCATGCCCAGACCAGGAGGTGGGGCATGTGCTGACAAGGCCCTCGCTGCTCCTCTTCTCACAGCTCCCCGAGCGGTCCCAGCCCAAACCAGCAATTATCAGCTCTCTGTGGGCGATCACCGATCTCATCACTGCACAGCCCAGGGAGGGGAGGCCGGGATGGCAGTTTGGATCGGCACCAAGTGGCACCGAATTGCTCTGCCAGAGGAGCTGGTCCCGGCCCTGGAAACGCCGGGTGCTGCACAAGCAGCTGTGGGAGCAGAGCGCAGACAGAAAGTTCCTGGTACCCACAGAGCAGGCTGTAACTGCCCTCAGCTGTAATCTCAGCAAATCAATCGATCAATCATTCACTCAATCTTTGTGCTTAAATAGCTTGGCATGACCAGCCCACTTTCCTCTGCAGCCAGAGAAGGCCCTGTGAATGCTTCTCCCTCCCAGGAAGCATTGCTTGTGTGGGTGGGAACCAGGAGAGCTCGTTTGTGGGACGAGGCAGCCGGGCTGCACCCCTAGGGGTACTATGCCTGGCTTAAGTCCCTTTTCCTGGGCTCAGCCCAGCTCCTGCCCAAGAGTGAGAAGTGGCACTGAGTGTCTGGAGGCTCAGAGCGGGGAGTGGGCATGGAGCCATCCCTGCTCCAGCTGGAGGAGTGCATGGACCTGAAGAGTATCCTCCCCACTGCCACTAGTGGATGCAGCCCCGCTGGAACACACACAGACCCAGTTCTGATGGAGAAAATCTCATAATTACACTGAGCTGCCAAGGAACAGCATCGGCTTAAGTGATAAGAGGGGGAAGAGCACCAAGGACAGATCTCTCCGTGGCTGCTTGGAGCCGAGGGGAATGATGGGGAAGGTCCAGGGCAGGGTGGGACCAGTGACAGGCATCAGGCTCCATGTGGTATGGTGGGAAGGAGTGCCTGTCTTCCTCTGCTCCAGGGCATGGGAATGCTTCCAGGGTGGGAGTGTGTCTCAGGCAGCCTGCATTGCTCTGGGAATGTGGGGCAGGCAGGACCTGCTCCCACCAGCTGGGCGCTGAGCCCTGTGCTGTGGAAGGAGGGTCACAGCCAGGGGTAGAGGGACTTTAGTGCCTCTTTCCTCTGAATTTCTCCCGACTTGCCTGGCTCTAAGAAGATTAAAGACAGATGGTCTCTGAGGCTCCCTTGATGGCACCCCTGCTTGAGGTTGGGGGGGAAGGCACAGTGGAAAAGAGCCCTGGGGAAGGGGGGTTGTTCCCAGCCAAGTCCCCAAGTGCTGGAGCCTAGTGGGAACCTGCTGTTATGTGCTGCCCTCCCTGCCTGTGCTGGCTGCAGCTCTGCAGAGCAGGGCTGTCATTCCTTCTTCCCGGGCTGGCTCATCTGTAGGGAGCTCCAGGGGTGAGGGGAACCCATCTGTGCCCCCAGAGTGGCTGCTCTGGGTAGTGCTGCCATGTGTCCTCTCGTGCCTCAGCCCCTCCATCGGCTGCACTAAACCAGCTCCCCTGTGCTGTGTTAAACTGTTGTGGAAGCACAATGTGTGATCCTGCAAATATTTTATTCCTGTGATTCTGCTCACAAACTCCTCTGTTTTGTGCTGGAAGCAGCACCAGAAAAAAGCATTCACCTAACACAGCCCCATGTGCACCAGCAGCAGCGATGCACTTGTGAAGCCATTTAAATTTCCACGTGATGACCCAGTTCAGGGTGGTTTCGCCTCTGGATTTTCCCACTGCTGCTGCCTCTGGGTGGGTGGTGGCAGCTCCAGACCTCGCTGCTGTGCTGGATTTTAAGGCCACCACGCTGACAGCTCTAGCCTCAGGTGCTCAGGCTCTTCCTAAGCATTACAAAATTCTGGGCTCTTGGTGTCTGAGGATACCTGTGTGTGCTCCTTGGCCCTGGATGTTTTACTGATAGCTTTGAAGAATGAACAGTTTTGCAAAGGGATTTTTGCTGCTGCCTGTTACACTGGGGGCAGGGCACACCACTTCAGCTGCTGCAGCAAAGGTGGTGGGGATGCTCCAGGAGGGCGGGGGGACAGGTTCAGTACATGTGTTGGAGTAAATTCCAGCCCAGACACCAGACTTGACTCTTCCTCACCATTTTAAAGCCAGCAATCACTGAGCTTCCCCACACCAGCACTGGGGCTGAGCTGGGAGGCAGAGGGACAGCCTGTATTTAGACGGAGACAATAATTGCAAGTCAGATTTGCTTGTTCAATACTCTATTGACAGATTTGCCTTGGCAACCTGGAACAGGGTTTCATTGTTCACATCGTACTTCATGGCATCCTATTGATTGGGTGGGTGGGTTTAGGTTTTTGTGGGTTTGCGCTTTTTTTTGGTGGTGGGTTGTTTTTTTTTTTTTTTTTTTTTTCCAAGCCTCCCTACGCATCCTTTTCTTGTCTTTCACCAGCACAGCGTTGACCTCGGCAAGGGCTGTGTTATAATCTGTTGTTCAGACTGGCCACAACTTCCAACACAAGCTAGTGCTGACAAAAGCAGAAGGGCAAATCCTGGAGCCCAGCTGGCCAAGGCTGCAGGCGGCCAGGTAGGGATGAATGGGGCCAGTGCCCTCCCCCCCGCTCCAAGGACACGGCAAAGTCCGTTTCTGGCCGCCTGTGGGAGCGGCCTTGAAGGAAATGCTGTAACTATTCATGAATTAACTTTCTGTTATTATTTGGTGCTCAGCCTGGCGTGCTCCTGGCTCTGCGAGCCCAGGAGGAACCGCTGGCCTTGTTGGGGCAGAGGGGAGGAAAAGGCAAGCACCCAAACTGCAGCCTTGGAGTCGCCTTGGTGGAGCTGGAGGATTACAGCTGGAAGAGAATTGCTGTTTTAAATTGCTAATAATGATACAGACTAATGAGCAACATCAGAAATGATGGCACGTGTAATCAGTGCTGCTTGATGGCAAACACAGAGCAGGGCTGCAGGAGCTACTGGTGTCCAGGGCAAGGGGAAGTGGAGCATCTTGTGCTGGAGAGGCAGAACCCACCCCAAGCGAGGCACTGACACAGAGCTGGCTCTGGCTCCAGGGTAAAAACTTTATAAATAATGATGAAAAGGATAAACCTAGACAGACATCAGCTCTGGGTACATGGAGGGAATAGGGCCAGCAAGTATTTGAGGGGAAATTGCCTTGGTATGCTTCCTAGCACCTGCAGGAAGCCCATCTGTCTCCGACTGTTAGAGGTTTTGTCTTACAGATGCACCCCAGCAGCCCCCCTCGGGATCAGGCCCCCGCCCAGGCATCCAGGAGGTTGAAGCCCCCAGTCCTCCACCTCGGACAGGATCTTTCTGCTGAAAGCAGCAGCAACTATTGCTGATGCTCTGCAGAGAAAGAAGAATCCTAATTGTTGGCCAGGTGTGTGGTGGAGGGGAAGGGATCCACCAAATGTGTGTCTGTGCCTTGTACCTGCCTGATCCACAGACAAACCAGTAACAAACTGCCTGGGGACCAACCTGCTGCTTTCTTGGCTTTAAAGGCAGCGGTTGGCTCATGTTCCTTTTGGTTGGAAACTCCTTTCCTTGTCTCACCTCTGTGATGTGCCCCAGCCAGTCGGGAAAAGGCAACAGTTGGAAAAGCTTCCCGCTTTCCTTATTTAGGCTATTTTACGTGGTTCAAATAAGGCGTCCTCTTTGGGCCTGACAAAGGGAAAGATGTATCAGTTCATGAACTGCTGCTGCCTGAGCAAGGTAAGAGACAGAAAATCACCACCATTACCATCATTACTGCAAATCATGTGCAATCAGCCCCGTAACAGAAAGCAGATGAAGATCCTGCAGGAACCTGCAGGACAGGAGCTGCTGCTGAGCCGTGGGAGCCAGGGGCCAGGCAGTGATTAAAATGCTTTTAATATTGGTTTTCAGTGTTGCTTTCACTTTTTCTTTTTTTTTTTTTTTTAATATATATTATATTTCATCAACAGCCTTTCAAACTGCTTCTGAGGCAGGTTCTACAAGATGCCAAGGATGTTTGGTCACACATTTAAAAATATATGTATTTTCTTCTATATATGCAGCCAGCCAGCCACTTTGCCCTCCCCATTGCCTATTCCCGACTGTGTCCTGGGAAGAGCAGAGCTTTCCCCGCCGGCCTGGACCGGGACCTGGACGTGCTCTCCAGCTTACCCAGGCAGGGGAGGAACTGCACCAAATCATGCTCGTCCCTGGGCATTTAGTTTTATTGCGAGCATTAGTGGTTTGTGCTCGGCTTGTCTCCTCTGGCAACAGGAGAAGCTGGAAATGTCAAAGGGGAGGGTTAACAAACTCCGCTGGCATAAATTTCAATGAATGTATGTTTCTTAGGAAAACCGCTAAGTTAAAAAAAAAAAAAATTAAATCTTCCTGTGTGTGCTTTCCTTGGGCTGCTGTTCACAATGGATAATAATTCTTACATTAAGCCCCTTCGGCCCTCCAGGGAAATCAAAATTGTAATATCAGTTTGCTTTTTATTGGCTCGGCTCTGCGATCGTGGCGGCTGCGTCTTTGTTAGGGGCTGCGGCGCGGTGACATTCAGCGGTGCCTCCCGGTGTGTCCCCTCCGGGCCCGGGCANGACCGGGCGAGCCCGCGGGCCGGGGTCGGACCGGCCCCGGGGGGACAGGGGCCGTCCTCGGGGGACGGGGGATGCTGCCTGACCCCCGGCAAAGGAGCCGCTCCGGGCCCCGGTGCCGCTCGGGCTCAGCCCCGTCGCTCCCGCATCCCGGCGAAAGCCGCCGGGAGCCCCACGGGCGGTCTCGGCCCCGCGGGGATCGGCCGCCCCGTCCGAGAACCGGCGGGACCGTGGTGGCAGCGGGACCCTCCGCCCACTCCGATCCCCGGGGTGGCCCCGGTGTCACCGGACGCGAAGCACAGCCCGGCACCGGGGAGAACCGAGTCCCGGTAGCCGAGTTCCCCCGGGAGGGGCCGAGCACTCCACGCCGCGCCGGGAATTGCCCCACGGGTGTCTGTGGTTCCGCCGTCCTGCCCCGGGGGTGCGGTGCCCGGGCCGCTCCCGCAGCGGCGGCGGGGAGGGCCGGAGCTGCCGGCCCGCACGGCGGGGGCTGAGCGGGGCTCTCACCGGGACGGTGCCCGGCCCGCTCCACCTGCCCAGAGGAAGGTCCCCCCACGCCAGCACCGCCACGTTTCCCGGAGCAGTGCGGGTAGCGGGCGGGTGGCCCCGCTGACGGCCGGGGACACGCGTGAGCCTCAGGCGGCTCCCCGCGATCCGCCCAGCGAGGAACGAGTGCGCGGAGAGGCCCGGGCCGGGCTCCCCGTGCGGCCCC
>VXAY01005406.1:712061-803407 GCA_013399855.1 Oxyruncus cristatus | reverse complement strand
TTCTATGATTCTATGATACTTTTAATCAAGTATTCTAATAATTTAAGTCCATTACAGTTTATCTGTATTTCTACACTACAAAATAAAGAGAACAGCTTGGTCACTCTAAATATACCTTAATTATTTACCACAGTGGAGTATTGTCTTCTCTGAGGTTATATTTTGCAACCATAAGGAAATTACTGATTTTGTATTGGAATTGTAATACCTTTTCTCTAATGACACAAATACATCAACAACTTAAGAATACACATTCTAAAAAAGGACAGTTTATTTGAATCAGTAAAATTTTAAAGTTCTTAATAACTTACTGATTTAAATCCTAAATGCATTTGGAGGGGAGGAGGGCACGTTCTAGCAGTCAAGCAACACACAGCTCAGTCAGAACTACAAAAATGATAAATATAATCTCAGTGGTTATTACAAATACAGCTGCTCATTAATTTTTCAGTGCAGCGGCCTTTCATCTGGAAATGCTGACTCATGGAAACCAAAAGTTTTGAAGAATCCAAGAAAACTTGGAAAAGTGTTTCCTAACAAAACTGGCTGTTAAGTCAACAGCCAAGGAGAGCTTCCAAGGCAGACAGTCAGAGCACTCATCTGGAAAATTTGGATTTCTGCTCTGCCTGGTTCTCAGTCAGAGGGCAAAGTGAGATCTCTCTTTTCCCAGGGGACTGACAGGACCACCTACTCACTGAATTCGCAGGAATTCTCTTTCTCTGTTTCGGGTAGTAAGTATAGGCTTCCCTGTGGTGTATTTTGAGATAAAACGTACATGCTGGTTTTTTTAAGCACAGGTATCCTAAAAGACTTTGCTTCTGAAAACGTGAACAAACACAGCAGCTGTTCATGGTGTTGTGGCATTTGACTGTCCAAACAGAAAATAGGAAAAAATCACCTAAATCCATTTAAAAGTGGACAATCTGAGCTCATTGGAGCTGATGTTGCTAAAATGCCTATTTCCTCAGAACAAAGAGTAATAACCAGGAAATAACAAGGTCAGATATTGTGCTCTTCGTCCCTTTCACTTGCTAGAAAACACTTTCACCCTCAGCTAATTTCCTCCCAGAATCACAGCAGGCACGCCAAGGCCTTCAGTTTGGAAAGGGTGGGGTCTTGGCTCCCGTGCTGCGTGGCTACATGCTGATGTGTTGTGTTGATTTGTAATCATTTACGTGCTGCATACTTCCATACATGATCCCATACTCTCAAGTTTTGCTGTTTTAAGTATTGTAACAACTTGTAAAGGGCGGGGTGGAAAACTACTCTTTCTGGACTGCATTCCAACAGAGAAGTTAGAAAATTTAAATAGCAAAGGAACTTCTGTGCAGGGATGTGAAATGATCATGGTAGATTTCTCAGGATGAGGCTGTGAGTGTTGGATCTAGGGTATGCTGAGAAGATGGTGTGAAAAAATATAAGAGCATTCCTGTTTCTGAATCTCAAGAAAAACATAGCCTTAAATAAAACTATGGCATAAATAACGTCTCAAGTCTTGTATGAGAAACTGAATAAAAATAAATAAGTTATGTTCATATAAAGGATAGTTTCAAAATTCCTTGACCATAGAAAATATTAATCCTTATAAAGTCAGTATCTCTTAGGAATTTTTTTGAAATAAATAGATGCCTAAAATGGGGATTCGTATCTTTATTTGACATTTGTACCAGCTCCTCATCAATCCTTTTAGGCAAAGCCAGAATCAAGTTATAAAAATCAACCTTCTGTTTATCTCTGCAGTTTAATCATTTGCAAATTATCATTCTTACTGATAGCGTTCATAATAATCTACTTGTGTAAGCATGTGTACATTCCACTGAGTGCATTTTTGCAGTTATGTGTGTGGTTCATTTGTGATGATTAGGAATTGCTGGATTAAGTATTCTGTGGAAGTTTTACGAAATGTTTGCCATGTCTTTATGCAAGCATATATAGAAATCAAGATCTTGCTTACATTCTTCTCATGCAGTGTTGTTCCTAAATTGAGAACAATGTTGGTTTTAGCTGCAGCTGAATTTTGATTTATGTTGTATTAAATAGTGCTAACTTTTGAAATGGCAAGTCAAAAGGAGAAAAATAGTTCAATGGTAAATACTTAAGGAATATTTTTAAATTAGTATTTCAGAAGCGAAATAGAATTTGGTAGTGGGAAGGAAATGTAATAAGTACATTTTGGCTTTTAGGATTAGCAACACAGACTATTGTGTAAAGTCATTCTCTGTTGTCTCTAATGTTACAAAATCAAGGATCATGTTTTAGTTTGTCTAATGATACCAGTTAGAAAGTCTGAAAATACCTTAAAGCCCAATGGATAAAATGGAGATAGATTATAATAGATTATAATATGTGAGTTAAGGTGAAATAAAGCTTACTTCTAAAACCCATAGAGCATAGGGAGAGCAGCACACTCTGGGTACCAAATGTTTGGGTTTGTTAGCTTTTTTACAGAGAGCACTGTTAAGAGTCAGAGGCAGAAATGAGTGTAGATCTTTCAGTCCCTCTCAACTAGAGTGCTTTCATTAATAGCACTTCTTTCTGCCTCTTGACTGTAAAAGAACTAGAAAGACAGGTAACTCTAGTGCTAAATCTGTAAGATCCAACACCATTTTTCTTGTTACCTGCCATGCTGATTCCAGAGGACCAATGGTCCTATGAGCACTTTTCCCTTGAAAAGAAGTGTGATGCTTAGGGGAGGTGCTGAGGAAGATTTACAGAGCAAAGATTCACTTCCATGATGAATGTTGGAAATCAGGCAGTGCTAACAATTTTGGGTGGTTTTTTTTTTTTTCATTTTTCTCTAATTTAACTACTGCAGATTTTCTCCTTTCTTTATCAGCAAGAAAACAGAGTTATTACATAGTCTACCAGATTGATTGGATGTTCATAAAATTGTGAAGAAAGAGGAAAACAGTTTTTCAGTGACTATATTCACTCCCAGCATATTTTGAGAAGCTTTTGCTTGTCTCTTGCTGCTCTTCTTTCTCCTCAATACTTTGCATTGTTAAAATATGAAGATAAACAATCATAATCAAATTTACATATTTGTTCTCCCCTCCCTTTAATCAGAATATCTGTTACAAATTTCAAGTGAGTTACAGACATTGATACGCCTCAAGCAAAATTCTTTACACATTAAAGCTCTTTGTTGATTGAGAGGTCTTTAGGATAGAAGCTGAATGAAGAAAGTAAAGATTTTTGAATGCCAGAAAAAAAAGTAATTAAAAATCACTCTTTTATGTAATACTTTTTTACAAAATACTGTAGAAGTCACAAAACAGCATCAATACGGACATTTTTATAATTGCTGGAGGGTCAACTCTGATGGTTGTGAATTCTCTCTCTTTTCCCTCTCCTCCTAGCAGCATAGTGGAATAGATGACCAATTTAGAATAAAAAACAACCTCCCAACTATTCCTCACATTAGAGTAAGCTGTTTTTCAACAGTACATCAAGTAAATCATATTGAAAACATATATCTTGCTTGAGAGCTAGCATGATAAGGAGAGGGAGTTCCCCACCTGAGAAGATTATTTTTTTTCCTACAGCTTGACTGGAAGGTCAGAGTGTCTTTTCTCAGGAATATATACCTGCTTCTGACCTGGATCCTCACTGTCATGATACATCCAGCCTTCCCATGGAGAGTTGCAGAACTTGTTGCCCTGAACAGCAGCACTGTGGCAGAGCCCACGTAGTCCCCCACACCTGTGGTAGCACCGTTGCTTAGTCTGTTATGGGTTTACTTGGGCTCCCTGCGTGGAGAGCACGTGGGTCAGCTTTTTGTATCAGCATCCCTAGTCCTGAGATGAGCCTGTGAAGCTCCAGCAATTCATACTAGTTAATGGTATGATCCTGCTCACCTGCTGGTACGAAAGATCTGTTAAATAACTCATCCATATCATAGGAGCTTTAGAAATACGAGAGCGAATAAATGTTCTGGAGGTTGAAATATGCTGCTGATTTAAAACTTCGAGGCCGTTCAAGTGTGGAGCCTAAACACATTCCTGAGGAGCGTTTCAAAAATTTCTGCTTTTCTAAATATTGCATCTGATATAAACTGAAGTTATTGTCATGTTCTCCAGGCAGTTTCTCAAAGAGGATGTGTGTGTAGATTTAAGGAAGTTTTTCCCCGCAACCTGTACTTTAGCCTGGGGGGAAGAAAAAAAGAAAGAAAAAAAAAATAGACCTGGACCAAAACAGAGAACAGTCATTGTAATGAGCAGGTTCCCATCAGGTGTTTTTGTCCGTGTTGGAGGATTCACTCAACTGAAGGCAGATCCTTGTAAGGTTCTTTTTTCTCCGTCTGCTATCCTTGTTGGTGGCTTATCCTCCAGAAGGTAGGGAATCTTTCCCCCACAGGGCCTGCATTGGTTGCTTTTCCTCTTTGTCACCTTTTCCTCAAGAAGCCAGGGAGAAACATCTCTTTACAGCTTCTACCCCTTTTTTAAGGCAAAATCTCCAGTTAGGAAATCTGCTTCCCAGCATGTTTTGGTTAGAAAAGCTGATTTGTCTTTGGCAGTGACTATTTTTGTCCTAGTACACCACAGTCAAAGTGTTATGATTCTCTTTCATTAGCCTGTTGCCCATAGTTTCAGTGGTTTGGGGAATCTGGCTCAAATATATGTGTGTAGATATATATATACTAAGTTTAATATAAAAAATGTTTCATAAGCAGAACTTGTTTTCCCAAGTTGTCTCCAAAACCCATTATTGTTACATTTGAAACTTTCTTAGGTAGTTTGTTAGGGTTATTGCATGGAATTTTGCAGACAAACTCATGTTCACTGTGTATTTCATTTTTTTTTCATCATTTCTGTGGCTATAATTGCTTTTTTTAATTTGTGTTTTAGTCATCTTGGGATAAATTCAGATGTTGAAGTCTAGTAGTCCAGTGTAGCTGCGATGGGACACCCTGTCAGTGTGCAAGTCTCTCCCTATTGAAAAGTCGAAGTGTTTGTGCTTTGCTTAGTTGATTTTTGGATGTGGGAAGGACTCGTCTTGGTTGGTTCATTCATCTTAGAAACATATGCATTTTGCAAGAAGAATTCAGAGCTTAGTTTGCCGGTGACAAGGGATGTGGCAGAAATATTCTCAGTTCATATTTTTACTGTTCTTGAGTTGCAAAAAATAACATAACATTCTCATGTTGATTATGCCAACGTGGACTTCTGTTTTCCATCCAAAGCTGTTTGGTCCAAATCATCTCCATGGACAGGTATTTCTAGTAGTGTACTGTACTTCTGGCAATGTAATTTGCTTATTACACTGTTGTTTATATTAAATACTGCAATAGGAATGTTAGGAAAAAATAATTTAAAAAAAAAAGTCCTAACAATGGTATGGCAGATTCATAGAGTGAATGGTTCCAAACTGTTCAGAAAATGAAAAAGTCAGATGAAGCACTGGAACTGATTGCCCTAAATATTTAATAGTTTTCAGCTAACAGATGGAATAGTTAATAAAGTGAATAGCAATACACTGGTTTTCCCTCTTTTTATATTTTCTGTGGTTATCCACAGAACACTGACTGCTTATTTTTAAAAATAATTTATAAACAAAGGTCTCAAAGACACAGAAAGTGTCTTTTCTTGAAGAAAAGGCAAAATCATGCTGTATTTCTTTCAGCAAAAATTAAGTTATATGCTGGCAAAGATGCATTTGGACTCCATTACACACTTGCCCTCTCTGAATGATGCAAGCAAGATATATAATCCCAGATAAATTTAACCATCTGAAAAGTGAGTGCAGTGATTTAGTATAGAGCTGTGACATGCTTCAGTTGCAGCTGAAGTACTTCGTGACCTGTGCTTGAGTCATTTTGGAAGTACACATGAGTTTTTCTGACTGTTTATACTTAGAAAGAGCTATGGAAAACACTTGTTTTCCATGGGATAACAGTGTAGAAGTTAAGTTACTAAATATAGATTTTTTTTTTTCATACATCTTAAGAATTCCAAGTGGTTTTGTAAAGCCAAAGAGAATGGGATCTGTTGTCCATTATTAAGTAATTGATCTCTGTTAAAGGTTTTAACTCTAAATAAGGTAAAATGTAGTCTGTTCATATGCACCAACTTGTAATTTACTTGGGCACTGTCAGTGCCCAGAGAAAGCCTGGACACGCCATCCCTGTGCTGTCCCTGTCTCTTTCCTGCTTCTTATGCTGCCTCCAGCTGGGCTCCCTTCCCAAGACCTAGTCAGGTGACAAGGGTGTCCATGCAGATTGCTGCGTCTCCTGGGCGGCGGCTCTTGGAAAGGGTGGGGAGACTGACCATTTTTAGGGAGCTCCTCCATGTGGGGAGTGGGCAGTTTCCAGGGAAAGCCAGGAGTGGCCTCTGTCATCTTCTGGCTTGGGTACCCCAGCGTGGGAGCCTTGGGTTAGACAAGAGGTGACTGGTTTGTTTTGCGAGCCGTTAGGGAAAAGTCAGTGCATCCACAAACAAAGTGCATACTTTTCTTTGAAGACTTTTTACGTTGTTACTGCTGACGCTAAATACTCTGGCTGTGGAAAAGCAGTTTGGATGTTGATATGCAAGTAGATGTGCTGATCATGCATGTGCTAACTTTAAAAATATGGTTTATTTCTGATTTTTATTAAGGTCTGAGATGAGTAGCAAAATAAAAAAGGGAAACATTTTCAGATTCCAATGCTTTGTTGTATCTGTTGGCTTAATGTTGTAACCAAAGAACTCAAAGATGGCTGTGTCTGTGTCTATGTTTCATGACATATAGTCTGATCATGCAGTTCTGTTCATGCAGTCTGATCATACAGCAGCTGTTTTCTCTGAGGTATGTTTGATAATCTGTAGTTTTCTAACTTTGTTCCTGAAAATTTTCTTTTTCCTTTTGCTAAGAACATTGTGAGCAGATAGTGTTAGTTGCTACGTACGAACACAATGTGCTGTAGCAGTAAATTACATTTGGAAGTTGGTAATGTGACTGTACATCTGAAAACAGAAAATTTCCAAGTCAGAAGTTTGACTCTGCATTTTAGAATGTACCAGATTTATACTGCACTAATGGAGAATAATTTTATATATACAGAATGATGTTCTAATTGAATGGTTCTAAAAGTTGCAATAAAATACATAGTTCAATAGCATTTAAAAATCGGTAACTGTGGATTATGCTTGCAAAGAGATATATTTTAAGGACTAAAATTTAACAAGGACCAATTGTTTTTATATGTGAATATATAAAAACACTACATAAATATAAAATAAAAATGGCAAGATGTAGTACGGGGGAGGGAGCTTGATAAATGTCACCATTTCACCAAAAAGTTTTAATAACCATCTTGTTATAGTCACAGGGAGCATAATATATGAAAATGTGATGCCAATTGAATTACATCTCTTAAATTAAATTCATATAGTGTATGAACGCAGTGTATCTGCCTTGATCTATCAAGGTGGCATAGCTGTGGGCTCTGACCAAAGGAGTTTTTCCACCATCGTAATCATGCTTTCCTTTTGAATGATGCAATTTAGCTATTGGAAGCTCACTCCTATGAAGAATTTGCATTCACATTAGGTTTTTGCCCTTACACTGCTGCTATTTCGCAGGTATTAATTTCTCGCACACTGATCAGATGTAATTAATCTAGCAAGACTTTGTGATATATAACTCATATCTGCCTCTAAGGAAAAAAAAAACAAACAAACAAACAAAAAGAAGCCAAAACAGTTTACAACTTTGCTATAAAAATCCTAGGCTTTTTTAATATGTACCAACTCTGTTCTTGTGGCTGTTACCTAACAAAGATATTTGTTTCATTTCAAAGTACGCATTTATTTAATGATACTCCAGTATATCTTTGTAGTCCTCTTCTGTTGCAATTTGTTGCCTTACAGTATTTTTAGAAACTTAATGCAGATTTCCTTGTGGAAATGTTTAGTTCCCTCGGCTTACCTGAAGTCAACTGACAAGAGCCACTTAGCATTTTTGGTGAACTAGATTAAGTTGGTTCAGTTAGCTGTCTAATCTTTGGCATCTATTTTAGAATGAGTCTGTATAATTTATGTAATTGAAGTATGGCAAATACAATAATACCTATTCTGCTGCCTCTTGTTTTACCAAAAACATCAAAATGTCTCTTGAATCCTGCTGGCCAGTTTATTTCAATAGAAGCAAAAATGTTTATCTTGTTTATCCTGTCGCTTGCTTCTAAGGGAAAACCACTTTTCAGTATTCTCTTGATAATGCATAACTTCTAGTTTGCCAGATCATACCATTAGAAGTATATCTAGTAATAAACCAGATAGTAATTGTGCATCAAGGGACTGTCAGTGTTGACTTGTAATTTAAAAGTGTGTAATAAACAGATATTGTCACGGACCAATTACTGACAATAGAACTGTGTTTATTTGTGCTATTTGAACGTTTCCTTGCACACCTACATTTTATCTTCACGTGTACTGTAGCTATATGGATCCTGTAGCTACTGTTAGTCAACTGGGGCAGTGTGTTTGCCATCTTGTTTCTACTAAAAATGTAAAAGTATTTGTAGATGCCCACAGCAGTCACCATCAACTCAAGTATAACTGCTGTTGGACTAAAATGCTGTTTCAGAAGCAGCATTTTCTCTACATTTTTAATATATGTTCAAGAGAGAGCAGCAAGCTGCTCTGCCTGTGTTGAGAGGATAGTTCTGCCAACCCGCTCACCAAGAGCAAATTATGGTAAAAGCCTTGCTTCGCCAGGGATGTCTGAAGTTGCTGTTGGCCACTGGAGCCTTGTATAGGAGTTACAGTTTGTGTACTTAAAAAACAAAAGCGTTGGAAGGTTCAGGTTAACATCAGTCTTCCATTGCACTGTGTGCCTGGGGTTGCAAAAGCAAAATGTCCTCTAACCCTGCAGAGATTTGCTGCAGATCTGCAGCCTACGTGTGCTCAGTGCATAGTCATTTTGCGTGGGAAACCATCCATTGCTGAAGGGTGGTGCTAAATACTCAGCTGTGTGGGTAAACATTAAGAAACTAGAAATTGTACAAGTACAGTGCATTGAAGATTCAGTTAATTAAAATACTTGCTTATTCTCTATTGGATTTCAGTATGGTTTCTACAAGTCAATGAACGTGTTAGAGAATTAAACTATATTTTCATAATGATTCTTGAGCAACAAAAAAGTGTAGTTTATATAGGGGATGTGGGTGGCCTTTAGTTTTTAATGGAAAAGTCACAAAACTTTGTTTTGGAGATCATTGTTCTCTTGTGAAGATCACTCTGCTCTTTATCCACATTTTATTCGTTTCATGCAAAGAAACCTATTGGAAAAATCAGCACTCTAACAGAAGAATAATAGGGAAAAGGCTTTATTATTATTTTCAAGTGCAGCATCAATATAGTTTCGAAGTGTGATTCTGTAGAAAGCAAATACTGAAAGCAGAGCTTTTACATTCATCTTACATACTGAATCTGTCGTGAACTTGTCTGTATCAATAGCTTAAAAATCTATATCAAATGTTTGTTTAATTAAATTATATTGCATTAAAAATAACCTCAGTCTATAAAAGGTAGATAAGAAAGCCACAGCTTGAAAACAGAAACAACTCCATATGATGAAAGCATTTATGTTTAACCAAATGTGTCATACACCCAGCATGACAGATCGAAGAACTGCTTGGAGTCTTGAGTTCTCCAAGTCAATACTTTTTTCCTTGGAAATAAAACAGTTTTTCCTTTATCTACTTAAAAATTTATTGATTGCTTTAAATATAGGCATTCTCCAGATATATTGAACTATTTCGCAGTGTTAAGGTTTGGACTTGCTGCAACTGATAAAGAATTTCACTTCTAGTGTTTACATACATTTTTTGGTTTAACTGCAGAAAAAGTCTTTGATGGAAATAATGAAGAAGGCTCTTTGTCTCACTAGTGCATTTCAACTTGGAAAATGAAAAAAACTATGGATCAATAAACAATGGATCAAGGAGCACATAGAGAGGAAGAGACGTTTGGGTTGTGTTTGTTTATTTACTTAAAAGTAACTACTGGTGATTTTACTACCTTCAGTTCTCAAAAATGTGTGGTTGTTTAAAGTCTATAGTCTACAATGCAACTGCTCTTGGTATTCTTCCTGCATGCATTAGTAGCCCAGCCATCTTTTTCATCCATTTCCAGGAAGCAAGAGATCTGAAAAGACTGTGGAATGGAAATTCCCTAGAAATTTTAAGTAGTTAGAAGACTTTATTTATCTGTTTCATTTTGAAGTCGATTGGTTGGGTTTTGCAACAGAAGGCAACAAAAGCCATTGTCTGAATTGTCTTTGCATTGTTTCAAGGCCTTGCTCACAATCTGCACGTACCTATCAGAGGTTTTCTCTCCAGATCGAGTTGAATAAAGTTAGTTCACAATTCTCTTCTGCCAGTTGTAACATCCAGTAGGTCATTTTCATTCCTGTACAACCAGTCAACTTGCATGGAGGCTGCTGATGGCCCTGTGGTGGCTCTGTCAGGCTCTACAGCACAAGTAGTATCTGAAGGAAACTGGGAGAGAAGGTGCAGGGAGGCTCCTTGGGGACTTGCATGGTGGTCTCGCCTCAGTTTTTGTAGGTTGGAGGGCTCCAGTGTCAATGACTTCAAACTCAGTAGTTCTTTGTCTTACTTAGTAGGCAATACTGCAGTTAGGGGTGGTTTGATTTTAATTAACTCAAAGAAATGCATTTCCTACCATTTCTGAGATGAGTGTAAATAATTTCTTTCTGTTTAAGGAGCTCTGGCAATATTTGCCTTTTAAACTGAAGGAATTACCTGGCTTTATTATCTCCCCCAATTCAATTACTTTATCTCATATCCCTGCTTCAACATCATGTATTGAGATTCATTAACAGTTCTTTGGCAGTCACAAGACACTAATCATCTGTTTACAATATTGATCAGCAGCTTTCATGTTAGATTACATTTGAAGTGAGAAATAATCCTGCAGCAAATAGTAAATAGAAGACTGGGAAAAAAAGGGAAGAAGCTAGCCTAAGCTAGTTTTTTTTTCAGGTACTCTGGAAACGTCTGCATCCCAATAAGCTGGGCCCCCTTAAATGACTTTCAGCTCTGAAATTCCAACAGAATTTCCCATCCACAAGTTGTCCATTGTCTCTGGTCATCTATATTCAGCAAGACAGAGATTTCTAGTTCTACAGATAGAGACTTGTGTTGACTTCTAAGCAGTTTCTGAGTTGTAAGAATATTTATGGGCTAACAAAAAAAATACTTATGTTCTGATGTCTTAACTGTTTCATTTGTTACTGTATCTACATTTTTTCCATATCATACATGATAGGATGTTGTTATGGTAGTTTTTCAAATCATGTACTCTGGGGAATGGAAATTGAGAACCAAATATTAGGAATTAAAAATTGATTTTCTTAAGTTGCTAGCTAAATTTCTTCTAAATTAGTCGGAAAACGTTGATTTCTGGGGCTCATCAGCCCTAGCCTCATGGGGACTGGCATTAGAATAATGTTGAAAATTATATAAATTGTGGACGAGATTTACTTGTATTTACTAGTATTACTTCTCAGAACTTTATTAAGACTCCTTAGTCTTACTGAATAATAAGATAAAGTAGTCTACATCAATAAAAGTTGTGAGCACGTCTTCAAACTATGGGATTCCTTTAAAATATATTACTTTCAGATAGTCAAAATTACTAGTTCCTGCAGTCATATCCAGTCATTTCCCAGAACAGCTCTAAAGGGCAACAGCTATCAGATAGGAAAGACAAAAAAGTTTTTCCTGTAAAATGCATATTCATATACCTATATCTACACTTGCGGTTGTTAATTTAAAAAAAAAATGTTTGCTGAAACTCAGTTCAGTTTAGCCACAGAGATATAATAAAGACTTGTATTTCCTTTTCCTACTATTATAAATATTTCAGAATGAATAATTTAGTGTGCTGAAGCTAGTCCAGTTTTTGCACATGGATGAGGACAGGAAAAAGTGTCAGAAGGGGAGAGATAATGTTGAAGAATTTAGATAAAACTTGGGCAGAGGAGTAGGAGGCTAAATAGATCTGGCAGCAGAAGGCTGGCTTTTCCATTTACTTTCTGATACAATTAGGAGAGTTGCTCAAGTTGTACATGGTGCCTGTTAGAGTCACGTGATGTTGCCAGCATTTATTTCTGAATCAGATCTGTCAAAGGAAATGAGAGTTCTCTGTCCTTGCAAACCACTTGTCTGGTAGGAAATCACTCACAAATAATAAAGTGCATATTAGAGCATGAAATAGTTCCTTGATGTACGACCTTCAAAACTGGTTTAAGGAAAACAGTCGAAGCTGTGAGTAGTAGAAACTTTTTGTGCTGGAAGAATTACGAGCTGCAGGCTTGTGTTTTTACAGCTCGCTGGATGCTTGTCTTCGCTAAGAAACTGTATTTACGGAAGCAGCAGGGGTTCCCTATGGGCAGGGGCAGGAGAACTGCCTGGGAACACGGAAGAGCTGCATCCCTCAGCTTTGTACTCCCCTGGTCTGACTTCTTAGGAGGTGTCCCCACCATCTGAGTAATGACAACAGAGGTAGGCTTGCAAGAAGGGCTGAGAGCATGGCAGGAGTAAAACTTGAATAGGGGGTCAGGTTCTCATCATCAAAAGGTGACAAAATGCACATTTAGCTTTATCTCTTCAAATCAGCGGGCGAGAATTTTCACTGTTTGGGGAAATAACAATCCACCAGAGGATCTCAATTTTTTTGTCCTGATTTGTGCCAAAGTACATTGTGGCATGGAATAGACAACTGCCTTACTATAAGTAGTAAAAGATGTGATCTAATACAATACTACTTGAGATTTAAAATTATAGGGGATTCAGATCCAGTTCTGCCATGTTACAGCATGTAAGTTATTATTATTGGCCTGTGTTTAGAAAATAAAAATCTTAATAATATTTCCTGCCATGAAATGCCTGAAGTTTACCAATTTATAATAAATGTCGTGCAGCAGTACTTCTCACTTCCCCAGCAGTCCCTTCATCAAGGATTGCAGAGTGGTTTGTACATATTCGCCGACTGGACGTTATATAGACTTAAAACTAAATACAGTGTTCATTGCAGAGGCCCGGGAGTTAAAACGACTGCAGAGCCAGAAGCAGTAAGAAAACTGCTGTGGGTAGATTTGCCATCCTTTATTCCGAATGGACCTCACTCTGTCTAGTCTTGCCTAATCAGATAAAGATTCAAATTTTAACATACAGAATCTTTACACTTTTGTAGTGCCATTATTGCTTTTAATGAAAACCCTAACAAACAGCAAGCAAACATCTCCCAGTACAGGTGACACACGGATTATGTGTTTTTCAGTAATTTTCCAGTTTCAAGGCTCAGTGCTCTACAAAGACAACTGTGTAAGCCTCATCTTGATAACAGGGATAAACCACCTGCTCCCAAATTTTGTAAAGCCATTACATATTTCTCATTCTATTTTTATCTTGTTCAGCCCTTGCAGATTAATCTCATGCTTTGTCATCATCTGTTGTCCACAAAAACATTCTCCTTTGTGGGAATTACAACAATACTTACATTTTTCTTTTCACAAGTGCTACAGAAATGCAAAGGGCAGCAATGCTGCAGGATGTAATGACTTTCACAAATAATTTGAGAGGTGGGTTTTTTTCAAATGAAAAGCTTGTACATTCAGAGAGAGGTCCTGGCTCTCCAAAACCAAAATAACTTTAAGGAAAAGAATGTACTTGAGCTTTGCATCCTCAGCACAACAGATTTTTTTAGGTGCCACTTACACTAAGTAATTTGCTTAAATTATCTCTCCTACTTTCCTTAGTTGAGAGATTGGTGGCCCCCTTAAATAGCAGGTAGGCAGCAATGTTCAAGGATTTGTGATGGCAGACTGAAAGTTGAAGTACACAATTAAAATGGAAACAAAAATTTGAATCAGAGGTTTTTGGTTTTAGTCTGATAAAAGCTTCATTGTCTAGCTGAGAAAAGCAACTATTTAATGTGGCGAAGAAAAAACATGAAACTGTTCTTTGACTTATAATGCATTCTTATCTTCAAAGCCTATCTAAACCACAGTGCTGGCCCCAAAATATTGCAAAAGCACACAACCATGTTTTCATTTTTGCTACTATGATCTAAAGAACTTTCAGACCTTTTTTTAGTGTTTGACAGATATGAGTTTGAAGCATATATTAATGCATTTCTCAGACCTTGCAGATGAGTTCTGTGATCTACGAAAGTTGAACTTGTTGATTCCTTTAAAATAAGATGGCAGATGGAACATTTTTCTAGCCGGCAGAAATAGAACTGCTAAGGCGATCAGGCTGATACCTCAACTGTACACACTTCTTGGCAATTTAGTGTAGAGTAAGAGCTTAAAAGTCAAGTCACAGAAATAGTTCAAGAAAGGGATGTAGAATATATCTGTGCTGGTTGCACTCCTCAAAAACACTCCAGTGTTTTTGAACATTGCCGATGAGCTCCACAACTGATACATTTTGTCTAGCAGTACCGCTCGGTGGGATGTGGTGGCCATGTGAAAATGGTGCATTTATAAATGCTGTTTGTTGCCCCAGCTTCTTTCTTGACACTTGCAAGTCAGATAAGGTTCTCCTAGGAGGTAATGAACTTATTTTGTCTTCGTGGAAGACAAGAAGCCCCAGCACAAGTCATTTTCTGTGAAAGTGGTATTTGCCATCCTCCCATGTTCGGATGTATTGAAGTGAGGTTACGCTTCATGCAGACTGAGCGTGCTTCAGGGCTGTTGCCTCCATCCTAAAAAAGGCAAAACAAGTCCAATAAGCAGGGATAGAAGGTAGATCTGGATATATTACCCTGTAACTCTCTTTGATAGATCCAAAGTTAAGTTTTGGAGGAGGGTTAGAGGCCAAACCGCTGCTGTGCTTATCAGAATGAATCACTAACTAGCAAAGTAATTGCATTGATTATTGCACACCCACAAATTACAACAGAAAATACTTCGCAGGGGATGGAGGTTGTACTTTTCCTGCAGGTTTCTGTATAATTAATCTACCGTAAATGGTGGTGCTTTAGAAACATCTGAACCCTACTATTGAGCATGGTCCTTGCGTGCCAGTTGACCACTCCTACATGGTTTCAGTGTTTCTCCTGCTATTGCTTTGGTGCTAATGAAGGTTTTGACGACACTGCGGTTGGAAGAATTCAAGTCATGTATTCTGCTTTTGTTTTTAAATTGTAACTCTGTTTGCCTGTCTTTGTTGCGGGCATCAGGAGTTTGAGCAGCTGCATTTTGTATACCTACAGCAAAACAGCTCCCTTGTTAAGCAGTACATTTCATAAAGGATTAAGAAGGGGAGTTGGCTGAGCCTTAGGGGACACTTTTGACTCATAAACAAGAGGCTGATTATCAAGAGACTGTACTTGTTTGTGGAAGAGGTAACTGAGCAGGCTTTCTTCTCTCTTGGGTGCCTTACCTGGTACTTCACCCCATCATTTCTGCATTAAGTCCATTTAAAAATTTTTTGTTGCTACAGCTTACGTGTGCACTCAGTAGATGTTTGGGGATGAAGAGCAATTTTAATAGAAAATTACTTGCTATGCTTGGTACAAGCAAACCAGTAATAATTGGAGTCACTGGGGCAAGTTGTTGCTCACTGTCTCTTCTGGATTTCTTGTAACTTCAGTGTACAACCACCTCAGTTAAACACTGGGTTAAGATTTGAATTTAAAGTCAGGGTCTCAAAATGAAGATTGTCTATGCAGTGCCTCTAAATACAAAATTATGTAGGTAGATTTTTAGGTTGTTTGGGGTTTTTTTTCTCTAAGTCTTGCATTTCAGAAAAAACACCAAGCACTGAAAAATAAATACTATACAAAAAATGGCAATAAAAGGTTGTTTGTTTGACTTAAATTCATCTTCCTACTGCCTGCCTGATCTGTTGCATGGTGTAGAAGTACCTTTTGTTATTCTCATCATTGACCCTGAAGCCCCAGGTATTATTCCCTCGAGTTTATTCCCTCAGCAGGTTTACATGATCACTTTTATTAGGTGTTATTTGTGGTTTTACTGTACATTTTAAAACAAAAAGCAGATTATTATTCACTACATAGTAAAAAATCTTGGATGTTGGATTATAACATGTTGAGTTGCCATGTGTATCTTATAGGAAGATAATATGTGATCGAAAAGCTTCAAGAGATTAAGAATCTACCAGGTATAGCAGCACTGTTCTGTTTGGAGATTCAGACATGCTTATGGTTAAGCACAGATTAAGCATTATGGTAGTCCATAGAAACACCCAGTGTACTGGGATGTTTCTGTAATCTCCAGAGGGAAAGGAGTTTTTTTCCTTTGACCACATCTGGAGCTCACTAAAATTATATTGTTCATTGTGTTTCTAAAACACAGAGATTTTTCTCTGGGTTTGTTTTCCGCTTCATTCTTAGAAGTTCTGTTGTAGAGAAGGTTAAATTTAAAGCAGAACCTAGTCACAACAGCAATAGTGGGGAAATGTGTCTGCAATTCCAAATGCACAAGTCTTGAATTAATGTGATAATGAATATCAAAAAAAAAAGAATCTAATGGATACAGTAGTGGATCTCTTAAATTTAAATTGCCCTAATCTTAATTGAGTATCCAAGAACTATTTACAGCGAGAAGAGACTGTAGAGGCTTGCAAGAGAATCCTAGAGGCACAAAAGTATGCTTTTTAAAAGTATCATCCTTTTAAATTCCAGATTTACTTGGCCAGAATATAAACTTTTCTAAATTCCCATTCTTCTGTTACTTTACAAGGCTTATGCTGCAAACCCAACAGAACACCAATACACTAATCAGATTTGTGGCATCTGCCAGCACAGCAGACAGCCCCAGGAGCCACAGTTTTCTGGAGCATGAGTGCATCCTTCTCTGGGATTGCAGTCACTCTGGTCATCCCCTGGAAAAGGGCTTCCTCACAGCTCTCTGGGAACTGAAGAAAGTGCTAGATTAGAGTTATTCCTCCTACTCATATCTCGCAGAGTATGTTGCTGTCCATCCTCCCCCAGTAACAGCACAGCATCCTGCTGCTTGCTTTTGCTGTCATGGTTAGTGATTTTGGCTGCAGACTGATGGAGCCGGTTCAGTTTTGACCTCAGCTGTGGTACACAGAAAAGGATGCTTAAAAGGATATTGTTAAGCTTGCAGAGTCAGACATTACATTTAGAAAACCCTGCAGGTAGTTTGCTTATACACCCTTAATTGGACTCCATTGGGTGTCACTCTTACGTGCTCCTCATTAGTTGTCACCCTTTTATTACAGAAAACTTTTCCATGGTTCAGTGGATGGGAGACAGAGACTGCATTGGGAGGTACAGAGGGATACACCCTGTTTGGTAGGGAGGCACTTATTTCCCTTCCTGTATGAATTCTCTTGAACATCTTGCACTGCAGTTGTCATTGGGAGTTGGGGAGGTGTTAGGTGGGAATTCTTAATGCATTGTGTGATTTACTTTTTGTTTGGTTAAGTGCATGAGAGAAGAAGTAGTAACTAAAATTCAGAATAGAAGTGATGACTTCATTTCACACCCACAATGGCAGAACTATAAAAATGTGTAACGTTTCACACTTCTTTAAGTGGTTTTTCAGGTAATCAGAGAGGTTTAATATGTGTTTTAGATGAGAAATTGTCTTACAGTCCCAAAGCTTAGGAGAATAAAAGCATAAATTTTGGCTTGAGGGAGACCAACTTCACATTGATCTGAACTGTTGTTTCCAGATTTACAATATATTAACAGAAGAAATACGTGGAATAGAAAATACAGTGGAGCCTTCCACATCCCAGTTTCAGGGAGACTGAAAGGTAACATCAGGATAGGTATTAAATGTGTGCTCCATCTGGAAGGAAGACAGAAAGGAATCTTAGTAGAATAAAAATTATATTCCTGACCTAACATGAACTTTTGTGGTTTGTAAAACAGTTAGATGAAAAGTTCTGTTTCCAAAATACATAAAGATTTGTTCACCAAGATATGTCATTTTTTAATCATCACTAGTATTTATTCCCAATTTAGGCAGCTGAAAAGTGAAATAAGTCCATTTTTTAGCTACTTGAAAATTTTTTGTGGGAGTTATAAGGGGGAGGAGGTTTCTAAGGTAACCTACAGATAAATAAGTTTATTTCCAAAATAAGGGAAATTGAATTTCAAGAACATGCTGTAACTTCTAGTAAGACAAAGTTGAAAAACAGTGCCTTGAGGCTTAGCTGTAGTACATCTGCATTTGTTACCTGTAGTGTTTTCTTGGAATACTTTGTATAGGAGTACATTCAGCTCAGCAATTTTGCCTTGGAATAGGTGAGTGAAAATATTTTTAAAATGCAGTAAAAGTACAGTTTTGTTTACATCAGTGATATCAGCTCAGGATTTTCTACATTTATGCACATCTTAGCTTATTTCGTTCTGAAAAGGAAAAAGTAATTATAACCTGCTTATGGCTCTTCATGATTTTTAGATGATATGTGAATATTTATGTATAGCAAAAAATTATCTGCTAGTGAGAAAGATGCTCGGGAATGCGGGGCTGAGGTTTTGGATTGGAAAATTTCCAGATAGTTTTATGTTAGAAAATATTGGATATGTTGTGTGTCACATCTTCATTTTGGTCAGATCAAAGTATCACATCAAGATATTGTCTGGTCTAGTGATCATTATAAATTCTTAGGTAAATGGTGTAAATTAGTACATCCAACGTAAAAAGTACCTTTCATTCACAAGACCTGTAACTTGTGAGACCATTTACTTCTTTAATGCTCCAATCAAAATACTACATAAAGAAATACTGACTGGTTTATTTTAGATGTATATTAATAAGCACAACTATTTGTACGCCTCTGTCCCTAAGGAAAGGTTTGGGTGAAACAGGTTTGTTTTGTTTATGTTCATGGGCGTGTCATGATGTAGGTGGTTTTCTGCTTTCAGGCATTGTACATTATTTCTGGTTCTCTTCAGTATACTAAATATTTTTAGTAGATTTTGGTGGCTTTTCCAGTAGAGGTCAGCTGCATCACTTGTGAATATAGTGCATCGCATTACCATAATGATTTACTATGTTCCTGATTTCTCCTGTCCCAGTTGAGATTTCCTAAAGGACCCGGCTCATGATTTCTAAGAACTTCTGAAAAGCTGCTTTCCAGAAGTCATGCCTTTAAAAAAATCTTAGTTTGGCCATCTCAGAATGTAAGCTACTAAGGTCACACCTTACTCTTAAAAACCTTATTTGTGTTGTCCTGACCTTAAGGTAATGTTTTGAAAAGTTTTAGTCCATCTTCCTTTATCAGTTAGAGCAAATCTGAATTCTCTGTCCTTTGAATTACCCTGGCTCTTCCCTCTGACAGGAATTGCCAGCTGTGGCTGCCACCCCGAGGATACTGCGGCCCCAGAGCAGGTGCTGCAGGGTGGGCAGGGCCCGAAGGCCACACCTTTGTGAGCTCACCTGTGCCTGCTTGCCATGTGGCCTTGGCAGGAGGAAGACGTGACAAGCATGAGGGTCTACAGGGATTGAGGAGAGGGGCCTGTCAGGCAAAAGGGCGCTTGGTCACGGAGGTAGAAGCTGACATGGTAACTCTTGTCTGGATGTTGTCCTGCCATGGAGAGGAGGTTAGAGTCCAAACGTGTTTGGCATGCGTGAGCAGAATCCTCCTCTGCGCTTGGCAATGGGGGCCCTTCAGCAGGTGAGCAGAAAAAAATCCTGAGGAACTTATGGCAGATGAGAAGGGGGTTAAAAACAACTGTGAAAAGTTGGATCGTGGTACTTGGTGTCTTGAAATGAAGCAGGATTTTTTCTGGAAGGCTTTAGTCACCTGGGAAGGAAGGATCGAGTAGCTGTGTGGGAGGCAATTTGCAGGCAAGTGTACTCCTCTGCAGTAGATCGGTACATTTTAATGAGGTAAGTATATTTGCTCCGTTTTATAGGATTTGCTTTGGACTAGAAGTCTGGAAGTCACTTTAAATAGACTGCTTTGAGATGTAGTGGTCAGGAGGAAATATTTGAAGCATATAAAATGGAAACCCCGTATTTACAACATATTTGTAGGCTCTTAGAAGCTGAGCTGAAAAGATTGCTTCTTCTTCAGAAGATATTTTTAAGAGTAAATAAAGCTCATTCAGAGGATGTAAAAACAAAAGTGATGGTAGAAACTACTGTGGCTGTGTAACTTTATTTGTTTGCTTATTTACCTCCTTACATTTGCAGCTGTCTCTCAGTCCATCCCACCCTGCAGGAAAGGTTGCCTTTACACTGACATCCTCCTCCTCTTCTCCTCCCCTTCCTGTAGGCTGTGTGGGGCTGAATGGGGCTTTCGATGTAGGTCCCCTTAGAGATGGCTTTCCAGGTGGGTGGGAATTCTCACCCACTGAAAGGGAGGAGGGGAAGGCAGACCCTGCACCTGCAGCAGCGAGTGCCTGTGGGAGGAAGGGCTGAGGTTGTGCATTGCTGTGCATGCAGCCATCGGAGGGGATGGGGGAGTTGGATCCTTTTGCCTCAGGACCATGACTCCTATCCAGAGTTCACTCTTTCCATTGAGAAGGCAATGCCTTTCTTTGACCAAAGATGCCAGCGAGATGCATTCAGCTGATGCCCTGAGTATCAATCAAGCATAAACTTCAAGTCTGAGAAATGTTCCATGCTTTCTGGTATTTATCATTTTGACTTTTCCAGTTCTTTCTTTTTCTTGTAGTTGTGCTGTCTGTTATGTGTGTCTGCTTTTTCCTTCTTCTTACTTAGTTTGATATCTTGTCCTTTCTTGAGCTTGTTTTTGCTTTCCTTCTGCTGAGTTTATAATAGCTGTAGCATAACTTCAAAAGGTGGATCTGCAGTGTTTAAAACAATCATTAGACAAGTCATTAAAATAACAAAGACTAAATAAACATGTGAAGAAATAAATTCCAAGGGCAGTATAAGCATCTGCCAATCTCTAGTGTTACTTCCTCTCTTTTTCCGAGACTTTCTGCAAAGGTTTTTCTCGCTTTCTTTATAACATTTTGAGAACTCCTCAAAGAATGGATTTTTCTCTCTCTCTACATTTTGTACAATAAAAAGGGGCGGGGGGAGCATTTCTAGGGTTATTCAGGACCTCTGTAGCTATGTTCAAAGCCTTACTAAATATTTGTCTCTCCCTTAAAAGGTCACCAGCAGGTCACAGGCAGTTGCTGATGAGAAAAGTGTCACCTTTTGGTACACCTCAGAGGGGTGGCATGCAAGGTTGGGAGACCTATACAGAGTAAAAGTGAACTCGCAGTGCTGCTCAGATCTTTCACTATGAGCTTTCTGTTTTCAGAGAAATTTTTAATCCTGAAAAGATGTGGGGAGAGACTGTCAAGCAGTTTCAGAAAGGTTCAGAATTCAGATGTTATGCAAAATTTTGACAGGATCATGAAGTGAACAGTGGTATTAAGCCCATTTTACACAGAGCCAAATTGAACTGTGGAAAAGCAATTTGTTAGGTTTCACAAATTTGTGACTAACCAAAGGGCTCTGGTGATTTATTGGAAGTGTTGAGGTGTTAAGAAAACAACTTCTGTGTTTGAGCTGACGTATTACTTTAAAAATTTGGTTTGAGGGAGGAAAGAGTCATATTATAAAGGAAATATTAATTTATCCAACCATCCTGTATTTGATTTTAGAACGATGTAACTGGAAAGACTCAGTTAGGGTTTCATTTACCAGTAATGATATAACATAAAACGGACTCCAAGCTTTCAAACAAGCTGGGTCATCGAGTCTCTAGGGCTGGGGCTGGAGGAACGAAGGAGCTGGGCAGGTGGGGTTGGACCTACCTCTCTGCTTGTGTGCGTTTTATACAACAGAGCTATGACTTCACCATCACCGAGGACAGCTTTGATTCCTCTTTCAAATAATTCTGAAATAAGCTTGCTGGCAAATATTTCTGGATTGGGTTGCCTGGGATAGCTGCTAGGAAAAGCACATTGTGCCAGGCAGCAATTTGGAGGTAGTGGTGTTGAGCAAAGACTCTGAAAGCCTTGCAATCAAATTACTATATTGCATGAGAAGATACCAAGTAGTGGAAAGTTGTGTTTTTCAGGAAAAATTGCGCAATATTTTTAAAGTTACAACTGGCTCTTTAGGAAGCTAATGTTTATAAGGTGAGCAGCTTTTTGCCTCACTTTTATGCCTTTTCCATGACAGAAACATAAATTCTGTTAAAAATTAAGTGAACATGCTTCTAGGTGGCTTTTGTACTTAGAGTAAATTTATTATGTACTAATATTAATATTAAAATGTATTACTTACAGTAATAAATGCTGATGCCTCTTCTTCTGTAAGGGTGTAATCTATCATTCTGCAAAAGTATAAAGCATTAAGGTTGGGGGAACACATATAGATTGGGGATTGAAAAAGCGGAGAGTTGTTCTCTTATTTGTTGCATTTCTAATTTTCAGGAATTCTTTGAACATGCAAAAAAGCTCTGGGATGATGAAGGCGTAAAGGCATGCTTCGAGAGGTCAAACGAATATCAGCTGATTGACTGTGCACAGTAGTGAGTATTTCCTTTTATGAAATTTACAGGCAAGAATGTGATCATCTGTAACAAGTTAGCAAATACATTTATATTTAAGTATCTTTATTCCACTCAAAATAAATTTATATAAAATAATTTCAGTTGAAACTCTTAAGTTTAGAAAGTGTAGAGCCAATCTAAGGAAAATGCTTTGTTTAAAATTCTGAGACCCAGACAGTGCTGAAATTGCTCTGTCTTTTTGCATTCCATTAGAACCTCTGAGATTTTTATGTAACCAGATGCATACCTGCACTACTAATATATCTTCTGGGAGGAAAAAAATATCAGCAGCATTTCATTAAAGACGGTAGTACATGTGGTATTCTGTCCTTCACATACATCAAGTGAAGCAGTATGTGTGTGTGTGACACAGTCAAAATCTGTGAACAGGTTCAGTCTGGTCAGAAATGTTCTGAGAAGAGATGTGTGGTAGATTGTAAAGGTGCAAATCATAAATAGAATGTAAATCATCAATGGAATGCAAATCATCAGTAGTACATTGATGAAAACATATTAATCAAAAAGAGTACATTGACAATAGCAGGGCTACAAACTCAGCTGTCCTCAGTAGCAACATAAGACTGAATTAAACTTTGACCAAAAATATACGTTTCATGTGAACTACTATTGCAAAAATACATACTCTTACGGTTGCTATGTGATTTAGGGTTTTCAGAGAACACACTGGAGCGTGTTATGATTTGTCTAATTGGCAGTATGGTCAGCAGCAATGCCACAGGTCTGATCTAGCACTCAGTGTTTTGCTTTTCTATTCTCTCTGCTTTTGGTGCTGAGCCTGAAGCAGAGGAAACGGTCCATGTCACTAAAGGACTTGTCACACTTCTGTCACAGTAGGGAATTTCGGTGTTACGGGTCATAGTTTATTTTCCCTCTCTCCAGACCGTTTTTTTGGCAAAAGTGATTCATCAGCACATGGAAGTGGAGGGAAAATTAGGTATGTGTATGAAGGAACTCATTTGACCTCAGTGGACTGAATTACCCAAAACTTGGGCATTTGCTCACAGTCTGAAGTGGCTGGAAATTGAAACAGTGGTTGTACACAGATAAAATTAGACGGTTGTCCTAAAATGTGATCAGTGTGTTTCCCCTCTGCCCTCACCCCCCACCAAGACCATAATACAGATCTGAGCTGTGCTTGCTGAAAAGTGCAGACTGACTGTTTTATGGTATCTATTTATACACTAAAATAAGACATCAGACCAAGGAAATATAGTGATGACACATATTTAAAAGAAATGAACGTAAAACTTACTTTAGTGATCAGTAACGGTCAAGGTGTCTCCCTATCCTGCTTTGTAAAATGGTGCTGAAAGGGTCAGACAAAACAAGGAAGACACTGAATTACAGCAATAATGGTAGTGTGATTTCCCTTTAAAAAAATGATTTCTCTCAACAGGCTTTGACAAGGAGAATGTTAAGTCTCATGTTATGTCCAACACCAAAACAGAAATGGGGCTAAAAAATATATCTAGAATTAAGTCCACTGTCCTGAAACATAAAACTGAATCCTACTACCTTTTTTCCTAGAAGGCTAGAGGAAGTTTATTAGGGCTTTTTTTCTATGTCTCTTCCCTCCACATCTTCCAACTCTCTAGATTTTGTTTTATTCTGAGATTATTTTTTATAATAGTCAATACAATCTTTGCATAATTCTTCACCTTCAAGGCCCTTTATGAAGTAGCATTTGATACTTAAATATTCCTTGAGTGTATCTGTGCTTTTCATTTCATGATTTACCTGAAAATGTAACAGCTAAGTGACTTATCAATGTTTGCACACCTTCAGTCTTAGAGCAGACACTTAACTCAGGAACAAGCTGTGTCATTGATCTGATTGAACAGCTTTTTTCTCACAGGCATTGATGATTTAAAACAGTGAAGTGTAATCTTAACAGAAAGAAAGTTGCTAAAAATACACCCAACTTTTATCTGCCCCTCCATCATTCCTTGAAAATTAAAATGACACTAATAGAGTCAATGAAAAGGAGTTTTAAAAGTTGCTGTGTCTTTGCTGCACATGTGTATTTATATACTGCACAACAACAGTAGTTGCTTTTCCCAGAAAAACATTTCTGTGCTAGCATTGGATGAACCTTTTTCAGGGTGGTGGGGTCACGTCCATCTCGTAGCTGGCAGAGCATGTGAGGCTGGGTTAGAAATACAGTTCTGATACCTACATACGAATTCTTTTGTAGAAAGAATTAGAAAATACTGAGGGTGAGGGCGCTGTCTTTGTGGCTCAGCAGGAGCTGGTGGCATTTCTCTCACAACCTTTCTATGGTCATCTTTAACTGGTAAAGGAGGAAAGAGGAGTGTAATGCTGGTACACATGCTTACTGTGGGATTTTGAAACATCTGCAATGTTTTCCTTACACTGGCCTTAGGAGAAAGCATCCCATGCCATCAGCTAAATCCTAATCTTTCACTTGGTAGAGAAGGAAGAACACTGTTGTAGGTCACCACTTATTTCTCTGCTTAAAGAAAAACGAAGCAAACCCAGAAAAATGCCAACATATGTTAAAAAATCATTGGACTACAAGTTGGGTGGCTGACTAAAATACTGAAAAGCATTATTAGCAAATTCTAATGTCAGCGGCCAAACTTGCTGACTGCTAAATGAGTTACCAATACAGTGTATTTTGGAATAGTTTAATTTGGCTACGGTACAGAGCTGCTGTATTTTTAAAACTTAACCTAATTTACTTTATTACTGTGGGAGAAATATTTTGCTGGAATCAGAGGTAGTAGAAAGACACAGAGGCAAATGTTTTATTTACATTATGCTTGAAAGTTGATTTTCCTTGATCTTCAGTGCCCTTTTAAATTACTAGGACACTGTTCCTTCACAGGAATGAGAATGAGGGCCTGCTTGTCAGATCATTTTAATATTCTTACATGAGTTTCCGTGTATCTGCACTTCTTTCATTGTTAGGGAATGAATTTAGTGCACATGTTATGTTGGTGCATCATGTGATAATTGTAATAAATACGAATCTGTGACCGAGCCAGGGGCCAGCAAAGATCAGAATTATTCTTTATCACTAGCTACAAAGACATTTATGTATCTCTTGGAGGGGGAAGTGTTGCATGGCTATCAAACATCTTATTCCCTTAATGACCTTCATATATTTCTTCAAGATTGATATCATAAAGCTGCCAGGTTATTGTTTTCCCTGTCTTCTGGTTTAATACTTCTTTCACGTTACATTTCAAGTTTAATCTCAAAAACTGATACTTAGTTTGAAAAGTTGATTTGATTTAGTAGTGTCCCCATTTGACTTACCCAGATTTCAACAGGGTTTATGATGATAAATCTTACATCTAACTTAAACTTACTTTGAATTCTGTTTGAACTGTGTTTTTTGTCTATATTCATATACTTTAAATTCAGCAAATTCTAGGTGTATGGGGGTCTTTGTATTCTGATTTAGTGCTGTCTTGGCATGGAACTGACTAGTACATAAACAACAGACAAAAATATATTAATTAAAAAATTTCTTGTGATTCTAGGACAGTGTCTTAAAAGATAAATAGTTTCCCATAAGATAAATACAACTCCACTTTTAATATTTAGGTCTTTTTATGCTAGTTACTGAATGCACAGATTCTATTGTAACCATGGAAGGGAACTGCGAAGCAAACTTCCTTAAATTTAGAACAGATCTGCAAAATAAGAAGCATATTAAGGTGTTAGAGAGCATCCAAAGGAGGGCAATGAAGATGGGCCTTGAGGGGAAGCCGTATGAGGATTGTCTGAGGTCGCTTGGAGGAGACTGAGGGGAGACCTCATTGCATTTACAACTCAGGGGCAGGCACTGATCTCTTCTCTGTGGTGACCAGTGACAGACCCAAGGCAATGGCCTGACGTTCTGTCAGGGGAGGTTTAGGTTGGATATTAGAAAAAGGGTCTTCGCCCAGAGGGGGGCTGGACACTGGAACAGGCTCCCCAGAGAAGTGGTCACAGCACCAAGCCTGACAGAGTTCAAGAAGTGTTTGAACAATGTTTTCAAACTATGTGACTGTTGGGGATGGTTCCCTTCCAACTGGGCATATGCTGTGATTCTGTGAAATAAAAGTTCAGGTATGATGGCCTTCAATTAAAAAATTACCTAGAAAAAAAAGTTGATGAGTAGATTATGAGTCTTTACACACTTCATAAATTTCAGTAAATTAATTTATGTGCCAATGAAGAGATAAAAAATTTCTTTTTAACTAACAGCATATCAAGAGGTAGAGTTCTATGTAGTAATCACCTGTTTGGTGATATACATGTGAGCTGATTGACTTCACTCTAATGCTGGTGAAGTGGTTTCTGTAGAATAAGCCACCTTTCTTCACTGCAGACTGTACCATGTGCTAATTGGTGGCTGCTCTAGTAATCCCAAATAAGCCACTGAAGTTACTTTTCCTTGGAAATCAAACACGTGTGCCCAGAGACAGCAGTGCAGTGGAAAACCTTTGCAGAACATCAGTCATCATTGGGGGATATCAGGCACCCCAGTCTGGTGGTGTCTGTACCTAGTTTCAATAAAGTAAGCACTGAGTTAACTTAGTTTTGGTTCCTCCACTGTAAGTTATTCAGTTGACTTGGTAAAATTAGTTGCAGCGATCAGAAAAAAGGTGTGGGGATACTTATAGTGCCTAGACATTGTCAGGGAAAGGTGGTAGTATTAGAGCAGAAGAGTAGACAAGCAAAAATAGGCACTTTGGAAAGGGGAGAAAAAAGACAAAAGCAGAACATCCGATTCTCTTTTTAGGTCATGCACAGTTTGCAAAAGACGTTGTTAGGAAAAAAATAACTACTTTCAGGTTTATTGGAAGTTTCCAGAATTGAATTTTGTCCCATTGCATTGAGGTGAAATAACATCATGTATGTGCTAGGGTGGCCCTGGCTGGAAGAGTTGTGCTTTGGCTCACTGAGTTCCTCGGTGTAGGAAGTAGACCAAGGACTTAAGAGAACCTTGCCCTCAGCCAGTCCTTTATTCCAGTTTGTCTGTCAGCCTTCTTTCTGTGATAAAACAGGCTGCTTCTGATGAACTTGGCAATGAAGGCTTATATTGGTCTCTGTGCAAACATTTGGGTTAATAAAAATTAATTATGCAACTTCTCAGGAAAGCAAACACAAGGGGTGTGAACTTGGCCAAAGAAAATTGATTTTATATTTGAGCTAGTATACATAGAAAAGACACACCTCATATTATTTTTCTTTGCATTTACTCTATCTTGGAGAAGGGTTTTGGCCAATTTCTGAGACATCTATCCTAGCGTTAGGTGGAGTAATTGAAAAAAAAAGTTCTCTGTGTTGTTGGCAACAGATTCAACTCTCAATGTGAGAAAACAGGTAATTTTTTTTTTCAAGAGCGGCACTTCTTGAAACCAAGCATATATGTGACTTTCCTTGTGCTCTTCTAGACATAAGGTTTAATTGCTAGTATGGACATAAATATCTCTAAATTCCAAGCTACCTTGACGTTTTCTGCTTCTTTTGTCTAGTGTGGTGCTACAGTCTGGTGTACTGGTATATACTTTCTTCATAAAAGGTTATGAAGTAGATGTGGATAGATGTATGACAAATTAAGCTAAACACTATTATCATTATTATTGTTGTTGGTTTCATCATTGCTGTTATGATTATCTAGAGAATATTATTTTTAAAAGCAGTGATTCTTTTTAATCTTGCTAGCTGCTTATTAAATATAGGGCAAATACTTTTTACTTAGAAAAATGAGAAAAAGTATTCATTCTAAATGTTTCATGTAACTTGATTTTAAGAACTAAATTTTTGTGGTGATACAGGAAACCGTAGTATGATTTTCTTCCATCTCAAATTCTGTTCTGGTTCATATATAAACAACTCACTGTGATGATGTGATTCTTTTTAAGATCTCGCATGAAGTATCACTTTCAAACCTTAAAAATTCATTACTTAAGTTAGAAGCAAATTTTGCTGGTGAATTCATGAACAGATATTCTCCACTTACCTGGTTTAAACTATAAACCTTAACCAACCACTAAATTGTTATTTAATGGTAGAAAAAAAAAAAAAGAGAGGTTATAGTTAGAGAGTAATTACTGTAGCCTTACTGATGAGTCTTCTAAACAGAGGTGGTTGCCAGATAGGACAAAAGTCATTCTGCAGTGTGTAACGCTTACATTTTTCACTGTTTACTGACTAATAGACCACACTCTTGAGAGGCAGAATTGTGGTTTCATAAAATATGCACTGGGAATTCTACGAAATAACCTTTTCATGTGTTGCTGTGATTTTTTTGTTGATGCTGTTCCCCACTTTGGCCTCACTTATGAAAAAAAAAAAATCACTAGACTCTACCAATTTTATTTTAAATTTGGTAATCAAAACGTGACCATGATGTTATAGTACTGGTAGTTATAAGTACAAAAATATGGAAGTAAAAGCAGCTGTAGAAACCCCCAAAATGCCTTTGTATTTTCAGTTTGGAGGATGAAGCGTATGAAAACACCATCCACAAATAGGCAGAATGGCATACGGGCTTGTGCCTGCCTGTTTTAGCCACTTCAGTTCACAAAGGCCTTCCATACCTAGAGAAGACAATAATACTTCTCAAATAAAAAAAATATTCGAGAGACCATAGTTTATAAACACGGGACCTCTGCCTTTTAAAAATCAATGTGACAAATACTTTTTCTTATTAGCTAATAACCATTGGCAAAGCCTTTAAGCAGCCCTAGATGCTCTGCTCAAACATAAATTTAAACCATACGTTTTCCCACATGCTTCTCTGTGTATGACTGGGTCTGTTTTCTGCAGTTTGAAAACTAGCAAAAAGTTGAAAATGTAAAGCAGAAAAATATAGAATATTCCTTAATCTCAATTTAAAAGGGTAATAAAGTCTAAAGACAAATTTATGGCAAATGCATGAAAGTACACTTGGCTCTTTTTAAGATGTTTTATTAGACATTTTTAGTTTCCTTTAAAAAATGCAGTAAAGCTGACTTTACTCTGTTGAGGAAACAGTTCTTTCCTCCCTACTCAACAAATTTTTCAGTTTTTCCTGAACACCTGATGAATGGTTTTCTTAATTTTTTTTCCTGCCTGTTTGCACACACAGAGTAGTATAATAGGTGCAGGATATGTTGGTGCAACACAGCAACTCCGCTGATCCATTAAGCGAATTGGAGGATTGCAAGCAGGTCCCTCAGCTGAGCTTATCTGCATTTAGTTTTCTGTGTTAGCATCCTGTATTTAATTTGGAGATTTTTTTTTTTCATATCCCTTCTGCAGAGGTAAACTGCAGGCTTGTGTAATTGTACCTGCAATACACACTTTTATAAGCCAAGCAAAAGTCTGCTAAAGAATTAAGACACTCAGCATCAATAGATATGCTCTGAAGGCATCAATATCCTTTATAGCAAAGACAAAGCATTCTGTTGCATTTATTACTGAAAGAGCAAAGACTGTGTTTGTCTTGCATCAGTCAGGACAGCAGTGAGGACAGATGTGAATAGATGCTGGTACAGGGCTGAGTCAGTGAACTGGCACAGTGGGCCAGTGTGACAGGCGAAAATGGCCAGAATCTGGGATACTGAGCAGCAGGAAAGGAAGGCTTCTCTGTAGGACCGGGCTTCACTGAGGGACATTTTGCATGTTAAAAATAACACATGGTCTCATTAAAAAAATAGGAATGGAAAATAACAGTCAATAACTCAACTTTGAAAGTTATCCTGAAAGTTTATGTCTCATCTAGATTACAGATAACTACCAATAAAGAGAACCTTAAAACCTTTGTATTCCCTACTGGCAAGTCAAAGAAAGAGTAAAACTAAGCATTGCTTACAGTAAACATGCTGATACAGCTTAACTGCAGAAATCCTGGTTGTGGATCATTGTACAGCATCAGCATCTCAAAACGTCTTCCAGTGAAATAAAACTGACGATGTTGGTTATCTAGGATCTGCATGCAGGATTTATGAGCAGATTTCAGAAAGAAGTTTTAGGTCATTCTGTCAGTTGTGGTGTTATTTATATGTTGTTCTTGGTTTAGGACCCTTCCAGTGTATGCGTGGGAGAAAGAGTAAACTATGACCAAAGCCAGCTTCATTATATTGCAGGGAATGTCGAGAGTCACTTATTCCAGTTCTCCAGCCTATGTCAATTGATACAGAGTTTAGTTCAATCTGTTAATTTACAATTCATTGTCAAATGTGTGCATGTTCTCTATGGCAGAGATTAGTTGGTTAAAGAATACATGATCTTATTAATAAGCTTATCATTATGTAACACAAATGTATTTTAAATTTTTTCTGTGGGATATTTCTTTACGGTGCTCTAGAGAAAAATGTGTTCTATATTCTGTTACCTTATAACCTAACCGACTGTGAAATGCTTGTTTACATAATAAATTTATTATAACAGCTGTATAATAACTGTAAGTTGAATGCTTAAAAAGAAAGAAAAGCGCCAAAAATTTAATGGCAGATTATACAGGATACTGTCAAATTATTTACACTTGGGGTTTGTCTTTCCTTAATGCCACATGCATTTTTTCACTTAGAGATGGTCAACTTTTCTTTTTTCAAGTAGATAGTTTCACATGACAGGATGAAGAAAGGCCAAGAGTAATATTTCTTCCTTAAGTAACTACTCGCTGGCCAGACTCTGCATACACAGGCTCCTCTGCACTAATATATGTACACAGCCATGTTTATATTAGGATCTGCAAGAAGCCAGGCATTTGGGTGGTGGTGTTTTTCTAAATTAATGCTACACCAACAGATTTGGAAAAAGAAAGATGGTGGAATGCAGAAGTTTAGAAATAAGAAAATAAAATACAGTTTATACTCTGCTGGAAAAGTGTAAAGACTAAGCGCCTATGCTTGAAAAATAAATTTTACACCTCAGACTAAACCAAAATAGAGTCACTGTATTTGTCAGTTTGGTTGTTATCCCGATTTTAAAGCACATCAGACTGAGAGACTAAGCAGTTCAAGGGTGTCTCTCTACTTCTCATAATTAAGTTAAAGCTAATTTTGTTCATTTTAATGCAAGACAACAGTGATGCTGCCAGAATTTCTAAAAAGTTTATTTGACTTTGGAGCAGCTGTTTCAGTTATGTCTGTTGTAAGAGTATTCTTTTTGATTTAATTAGAAATGTTTGTTATATTGTGGGGTCTTACACAAAGTTTAATTTGAGCCTTAATTAAGCAGTGGAAAAGTAAATATCTATAAGATGTACCAGTAGACTTCTGTTTAATGGACACACCAAAAAATTGTCTTCCATAATAAAATTTGTGAAAGTTCATTTGTTCTAGAATTGGTTCAAAAATTAGTTTTTCCTTATTTCAGTACTCTCCTGACAATTCCTCTATTTGTAATCAAAAAAGAGAAATTAATTTAAGCAGTTTTCACACCCAAGTGCTAATGCAGGAAAAGGTGGATCTTGAAATCATTTGTATGTGTTTTCTGAGGAAAACTCTCGGTTTTAGTTTCCCTTCCTGACCATTGCAGGGGGGTTGGGAGTGGGCTTTTTGTTTTTCAAGTACTTTATTACAGAAATAAATTGGACTGAATATCAAAATGTAACCCTTAAATTAATTTTTCTGACAAAAGCATGCTGCTACATTTCTTGGCTCCGTGTCTTTACCTCCTTGCTATTTTTTATCTTTGTCTAAGAAGGCTTCACTACCTTTCTTCTGGTTTAGAAGAATGTGTTTGGGGTGGGACAATCTGCATTCTGGATGTTAGCATCCTGAAAGTCTGATGGTACAGATTTTGAATAATTATTCTTTATTAAGTTTCTTTCCAACTACAGTGTGAAAAAGGGAGCATGGATGTAATTACGTGGCCTCCACTTACTTACTGGCACAACCATGTCAGACCTGTAATTGCCAACACTACTATTGCAATTTTTTAAAAATAGTTTTTTTAAAGAGCAGTAGAGTGTTAAGGAGCACTGTTGCCACTAGGGTTTATTCTGTTTAGGGAACGTATAAGTAAGCTTCTTTTTCTAGTGTGACTTTTATTTTCAACCCCACTGCAGTTAGTTGTCCTTTTACCTTACATTGTCAGGATCTTAGAAGCCTTTTTTCCAGCAAGTTTGCCATAAACTAGATTTTCACCACAAACGTACTGTGTTCTGCTTTGAAAACCTGTGTCTAAAGAGACAGATGCCAATGAACAAACATTTTGCTCCATTCTACAGAACTGAAGTAATCATAGTAAACTATAGCTCATTACATCAGCATGGTTACTTTTGTTTGAAGAAAAGAGGTCAAATGTAGTCACTATTTTTTTCCTGAGTTTCATTTTCTCTTATGAAAGTCTTTCTTTTATTTTTTGGGGGTTGGTGTTTTTGGGTTTCTTTTGTTTTGCTTTACCTTTTGTTATGCACTGGTTAGTCACCTCTTTCCTCCGTGGTTTGCAGGCAGCTCATGTTTGTAAAGTCTGACGTCAAGGTGGGAGGTTCTCCAGAGCAGGTTGGGGTGCAGAGTGCACATCGCTTCCTGTCAGTGCCAACAAACACAGGCAGAATTTAGGTTTTTGACCTGATAATACACCCAAAGTAATAATCAGCAAATTGTGTAGAAATGACAAAGGTGAGACCTCTGTTACAGCTTATTCATAGGAATTGGTTAACTTACTTATTAAATGCACAATTCTGTACCTCTGTCAGGGAGATCATCATAGTATACAGTATGTTGAAAGAACAATTATATGATGATTTTAAATTATTTTAGGAATATTCTTACATAAGTTGTAAACAAGTTATACCTATTTGGAGGATGAAAGGAAGACGTAAGACAAGACTGTAGTTGGACAAAGATAATAAATGTGGGTTCGCAAATAAAGCAACAGTAATAAAGCACTAAGTATTTCTTGTCAGCAATGCAGTCTCTTATGTCTCTTTAATGAAGACAAATGTTAAATGGATGAGATTGCAGAATGTCGAGGGGAGTTAACCTATGTCCTGCTGGAAATGAGCAGAACAGATATGGGGGAAACCCCCCCCACCACCACCACAGGAGATCCTGGAAACAACGAAAGAGAAACTTTGCTGGTGAGATCTTCCATTTCCACACCATACGAGGAGCACAGCGCATGTGAATCTTCAGAACTTGAGTAAATATACAGTTACGTTCTGAGCAATTAGCCAGTCTGGCTAAAAGGCAGTTACAATAAAACTGAGATAAGTATGGATACTGTGAAGTTATCAGAAATTTATAGAAGACTACAACTGAAATACAGCAAAAAATTCCTGTAACAACGAAGAAAAACAATCCAGCAAAAAGCAACCTTCTGTAGGCATTCTGTGAATTTCTTTAGAAAGGAAGTTATTGAAGGACAGTTCCAAAATATTTGATCTTCTGAACCCTTCAGCCTGTGTGACTGAGCTTAAAGCAAGGGTCTTTCTCCACAGTCAAGACAGGTTTCTTCATCTCATTTAGCCTCATTGTTCCAGAAGATGGGTATTAAATGCACTAGTAGGCTAGGAGCACAACTACACTTTTTCCCAGAGGAAAAATAGTAGAAGTTTTCCAAGTGAGAAGTGCCAGTTTCATTCTGCCTATAATAGGGAAGATTGCAGTTGTCTATTTAGTGTGGACCTCAGAGTACTGGGACAGGAGTTTCTCTTTTAACAGGTGTGCTACTGTCCTCTTTGCCTGCAAAACAGAATAAGCTCACCACAAAAAATGGTTATCAAGAACAATGCTCTGTAAGCACAACACTCAGTATTTCCCTGTCTATACAAGTCTGTGAAAACCTGGGAAATAGGTCATGATTTCTTCAGAAGAGTCAGTGGCTTTCTGCAACCCTTCCAAAATTATGAATTCCTGATGTTTCATCAATTTTCTCTCTTAAAATGGAGTCAGAGTCATATCTTACTATCACACTGTTTTGGAGAGATATAAACATAAAAGATGCATTTTTTTCTGGGGCTTTTTAACCTTTCATGTGTGTAACAGATACTCCACAAAGACTGGAAGTCTTCCAAGCAGAATTCATCATGTTTGTTTGGACTTCAGTTGCATTGTCCCTTTAGCTCTGTTCCACTGCACACTGTCTTGTGGTCTTGATCTAAATGTGGTGGCTGACATATTTCCCTTTTTCCTCTCCACTCACTAATAATATCTGCAGATCTGTTTCTTTGCTTTACTCTGTTTATTGTTTTATTCTTGAGAGATGGACCATTTGGTATGATATGGGCCTCTGGGATCTGGAAATGGAAGATAATGTGTCAGTCTGGTCAGTCACAGTGAGGTCTCTTGGATATCTGCTTGGGTGTGTAAGGTTGGCTTATCTACCTACTATTCCCAATCCTTCTTTGACCTTTTTTTCATAGTGTCATACTTTTGTACTTTATGTATTGATATAATCAGACAAAGCGAGAAAAGGGGGAGAAATGGCCATTTCTTGCAGAACAGATGTTTTCATTTTTTTAGTAAATCCATTCTTGCTTCATGATTCCCAAGTGAAAAGAATCCATCAGAAACTCTCACTGACGTATGCTGAAAATTCCCAAATGTTGCACAGTGTGCATAAATATTCAAACTATTGACAAATCAAAATTTAAGTTTTATGTGCACTTCTGCTTTTAAATAGTTTAGGTAGGTAACAAATCTCCTTCTCATAAATAAAGTAATAAGTAGAACCCAGCTTCAGGTTACAAACTTCCTAGAACCATAAGCCTTTAAAATATTTGTGTGAAGTCTTCTTGTCTGTAAGAAACTACCTTTTCAAGTAAAAGAACATTTCTTCTCCAATTATGTGGCCTCAGCTGAAGTTTTTATATCTTCAAGTGCCCAGTTGGATGAGGTACTTGTGTTCATTTCTGAGGAATGTGAGGACTCTTCATTTATTTCTCTCTTGCCAAGAGGTGGAATAATCAAATCCTAGTTGTTTCTCAAAGTGAAAATAGAAGAGGACATTGAAATTAATCTTCTATTTGTTGTGTACTGGAGACCAATAAGGAGGGGGAAGGAAAGGAAATACATGGAATTGCTTAACTTTCAGCATGCTTAAAACAGGAAAAGCAACAAAAATGCTTCCCATCAACAGTGGAAGGTTTTGAGTGACACGGGCTGTGTCAGGAGACTGTGCACAGCACAACCAGTGCTGTGCAGAAGAGGTGCTTCCCTTTGCTTGCAACTATGTAATTGTCTTTTTTATTTTATGATGGAGCCCCAGATTGGGTTTTACATTTCTTCCGAGGAGCTCCTGGGAAGCTGCTCACGTGTTTAAACTTGAGACCTTTCTCAAGACATCTCTCCTCTGAGTTAAATGTAATACAGTTGCAAGTATTCATTCAGATCTGTGACTCACTTGTCTGCATACCTTGTTTGGTATTCTGAGCTAAAAGTGACTTACCAGTTGCAGTTTTCTGCAGTGAAATTCCATATTTTTCTGTATATACAGTTGTGTGAGCAACAGTGCGTGTGTTACACATGTGTAGGTAATAGAGAATATTTCTTCCCAGAGTCATGACTTCCAGATCTCCTACCAACTTGATAATTGAAGATGAAGGTGCTCTGGAAATAAGCTGCTTTCCCTCCTCCCCTTCCTTACCCCTGCCTGGTTGCTGCACCACATGGGGCTCTGCCTCTTAGTTCCTTATTTTGCACAGTTTTGTCTCCAGCTCATAAATATTTCATGGATTATTTAAGGGGGATGGCTTTCAGAAGAGTGTGCCTAGATGTGGTATAGAGCCAAATATGTAGCTTCACAGATCACACTACTTCACAGTAGTCAAATAATGCCAGAGACATTCTGCAGACTTTGAAACAAGGTATGAGGGTCCAGTATTGTGCATATTCCTAGAATAACACAAGCAGCAGTGTTTTGCCATTTTAGAAACAAAAATCCTTTCAGGTCACTGCATGACACTCTGTTCTTGTGTGAGATTGAATTAGAAGTAAATTGACTTTGGTTTCTTAGAATGACTGTGCCCATGTTGCATTGCATTCCGTTCGCAAAGCTCAAGGCTGATTTTTGTTCTGCTGTTGTAAGTTGTCTTGATTACAGTGAGATAAATTTATATGGAAACTGGTTTTTTTCACTGATCTTGTTTGTTGTTTTTACACCAGGCTTATTGGTAAGCCCACTCAGTGAAAGTATATAGGTATGGGAATCTTTCTCCTCTTCTATTTGTAATATTCTGTTCTGTTGAAAGAATGGGACTAAATTGAAAGCATTCTTCTTCTTTTGTTTGGGTTTTATTTTATTGGGGTTTTATCGCTGTCTTTTGGAAATCATGGCATGTTGATTTCTATTTTGCTTTTTGGTAGCTTGAGATACAGTTAGATGCCTTTCTAAGGATCAGTCTGAAACTGTGTAGTACCATGCAGAGTAATGTGAATGGCCTGTTGTCAGCACTGGTTAAAGAAGCTGTGACAAATCATCGGTGGAGATGAAGAGGGGAGTCAGTTTACAGCTAGGAAAACTACAATGGCAGTTGTATTGGGCAATCAGTGTTCTCTTGGTGTGTTTTTTATTGCCCAAATGTCAGTGTTTCTCAATAGCTTGCTCATAGGAAAAGGAGTCTGGGGAATTCTCAATGTCCAAATCACAGAACATGTGCTTTTGTTTGAATTCTCCTCAATTTGTGAGCTGCTCGCAGTAGGCTGTAATCACGTATCATGCTGATTTTTGGTATCTGTTATGCATTACTTCAGTTTCTTATGACTTTTGTCTTCCTTATTTACACAGTGGAAGCAAAAGGGCAGATTAAATCAGGAAAAAGAGCTGTGAGATGTAGCTTTACTCAGGAATGCATTACCTGGTTTGGCCTTGGATACTTTATCCATGTCTTTCAGTTTAGCTATCTGTGGAAACAAAAGGGTAGTGCCTTCTTTAAGATCTTGTAAAAGCTGTTACTGTGTTTGATATTAAAGGTTATTGTGGAGGAGTCATAGGCTCTTTCAGTACAGTGCAGTCATAGATCTCAGTTTGTCCTTCTCATTGCTGTGAAATAATTGTTGGTGCCTCTCTTTGCCAAAGACATCATTATTCTGTCTAGAAAATATCAGTACAGCTTCGGTACTTCCTGGAAAGTGTTTGGTGTGGTACAAATACAGGTCTGGTCCTTCTCAATGCTGTTTGTACAGCACATCAAATGAACTCTGCTCCATTTCACTACAGCTTTAGATAAGAGCAAATTAAAAGTTCATAAGAACTAGGATGTGAATACTAATAAATCAGATTTAGTGAAAGTAAAATGAATGCAGCCATAATCTTTTAGTTCCACTTTATAATTTAAATATTTTAAAATTTTGTTTAATATTGCAGATGTTTTCAAGTTTTTAGAAAAATATTTACATTAGAATTAAGGACACAAGTAAAGCAACATAACTAGCTTGTCTAATCTGTGATGCACAGATTCTTGTAAGATCCTCTAAACAGGAGGGGGAAATTCAGAAAATTATTGAGGAACATTTTTCCCTGACCAGCTCAACTCTCCGTCTGTCCTGATAAAACACACCATGTTGGAAAATGATTAGCCCATAGTTTTTCTTTAATGTGCATAAGGACTACTGTGTAGAATGTGACCAATTGAAACGTCATTAAGAACCATTTTCCCTATCTGTAATAACACTAAAACTGTGTTCAGTAGTCAGTGTGTTTTTACTGTGTGCCAAATCTAGACAAAACCCGAGTTGTTCATTGTGAAATACAGACACCAAAGAGCTTTTAAATGTGGTAAGTCTATGACTAACGTTAATGCTTATAGAAGTGTTGGGAACAATGTAGATATTTATGTAGATATTTTCCAGTAATGGCTTTGAGGGTTATTTGCTTTAGACTATGTAAAATAAACATAATGCAGCCATCCAAAGTTCAGATTCAAAGCTCCTCTTAATAGAAAGAGTGTCTTCCATGGAGGATGCTTGAGAGCAGCCACAGTAGATGATAAGAAAGCACCCAGATGTATTTACCTTGCCAAAGAATATTGTCTTTAAAAGGTTACTCAGTAGTTAGTTCAGACTGCATTTCAGAAGTATTAGTGAAGGCAACAGAGCAGCATATCCATCGTATCACTTAGAAGAGTTCATGCATGAGCTGTTTGGCATGGATTTCCAGTGATCCAGCAGCCTAGGGAGAATGATTTGGGGAGAAAATTTGGGACTCTGAATTGTTAGATGCAATAATCTGTCTCTAAAATAGATAACTCAATGTAATCTGTGGCTATTGCATTTAAAATCTCTTCATTTAATAAATACAGTGCAGTTGGCAGTGTTTGAATGGAGTGTCCTTCTGTAGGATTGACTGCTAAGATTATATATGCTATTTAGTTTCCTGCTGATTAAATGATATTACAGTTTCAGCTGCCATCTGTCCATTTTAGGCATGCAAAGCAATAGACCTGGGTGGACTGTGCCTTGCAGAAAGGCTTGGCCTTCTCTCTCAGGTTTTATTGGAAGAGGAGCGTGAGAAGAGTCACACCCTTAATCAACATGGCTGCATTGATGCAAGGGCTCTTCCTAAGAGGGTTTTCCAGAAAGGCTCATTCTAGAGCAGACAAGGCCTTGGAGGATATACTCAGTAATCTCCCCCACCCACGGGCTGTGGTGGGGATGACTTTTTGCATTCTTAGCAGTGGAGCAGTTCCACCACAATCTCCCTTCTTGCAGCCAGTGCAACCACTCTGTTCTGTTTGTTCCACCTACTGCAGACAGTGCAGCATAATGTCCTTGCAGTTAGAGAAGACTTTCAGAAAGAAAAGGGACTCTTCAGAAGAATTGAAAAGCTTGTCATTAAAGTTCAAATTATTTTCTTTATTTTGTAGTTCAGAAATACCCTTTTTTTCAGTTGGCTCAGTCTTCTTTACTTTTTTTTTTGGTTGTTTTTTTTAGGTCTGTTGCTTGATCTGACCTTTTAAAAAACCTCTTGCATGGCTTTGATTTTTATAAGGGAACCCATTCTGGTGTTGTCATGGTTTAGCCCATCCTCCCAGTATTGGGGTAGAAAATGGCTAACTCCAGGTGAAATTCTGGCTAAGTAGCCAATCAAAGATTTTTGTGACGTCTCTACGAATGACATATTTAACAAACCAGAAGAGAAGATGAGTTGCGCGGAAGAAATTAAGGAGTTAACATGGCAGCAAGCCCCGGCCCAGCTGGGCCTGGGGCGTGCGGGCCCTCCCAGGGCCTGGCCTGGCCCGAGGAGGGCAGGGATGGCTTGAAGCCAAAACTAAATCACCTAGAAGCTGCATGCAACAAACTGCAGAAGAATTATAGCCACAAAATTATAAAGAAGCNTGGTGAATTGGAGTAACCAACCGCAGCCAAGAGCCAAGATTGGGCGTTTGGCCAAAAGCAGAAAGTCAGAAGACTTCCAGAGAGCAAGAGAAGAAACTACCGGGAGCAGCAGAACATAGCACTGGAGAACGTTCTTGGGTATGGACTGAGCCAAAAAGAAAACCCAGAACCCCTGTGACCCGGGGAGGGATGGTGACTCTCAGGAAACCCCCTGAAACTCCTCATGGAAGGAACCTCCAAGGAGCCCTATACTCTGGTGACGACATGGTGATACGAGTGTTTCCCTCAAAGCCCATGGTAAACCCTCAGTAGCCATAGACAAGCGACTAGAAGTGGGAAGCAGACTCCCCTACATTCCAATGGGGAGAGAGAGAGATTTTCAAGCTGCAGTGACTTGGAACTGTTACCTTAAAGACTTTTTCTTCTCCTTCTTCTTCTAGACTGTTTTTGAAGAGAAGAAGGAGGGATGGTATTTGTAAATATGTAAGTTTGTTATTATAAGAAAACTATTTAGAGTTGTTGTGTATATAAGTATTCCCTTAATTCTTATCGTGTAGCAATAAATTTTAATATTAATCCCCATGTCAAGAGATCTGTTTTGTCTATGTGAATTCTTCTTACCTATTAGCAAAATTTAGGAGTTCATAAAAACCATGCAAAAATCACAGGGCTAAACTGTTGACAGGTGTAAGAACACAAACAGTGTAGGTGTTCACTTTCATATATAATACTTCATCATCTTAAAATATGTCTTTTCTTCCAGTTGCTTTGGTTGGTAGTTGAAAGCTGCTAGAAAAAGATCTGCATTTTTTATTTGTGCTATGACAGAACTGGGAAGGCAAACAATTAATAATGATAACATTTCTTAACGTAAACTTGTTTTCCACTGATGAGGCTTATACTGTTTTCTTTGTCATGTAGCGAATAGTCCCAGCGTAAATCATGTCTGTATTTAAGGTTCATGTTTAAGCAGTTCCCTAAGTTGTCACTGGATTTTCAACCATCCTTGCTATTTATAATATGGATTTTCCAGCTGTTAGGAGAGTCTGCCCATATACTGGCTGATCTGTGTATGTGTGGCAGCTAGTCCTCCTAAAACAAACATGTTTCTGGAAATTCAGAGGTTACTTTATGAGAATAATTTCTGAGGGCTAAAAGGTATAGCACAAATGGTAATATATTTGAATTACACAGCAGCTGTTTATGGGAAGTACTGATAGCACTTTGCACCAGCCAACATTTGTAATTCACAAATATGCCATGTCTTATGTTTAATCTCACAGCATGGTACGCTACCACCGTGCATGCTGTATTGGCTTGCTTTTATTTTACTGCTTACAATATGGGAACTTGGGAGAGGACAGACATGAAAGTCCTTAGGCCTGCCTGGCATATCTGCTGCAGCAGCCAGTTTTTTTCAAGGTGACAGCCATAGCTACCACCAGACTTTTTAGTTCTGAGGAGTGGTCCCTGGCCTTCTAGAACTGGACTCAGACACTTAATCTGAAAGTCAGTAAAAATTGAATTCTCTCAGTTGAGAAAACTGCAAATCACTTCAAAAGGTCCTTCCTTATGCATCCTGACAAGGATGAGCCTTGGCAGTCCTTTAGAATGTCATGCATAGATAAATTTGGTCTCTGTTTCTTCCCATGCTTGAGCCTGAGATAAACCAAGGCATAGAACTGGTCAATAAACCTTCCTCTGTCTCCAAAGGAGAGAGGTCACTGAACATGTCTCTGTATCCCTTTGCTTCCTCAACCCCAACTCTGCAGCAGATGACCACATGGCCACATGGCATGTTTTGTAGCTACAAGATAAATATAATGGCAAGCAATTTCCTTCCATCAGTTAGGGACACATGTATAAAAATTTAGATTTATTTCTCAATTAAAAAAAAAAAAAAATCCCTGAAAACCATCTTCATGAAAAGCACTTCTTTGTGTGCCCTTTTTTTTAGTGTAGGGCAGCCAAAAAATGATTTGTGGTTCTAAAAAGTTGTAATATTTGAGAAAGTACAAATCAAATCACATTGAATATAAAAGATTAGGGTTATCTTTTTCTTCTGGACTTTGTAAGAAATGTGTAACTTTTGGGCAGTGCCTCCTGTCTGACCTGAGGTGGTGATGGGTGAGAAGTAACAGCCACCCCTCTAAAGGAGTTATGAAAAATACGGGCATGTGCTGTTAAACCCCTTAGAAATATAATAAGGCAAGGCAATGAATAAGATCAGAGAAATGTGGAAGTTTGTAGAACTGGTGGCAGTGGTTGACCGCTTACATCCACCAGCGGATCTTGTTCACAGGGGAAGTTGGAAGAAAGCTAGTTATTACTATGACTTTGTTTGCTGTAAAGGAAGAGGGCCCAACAGAAGGGCGCTTCAGATATCAGCAGTGGGCATTTTGATGTGTATTTTTAGTACAGCTAAGATAACATTTCTAGAAGTGTAGCTTATGTTTAAACTCTCATTTGGGGTTCTTGATTTGTTTCATTTTGTTTGGGAGTTTTTTATCAGCACTTTCCTTGCATTCTTTCTTTCCTTTCTCTGGCTTTTCTAGCTGCTGTTCTGGAGCAGCATGTTTTTTGGTTTAAGGTATTTGTAAACTTTTCAAAAACTAAGTTTTTAATTGACGTGAACCATACTGTGTTGAATAACTGCTTGTCTGTGTGAAGATGTGTCAGTTTGCTTTTATTTTACACAGCCTCATGCTTTTATTTTCATTCAACAGTAAGGCAACAGATACAACTGGCATTGCTTTAAATGTTTCTCACCTGACCAGGAAAGGTATACATTAGAGATTGTGTCTGAGGTTTTTCCTGGGGTCTTTCGTGACACTGCACATGTATTTTGTGTAGTGGGATATTTAGATGAGGCATCTGGCAACTTCTGTCATAATTACTGTCTGGAATTAAGTTTGCAAAGCCAAGAGGTATCATTTAGTTTGTAGTTTGTTTTTAAAGGTGCATGTAAAAGATATAACCTGTCCTGTGTCACTGTGGGTAGGCCGGAAAATGGTTTTGAAATGCTTCCTGTATTGCCAACCATCTTACTCTTCAGAAGCAGGGGACGGAAAAGGAAATAAAAAGGGTAATCTGTCCGTTTTTAACATGTTGACAAGTTTATTCTACACATGATGTTAAAAACTAAGTTTTTTTAAAAAAAACAAGAATGCCTTTAGAGGTTGGTATTTACAGCCATTTTCTTGCCCTTTATCATAATCGCAGCATATGAACTATGTATCTAAGTAAGCAGTCAGCTGAATATACACATGGCTAGGTTGTCTCATTTCTAGCTGCCTGCTTTGTTTATCAAGCACTTATGTAACATTCAGAATTATATTAAGGCAGGGCCAAGCTTTGTATTCACATGGCTGTTATCCTGGCGCTGATGGGGAAGATGAACAGAGCAGGGTGTGAGATGGTTAAAGGGATGGCTGCCTCTTCTCTCTCTCCTCTCCTAAGCTTAGGACCTCAGAGCTACACCCCGTCTCTCATTTGCTTTCTAGCAGTTGAAGTGCAAGGCTGGGGGACTTTATGCTTCACGTTTCTATCAGCGGCATAAAAGCACAGAGCTGAGGCTGCAAAGGCAACAAGTGCCAGACTGTAAACATTGATTTGAATGCTATCAAACTGATTTGGGGTTGGAGATAGACCAAGGATTTTCAATACATGTTTATAATTAAGAATGTAAACGGAATTTCGTGTTTATATGCCCCAGATTAAATAAAAAAAAAAGGGGGGGGGGAGAGGCTTTTAAAGCTCTGTTTTTGAACTCCTTGAAAATGAAATAATTCAATGGTTAGGGTAAAAAGGAAAATGACACTCCTGCGAGCATTAAATCATACCATTTCCTTGCTTTCTTCCTCTCCATCACACACAGTTGCATACAAAAACTCTGCTGCAGAGCTGTTGTTTTTCATTCTTCTCTTAGACTGTACCCTTTCTCTGAACACATATGCATGGAACGAGTTTTGTTTGTCCCTTCCTCTCCCTACCATGGCAGGATGTAAAGAAAAAGGGTTTGCGTAAAAAGATTTATTGAAGTCAGTAATTGTCTGTTCAATAAAGACCTTTTAACAGTAACACAGCACAGTATTTTTTACATAAATATGTTGATATAGACTCACTGTGACCATTACTTAGTCATGTAACTCCTAAGCAGCTAACTGTAGCCAGCCTAAACTGGTTTCAGGATTCTGTTGGAATTTTTTGGTCAATAACTCATAACCTCTCTTGAGACTTATGAAAATTCCTTTTTAGCCGTGGTAGTTGCTAAGTAATGTCCCTACTTGGATAAGAGTTTAGATACCAATCCTAAAATTGATAGCTTGCAAACAGACTGCTAAATTTATGCCGGGAGCCTTTCTGGACAAAGCCAGACAGTTTATTTGCTACTTTTTATAAGAATGAAGCTTTGAAATCTTTTTCTGCATCAGCTGCTGATAGCTAGTCTTCCTTAACTTAAAAGTTCTATCCAAAATAAAATCTGAATGCAAATTTCCTTATCACCTTCATTACTCACTCTGAAAACTTTTAAAACAGGCCTTCCTTTCCAGTTTTGGAATTTTTATTCACTACTTCAGTGTTGCTCTCTTCTTAGATTTAAGCTGTTCAACAAATAGTGCATTAATACAGATACCAGACTTTTGCCATCCCTGTTTCTGATTTGGTTTTTCCTTGAAACTAACTCCAGCTCAACCGGTGACACTCATAGACACGGTGCTATGAATGAACATCCAAAAAATTCTGCTTTAGAAAATTTAAACCCCTTCTTTTGTAGAAAGAAATATAACCACTTTCTTGAACTTATTTTGATTTTGAATTTTAACATAAACTTTGATTTTTTTCAGAGAAAGATGCGTTTCACATTTATGTTGTTGCAAAATGTTATTTAAGACAGAGTCAGGTTTTGTGGCAAAATTTGTAAAATCAGCATCTCTTCGAGGACATATTTACATGATTACTTTTATGGCACAGTGAAGAAGTTTGTATAGAACATCTGAAAGCGGTTATAGCAAACAGGAGGTTTGTAATTTTACTGTAATTTGTAAACTAATTACAAAATCCTTACGGCACTTTCCCCAAACAAGTGCAGGCACTAGTAGCCCTTTATGACTTTCTATTCTACATTCTAGGCACTTTTACCTAGCATAGCCCAACTCCCTGACATTTTCAGTTAAGTTATCATTAAAGTACCTTAAAAATAAGTTAAACATATTAAGCATTATCTTCTTTCCCCCTAATCACCATTAACCGCAGGCCTAAACGTTAAATTGTCAGCGATGCATTTCAGGAGGCCAAATGAGATTAACAGCACAAGCTGTAGAATCGTACGTCGCTCACCCACTAACAGGGGCCTTTTTTTCTGTGAGTTTCCATAAATTAGATGTGGAGCCAAAGCAAGCGGAAGCTATTTTTAGTGCAGCAGCAGCAGCACTGCAGAACAGAAGCTGGCGGAGCATCACGTGTGTCAGGCTGAATCAAAGGGAGTATCCCAGCAATGTGCTGTAAACAAAACAAGGGCGCTGTCAAAAAACAAGCTTCAGGTAGCGAAAGAAACCCAAATCAAAGCCTCGTGCGAGAAGCAAATGCACTGACTGTGTTTCTTAGGAGATTTTCCTATTTTGCAAACATGGGAGCCTAATAAGAATTCCATGTTTCCTGATGTCCCATTGTCTCACTCAATGCGGTCTTTACCATTAGGCATTTTATTCAGACATTTTCTCTTTTATTTAGACATTTTCTTCGTATCTTTTATCAAGCATAATTGTTGTCTAAAGATGCATAAGCATAGCAAAAGCAGATGCATCTGTCTGCAGAGCCACTGCATAGGGGATGTCCTTGCTGTGAAAGCACTGCTTTACAGCATGTGAGATGTTGCTTTTCAGCAAGCAGAAGAGCAATATGAGTGAATACTTTACTCTTACATTAGTTGGGTTGGCATATTCACCTGTGAGGTTTTGCATTCATAATTAGTATTTTTATTATTTTGTGGATTTTTTTGCGTGAAATGCATCTGTCCCCAGAAATTATACATTAACCTAAGTAAATACTCACTGAACCTTTCAAAGATTAACTTTTACTTCGTTTACTTTAGTTTCCATGTGTCCTCATGCTATTGAAGGCACAAATGGATTTTAACTGAGTCATTTCAAGATTATCTCTCTGTTACTTAAAATCACTTGCCACGGCCATGTGCCATGAAAGCTTATTGTCAGTCTATAGCATCAGCTTATTATTACTCAAGCAGTTGAGACACAGCCTTTATGAGGGTTAAAAAAGGTGCTGAAAATTTTCAGTTGGTAGTTTAAAAAAAAAAAAAAAAGACAAACCAGGTTGCTCCCCTTCTTCCTGAAAACCATCTGTTCAGGTGATGCATCCTTTGTTGATCCTCCTGCAGGTGCATGTATTTTAATGAACTACAGGGCTTGAATTTGTTTGGGTTTCTCTTTCAGGAGCCTGGGAAATGGGAGAGTGATTGTTCCTCTTACAGTAAATGCAAATAGCTGTGAAAAAGTGACTTAGGGGAAAGGATGTCAGCCTAAGCTGAATAATACGATTTCCCTACAATAGCAGCCTATGCAAAAAAAGGGTTAGATGAGATTAATACACAATAGGCACATCAAGACAAATGCAAACATCAATGCCCGTTGTGTCAGCACTGGCACAAAAGAACTCTTGAGTGCAACTAGTCCCTCGTGTTACTTCCCTGCTGCTCCTGACCAGATTATTCCCCTGGGCTGGGGGAAGGGTCGCTCAAGCTAACGCCTGGGTTTGGAAAGAACAGTGATATGGGTGAGCTCTTAGGCACCTCAGACGTGGCACAAGTGCTGTATTGCTGCTGAGATTCTTCTTGAAATTGTGAGTGTAATAGTCAAAGAGGAGCTATAACCTCATCTGACCCACTGGCTATACATTTTGGTTTAGCCAATATATTTTAGGGAAGTTGCAACCAGGAAAAAAAAAAAAAAAAAAAACCAACACAGAATGTACTGTTGGGAGTAGGAAAAGCTAAGAAACAAAGAGTTGAAACAGTGAATTGTTAAAGAATGTTGAATGCACATTAGCTTCTTTTTTTTTTAAGGAAATTAGTTTGATTTTTTTGCGCCAGAATCCATGTGTTCAACATTCTTTTATTCAAAGATAGCAAAAATATTGTATAGAAGTTATCACTTTACATAGAAAGAAAAAAGCCATAGCTTTTCTTTTGGTAATAAGTAAATGTTTTCAAATGCCTGTAGCCAAACCAAGAGAGTGTCCAGCTGAACTCAGAATCTGTGGTTGCTGCATGAATTGAGAATCCAAGTGTCCCACGCTGCCTTCCCATAAGATACAACAAGACGATATGGCCTTGAAATCTCTGAATAAACCCCTGAACTTGCTTCTTGTCACACACTTCCCTTGCACAAACACTGCCTCCTTACTCCAGTACCCACCTCTTCCCTTTCAAAATGGAAAGTGCACATTCTCATGTCTGGTTTTGCTAGAATGGCTTCTACCATTATAACTTAATAAATAAGCTGAAAACATTTTGATTTGAATGGACTATAAATCACAGGAAAGTAGTTCATCTTCAGCTTGAATTTCTGTAGTGTCTTTAGGTCTCAGAAAATCAGAATTTGGAGAGTAGGAGCTAATTGTGAATTTACCGATGCTAGCAAAAGATGTTCCACTTTCTGTGACAAATAACTTGCTGCTTACTCCTAGCAAATCTGCTGCACTTAAACACAAGTTAGTAATCACCTACGTGCTTGTGGCCAAACTAAGTCGCCTTTGCAGTGCTGACGCTGCTTATGAAGGGCTGGGAGTTGCGTGTATTGCAACCACCGCATTTCCTGTCCCAGCCCTGGGAGGAAACCAAGGCAGGCAGCAAGGGTGGGGAATCTCCTGCTCTCTAGATGCCCCCGGCCTTTCAAACACACACCTCACTGTTATCAGTAATAAGCAAAATAAATAAATCGGTGTGCCTGTGAGGCATCATGAAGCCAAGCTGTACGTCACATCCAGCTCACAAATTATAGCTTCTACAGCTCAGCTCACCGCTAAAACATCTGTAAAACAGATTTTACTGAATGAAGCGTAGAGCAGAGATGGCACACTTAGGAAGTAATTGCATTGAGCTCCTAGTGGTGCAAAAAAAAAAATGCAAGTTAGAGTAATAGTTGCTGTGAATCTGCTAGCTACAGGGGAACTTAGAACAGATGCTACTTCACTAGGATACAGTCTTTCAGTGGGTCAGTTATGACGTATGTAAATAAAAAATCTATTAAAAGCCATCACGTTAACATACAGCAATATAATTGTAAAGGAAGAAGATTTCTTTAAAATTCTGCTGAGATAACATGTGAGGGCTTAAATTACCTTTGGCATATAGAACTGTTTTAATTATGTAGCAAATTAAATACAACTTTAGATCAAAGCTTGCATTGTTATATATAGTTGCAAAACCTTTGCAAGGACATAATATTTGTAAACAGCTTGTAGTAGATGTGATTTTCTTGTTCCACAGTCTCTGGTAAAGAAGCTGCTATACAGGAGACTTAACTTTCCACTGATGTATGTATTTCAGTACTTTTTTTCTGGATTTCTTCTCTTGCAAGCTCCTATTTAGGCTCTTTGAATCTTTTGACACAGAATACAGGCGCGATTGCAGCCTGTCTGGACACACCCAGCCTGCCATTAACCTAACCAGTCTGGGCACCTGTGCAGAATAAAAGAAGTTTAAATACAGCCAGGTTTCTAAAATACAAGGCTCAAGTGCTAAAGCCTTGACATAGCAGATATCTGCTATCTATAACTGAGCTGGCTAATTTAAATTTCAGTAAATGTCTGCTATAATTCTCTGTATGCCTGTGGATCACCATGAAGATAATGTCTGAGATATAATTTTCTCATACACGTAGTTTTGCACCTATCCTGTGGGTGTCTTTTTTTTTTTCTGTAATGCGAGTTTCGTAAGTTCTAGTTCAGCATTTTCAGTTCTTTATTTGTCTCTTTTTCTTCCTTCGTTTCTAGCTGCCTGATAAATTTTGCACCATTATTCTCAACTCTCATAATTTGAAATGTGTGCTTCAGTTCATTCCAGGGAAGAAGATCAGGTTGCCACATTAATTTCACTTGGAGTAGATTAAGCTCATAGCTGTGTGTTTACTTAGAATCATCAAGGTTGGAAGAGGCCTTGAAGATCACCAAGTCCAACCATCCACCCAGTACTGTCACTGTAGCTGCTAAACTGTATCACCCAGCACCGGGTCCAGATGCCTCTTGAGCACCTCCAGGAGTGGTAACTCCATCTCTTCCCTGGGCAACTTGTTCCAGTGTCTGACCACACCAATGAATTACCTAATTCCTCCAGTATCTGAAACGTGGGTAGACACCTGATACATAAGCTACATGCAGGACAAAAAGAAGTCTGCCCCTATGGGATTAAACATTAAATAAACTTCATTACAAATACCAAACAAGAAGCAGAAATACCCCTATTTTGTGTAAAATAATTGAGTAAAGCAAAAAAGGTGGTTTTTTGCTGTTGTGGATTGTCTTTTGTTTGAGTCACTTTTACGTTTTCTCAGAAATATGTAGTTACTTCAGTAACTTTAAGTAATTTCAACTGGTTTGCTTTTAATTATGTTCATTATTATATATTACTTGTGGGAAGAATTGCATACTTTGTATGCAGCATGCAGAAGTGGAGCCAGGGAGGTGATATTATCTGGATTGTCATCATCAGTACAAACCACAGCTCATCTGTACCCTGTTTCTGAGCAAAGCCCATGCTGTCAGCAAACCGTCATGCAAAGGATCCCCTCCCACAGCGTTGTCATGCTTGTGTCATACAGCAAAACTGCTCTTGCTGACAAAGGGCTTCCTCCTTGGGGTTAGATTTGCCCCCTGGTTTTAACCCTTTAATGATGAATTAAAATTGGAGTTTGTATCAGCCAGCTGCCTATCTGATGGATTTAACCACTTAGTGAAAAATTTGTGTTGTTTACAGTGGTGATTGTCTGAGTGGCGACGTTGGCATTGATACACAGTGCTACATGGCAATGCTTGGCACAGGCACTTCGCCTCCTTCCTCTTGGAAGTGCTTTTTATGTGCGCTTTCTGCTTGTTGCTAAGCTGAGATTTGGTCCTTTTTGCACAAATTCAATAAATGGCATTTTATGTCACAAAGCAAGACAGGAGAGAAAAAAAAAACAACATTCTCACCTCCATGTGCATCCTGCAGGTAGGGCTTCCCTTAGCTAGTACTTGGCAGGAGATTTTTGCAGATCCTTCTCTGTGGTCTCAGCTTAAGGTCTCTGAAGAGGATCTTGCCCCATGACTTGAATAAATTGCATTCTGAAATATACACCTCTCTCAGTTGTTTATTCTGAGATGACAAAAAGTTGTTGAGTTACAAATTTAAGACTCTAAGGAAGCAGAGGAATCCTGGCCATTAGTACAGAAAGAATGATACGATCAAGCAACTTTCTTAATTGCTGAAATTTTTCTTTGGATAATGAGTGTGGGTTGCAAGGGGGAAATAGTGTATTTGGATTCTAACAAATCATATAGCAATGGCAGAAAATAGTACTTGAGGTAGCAGTGAGAGCTGGGGGCCTTTTTTGAAAGGATTGTGAGAGAAAGCATGAACTTAGAACAATAGCATTTTATAATAAGACTGTGTAATATAACTTTGAACTATTTATAACATGCAGAGAGATAGTGCAGGTACTTGTGTTTAGTGTAATTATGCTTATGCAATCAGCTTTTTTAGGAAGATAACCATTTGACTAGTATATTTTTGGAAATGTACTCCAGGGTGCTAAGATGTGTAGCTATATATCTGTCTTTATATAATTTTCGGCTTTGGTTCTAAATCTGTTTTCTGTATCTGTCAGGAAATATCCTTCTACCTATAAACAATACGAGGCTGATTAATGACTGATGGCAGACAAATCTACAAATATCAAGCTTTTGGCATCACAAGTGAAAATGCCTTGCTTTTATAAGAGGGGAAGGAGAAAAATTAATTTCCTGTTTAATTTCTACAAGGAAAACCCCACAGCCTAACCAGATGGAATTTCTTTTCTACTATAAAGAGGCAAAACTTTCCTTTTTTCATGGTCTCAATTTTAATATATATTTCTATCTAAATTGCTCCTTCCACAGTTTTCTTTAGCCTGCTGTGTTCAGGGATGCTCCTTCAGATGCTCAATAGATGATGTAAAAAACAGAATGAAGCTCTTCAGCACTGGTACAGATGTGTATCAATGTATATCTATAAAACTCTAAACATGTTGTGTGGCTAGCTGGGGCAGTCCTGATCACTTGAATGTATATTCTGGGGATAGTTAGAATAAAATATATCTTGCTTAGATTTGGTGCTAATCTAAATGGTTTTATTAACAATTACAGAGAATATGCACTGCCTAAAAATTGTTGGTTGTGGGTTTATGTGAAATGCTTTTTTTTCCTTCAAAATGCTACATATGTATGTCATGTCATAATTAATTTTCTCAGTTGGGGTAGTTTGGCAGTATTATTTTTATCTATTAATACTAAATCATTGTTTTCTCATTATATCTTTCATTCCATTACTTATCTTAACAATTTTAGTCATTTCAGTAGAAATAATGATGCCACAATGCACTGGCTCCTTTGTAAAACTTTACTTCGTATCCTTCATTGTATTGAAGTGTGCTTTCAGTGTCATGCATGGGCCTGTCTTTGACATTCACTGTCTGTGTGTATCTATACTAAATTTTAATTGTAGCCAGCTTATTACCAGACTTCTGGTAATAATCAGTATAGTTGTGTTTGAAGCAGTAAATACAGAAAAGCCTAGCTGGGTCAGCAGTGCTATTCTCGTGCATTCTACTTCCAGGCACCTTTCTCCTCAGTCATGTTTAAAGATAAAGACCATAGTCATTTAGATTCTCAATGCAAGCAAATTGTGTCTTAAAAACACTTTTTCAAAAAGAATACAGCTGGGGTAGGGAGGTAAAGGAGTGAGTTCCTATAGCTTAATTTGTTTTTCTGACCCTTTTTTTATTTTCCTTCTATAATTAAGCAGGACATGGGTGTTTCGCGATGATGTATTCCTTGCCAGAACAGAAAACATTATAAGGTGAACTGAAGAATATCAATTACTCTGGAAAACAGATTCTGCATGCATGATTGACAATACTTCCTAGCACTTGTGTGGCTGTTCCTCTCAAAAGACAAGTTGACATTAATGGTGGCAAATCATGGCCTAAGCACAGTACTAGCTTTCGTAGTTGCTTCAACAAATCAATGTGCAGGCCTTGCTTTATAAAGCTGTGAGTGGCCAGGGCCCCCCCCAGCTTATGCACAGTCCCTGGGTTGGTGTGGCAAATGATATCACTCATGGCAGTTACAGACAGACTTCAGGCACTGCCTAGAAAGTGACTCAGGTTGTGTCTTTGTTCCCGTGTCCTCAAAGGATCATCCACGTTATAATGATGAGAAGTATTTAAAAGATAACATGCCACACTAGGAGGTAAAGATGGAGCCTGGCTTGTTCCTGGTTGCTTGGTGGAGGTTGCAGAGGAGCCTGTCGGTGCTGGTGTACCCTTAGGTCATGTGCAGGGAAAACCACTGTTAGGTATAGTGTTATTTATTACATTTATTGCCTCCTGCACGCTACTTGGAAGATATGAGAGATACAATCTGTATCTAGAGCTGTTGGATTTTAGAAAAATTACAGGTTACTCTTAATAGCAAGATAATTACTCTTGTGGAGAATGGCATAGGTGTGATGATTCCCCAGAATGAAAAGCCACCTCTGTACTTTCTGAGGACAGAGACATGCCATGCAATGTCACGTGCTGTTGGACAGTAGTTCTGCAGTGTTTGGAGTTGGGCTGCAATGGGCAAAGAGCAGGGTCTTCATTTGCTTTAAGGGAAAAACCTTCATTCAGGCTCCAGACATCCAAAATTTTTGACAGATTGCTGAACTTTTAAAAAAGCATGTGAGCTGCTGTTCCACTGAATTCCAAGGGAAAGCTTTTTTTGCACTGAACTTAGTCCCTCTGTAAATCTGAAATATTTAATCATTCTGACAAAAGAAAAAAATGGTGCAGGGAAGTACAAAGCTGTCTTCTAGTCAGAATATCTTATCATTACTACCTTTGTTCTACAGTTATTAAAATGCCCTCTTACCTGTAGCTTCTGTGAGAAAATGACTCACCTTGAAGATGGTGTCAGTTTTGAAGAAAGGTCAGCAGTTTTTCAATGCATTTTTAGTATGCTTCGGATTACTACTTCAGATCCGTCTGGTCATCATTTCTTTCCTACTGGCATGGGCTCTGAGTCTTTTTAATGGCCGTGTCTTGTCTAGAGGGGCAGAGGTGGCCTGGGACATCCACAAAGTATCGTGGCGCAACCCGTCATACAGTTTCCCAGTGCTGGGGTGGGAAAAAACATAAGCAAAAGGCATACAAACCGGTTGGAAGCATCACCATTTTCTCACTTCTGTGATTTGGCTTTTGTCCACGTAATGTTTTGACACCAGATCTGCTCAGAAGTGCGTTGCAGTTCTTGAGCTGAATTTAGGTCAGAGCAGCCCCGGATCCAACACGTAACCATTAAATGAAGACATATGGTCTTAAAGATCTGTGATTGTTTATTACTTACACTTTTTGATTTCTTTTTCATTTGTTGGAGGATTTTCAAGAAATTAGAAATACTTTAAAAAATACTGAAATTTAAAGAACCACAGTCAGAAACGGTTCCTTTAAATGCGAGTACTATTATTTTTCGCTTTTTGAATATGAATGGCACTGAGACCTTCTCAAAAGAGCATCTTATAAAATGGAAAAAGTATCAGTATCTGCTGAGTTAAGGAATGGCTTTTGCTTTCAAAATATCATCACAGTTGTGTTGTAAACCTGTACTTTTTGTATTTACCTAAATTTTTTGTCAATGCACCCCAAAGCAAGGTAGTGCACTGCAAAGCAAAGTAATAATTTTTCTGAAGGCAGTGTAAACTTTGGTTGCTTTGACATCTAATGTGTGATACCCTGTTGCAATACAGACATTTGTTAAGGGCAAGAGATCAGTACTTACACTGCTGGTGTTAGGACTGGATTATGTGTAATCTAATTAAGGAGGTTACTAACAATTTGAAGGGATTATAAGATTAGCAATTATCTGTGTGTTTATTTGATTAAAATAAATGCTTGCACATTTGGCTGCCATACCTGTGCTCTAGTATTTGGGATCAGAAATCCTGTTTAACTGGAAGTAGAAAAACCAAACAATGATAAAACTTTGTGGTTTGTTTCTGTTTCTGTGATGATTTTAATAAAATGTCTAGTCCCTAATTAATCTTCACTCTATTTGCACTGAACTGCACCTTATTATTGAAAGCCCTTTTGGAGAAAGGTTTTTTTTAGGGGACGGAAGAGCATTTTTAAAAATACTGTACCATTAATTTAAAAATTCAGTTTTTAGGTACTGGGCAAAGGCAGTAATTCTGTAGAATATTCCTTTGCATAGGGCTGAGGCTTTCTTTTTAACTTTGCAGTTTAGGTCTGGTATCACTTAGTGAAGCTTCCTGAATTTATTGTTTGAAAAATGTCCAACTCTGTGTGATTGAGAGTTTCATCTCCTTGCAGAGCCAAGATCCCAGAGGCTAAAGTGAAAGGTCCTTACTTTTCTCCGCACCCTACTTTAGATCCTCCTGGCTCCACCTCCTGAGAGCACTCACTCTCCCAAGCAATAGTATGAAGAACTTTCATATTAGAATTTGGTTTAATTTGGACTTTCTGTGAAAGAAGGTCAGATCCTTAGAGGCCATCACAAAAGTCATTCTTGCCCGCAGGAGAGGTGCTGGGCGTGCTCCTATCCCAGCGTCTGAGCCACAATGTCATTCACTCAGTTTGATGGGGAAAAGACAACCTGCAAGGGGTTTATTGTTCCAGGAGTGCTCACATTTGATAATGAGAAAGAAAGAAAATGGAAAGGATAAAAACGCATCTGCTTTTCTCCCTGAAAATACAAAACTTCCACCGGCCCTCACAGCCTGACCGCAGGATGACCTGCCTGTATATCGTCAGCTATAAATCATTACATAAACACAAAGTGGTGGTTCCATATTTGGAGAACAAATGATTCCTGGTTTTCATTTCCACAGGTTACATGCAAGCTGAGAATGGTATTTTTAATCTTCTCTTTAAAAGAAAAAAAAGAGAGAAAAGACAACTTTTCAATCTGAACTGACAAGTGGCTTTGGGTTTCTGACATTTATGCCTTATTTATATATTCCTTTTCAGACTTCTCCAACTGCTGTTGCATAAATCTTCCATGTTTTTTCCACTAACTGTGTGGGTGGAGCAGACAAATTGGGAAGTTCAACTTCCTCCTCTGTGCCTGTTGTAAGGAGTTTTAGAAGTTGTCCAGGATTTAAACTTGGCCTCAGTGGATTTTTTGGATAAAATTAGCTTTATCAAGTTTCTGCCCTTCCTTGCAGATGTGAACATGGTACAAAGCAATAGCTCCTAGGAAGTGGCGAGGTGACTTTCCAGCTCTAAAGGCTGAAGTTGTGCTCACAGTAGCACCGTCATTCCTAAGGGGTGCTGATGGTGGCCGCCATCCTACAAGGAGCTGCAGCTGCCAAGTTCCCAGGTGGCTCCACACAGATCCCCAGGCTGGTTCAGCCACCGCTGCTGTATTGGAGCACTAGCACAGCATGTCTGGTGCTGCTCAGCCCCCTCTTTCCCCTAGCTCTCCTGCCTAGATGGTGTGCTGGGCCCTAGATGGTGTGCTGGCAGTGGCAGACAGCATCTCAGCATGGAGTCCATGCAGGGAGCAGCAAGGATTGCCTGTGGTGCCAACTTCTCTGTTAGCCACAAAGCAAGACCCCTTTGCTCCAGTTTTTTGTAAACTGGACCCCTGAAACCCCACAACCACATGGTGGGTACAGGGTAGAGAGATAAAAAACAGGAGTGTAACCTAATCTTTAAAGTAACTTGAAGCAGGACGTAATCAGGTTGTCGTGTAATTATTTTCCTCATTCCTCAAACCCAACTTATTGTGTTGTTGTTTTAATAGTACAAATGCACTGTACACTGAAAAAGTCAAGGAAAATTGATGGGAGTGTAAAGAAATGTACAGTGAGTGCAGCATTAGGAATGCTTTTCACAAAATGCTGTGCTAGTAGTAAACAGTGTTAATGTGACTTACTGTCAAATGTACAGGTAGCAGGGTTGTAGGGCTAGTTTTTAACACTAAGTTTTAGAACCCTTGTTTTGTTTAAATAGCTTAGAGCTGTTAAATGGAATTAGGCCTATTATTAGCAAGTTGGATATGGTCACGACATCATTCTCCTTCCATTTTTTGTAGTAACAGTTCATCTTCTGGCTTCAGCTCCATGCCTTCCTCCAGCTACCTGAGGTAATCATGCAGCCGAGCTGTAGGTGGTGTGACCAATTGGTCGAATACATTCAGTGGTTAAATATATCCTGTTCTAAAATGGGCAGGATAATGGTGATATAACAAAAACATCTTAGCAGCAGCATTTGTAAAGACACAGGAATTTTCTTTTGATTGTAATGGTTATGTCTAGCATTTGTATCTGCACTGCTAGACCTCTGCTTGATGTTCTTACTTCCACCTGCTAATTTCTAAGGCAGATGATCATATACAGGTATTTGATACCTGATGAAACCTGATACTGTTTTTCTTTAACTGCTTCTAAGTATGTTGTGCATGGGAATAAGAAGGATAACCTGTCTGCTCTAGACTACCATTAGGGAAGCCCAAATAAGTTCTGGTGCATGGCAGGAACAAGTTTGGGAAGAGCAAGCTTTGAGTCCTTCCCATTGAAGGTGAATAATTACCATGTCTCCTTGCTCTGGTAAAGGGAAGGTCTACTGCTGAATGATGAGTGAAGCGGTCCTGTTGGCTGTTAGGGGGTTAAATGCTCTGGAACTCCGGGAAGGATGTCAGTCCTCATCATCCTCCTGTCCATTAGCTCCCAAGTCATTAATTTTTGCCCTGCTATCTAAGTTTTCTTGCCTTGAACATTGACAAGGTAATATCCCATTCCCGTAACTCTGAGAACATGCTGGTGAACCGCAGAGCAGCCTGCACATCAAAGGGTTGCTCACAGAGTTTGTGTCCAGCATGACATGCCTTTTGAGAAGCATGTCTTCACACAAGGTAGAAATGCAGTGTTAGAGCTGGGACAAGGATTAAGGAATGCAGAAGAGAAATGATCTGCCCCCACACTTCATAAACTGAAGTACGGAAAAAGAAATTGTACCAGGTGTTCTGCAAGGTCAGCATTAACAGTTTCTTTTTTCCCACTCTGTGGGAAGCTGATCACCTTCCTGACTTTTCCATAGAAAAATGTTTCAGTTTTCTTAGTTTGCACAGATGATACACTTCAGGTTTTACATGCAGTCCTAGAAAGCTTCTTGTCTGGTAGGATGGGTGTTGGGAGCCGTCATATTCCTCAAATGGTAGTTATCTATAGGAACTCCGGATCCTGTCTATGTCTTGGAGCCTCCAAGACATTCTCATGATAGCTGGTCCTCTGATCCAAATGTTACTAAGCTTTGAAACCAGTGCCAGTTCTCCTGTTTAACCCAGCACTCACTAGGACTCCAGTAATGTCAATTCTCTGGGTCGTGTCAACACCTGATAAACCCATGACAGGTGAAAGCAAACAGATAAACTCTCATTTTCCTCAAGATTTTAACACACTGTTCCTTTCATTTGTGTGTCACCAAAAATGCACAGATCTAAAAACAGTAATAAACGTGCATGTGTACTTTTCATGACCAGGAGCATTCATCACCCTGAAGAATTCACTTTTCTTCATCTGTGTTTTCTGGGGGGTATTAGCATCTTCTTTTTTAATCATCCGGTTTGACTTTTAGACATGAGAACTCTTGGCAGCAGGTACTCTTGCACTGAGCTTGGACTGGCGCCACAGGTAAACACAAACTTCTGTGACTTCCTTTTCGGTCTGTGTTTTGTTACCTTTGCTTCTCCTGTTTGGGGATTTTTTGCCTTCTCTTTTGTCAACCTCCTATAGAAAACTCCAGTCAAACTGGTTTTTCCTTTCTGGCAATCACCATAACAGACTTATTATTCCAAACCACTTCCACCATAGTAAGGGATCTTTAATTTCCAACAACCAGTGCTGTTTCTAACCTGGATTTGGCATTCTTCAGGGCTCACAGCACTTGGTGGATTTGTGTACACTAAGAGATTATCTACAGTGCAACCATTTTTGAAAACAAAACAATCAACCAGAATGTGTAAGTTGCACTGAAATAATTCTTCCATTATGGTAGCAAGATAAACTTAGAAGCAATGAAAGAAGCTCTGTTTGCAATATCTAGTGAAAATACATTTTGTTAACTTTTGAAATCTCCTGGCACCCTTGTGGTACGTAGATGGTACTTGTAAACCTGATGCATTTTATAGCTTTTAGTATTATCAAGGCTTTTTCTCATAGTCTGGCTTTCCTGAACATAAAAGTCCAGGTTCTTTTTGAAGAATTCACCAGAAGAGGTGGAGGTGAGGTCTTCTATGCATTTTAGTTAGTGGGGTGTAAAACCAAAGGTTTGATCTATGATTCTGTGTAAAGGCACATTCTCCAGGTCCTGATGGGATGGCTGCATTCTGTCTCATCTGATGTTTCAGGTATTCTCAGCTTCCCTTCCAGCACCAGTTTTTGTAGTTGCTGGAAGATGTTAAACAGTTGTTTCTTTCAGACAGTGGATAAAGAGATCCTAATCTGTCATACATCAGCTCACAAAGCAATGAGGACCCAGATCTCGCTGAATACTGCAATATGAGCTTTCTGTTTTCAGGTTATCTTTTGGTCCTCTTTCCAAAATTGCACTTAAAATTGCAGAGTGTGCTCTGTGTAGCTTTTACATGGTAGAACTCAAATCTCTGCCTTTATAAACAGTCCATGGGTGTATCAATATGCATATAATGACAGTCTGCCTAGGACTGTCCTCTTGGAAGAAGAAAGTATACTGAATTCAGTGGATTGAAAACAGGTGTAAATGTGGTCAGAAGGAGGGTCTGCATGTGCCAGTCTAAGACTCAGATGTGATCAGTGCTTCATTCTTAGCCTGTTCTGCAGCAGCTCCACCACTTGCACTTCTGGGAATAAAATGTCTGATCATACACAATAGAAAAATAATGTCTCTTTTAAAATAAGTAAATAAATTACCTTCCTTCTTCCTTCTCTCTTTGCCTGTTTTCTTCCCTCTTCTCTGAGATCCCATGTGGTAGAAGTTGCAGATGATGAGTCTCGTTTCTGCTGGAGCCTGTTAACCTTTCTGTATGAATTACAGTTTTCCAGATCTAAGTCTTAGTCAGTGTTTATGTTAAGAAGAGGGTTAATGATGATCCCCATAGGCCTCTCACTCGGAAAGCAAAAACATCTGCTAAGCCAAAAAGTGGTTAGTTTGCTAAATTTAGAAGGAAGAAATGCATTTCCCAAAATTCACACTGCTTCTTAACGAATTTAGGGAACCAGTTGGGGCAAGCAGTTATGGAAGTCATACTGTTTATTCATTTTTTAGTTTAGTTTGGGTATTTTCAATTAAAAATGAGATTGCTATTATTAAGTAGAAAGGGGGTTTTACTCATATATCTGAAACATTTAATGCAGTTGAACTTTTTATGCATTTGTTTAAGTTAATAGCCGGACACATGCCAAAGCCTGTGAAGCTTGGAGATGTTCTGCAGCACATACTGAGTACATACTTAGCGGTGGGGAAAGTGAGGTTAAAATGAATGTCTGTTAGGAAACTCCCTTAACCAAACCCATAGACCAGGAAAACTGCGGATTTTAGCCATCTTTCTTTATCCTCACCAAATGTGCTCCTGATTGCCGCCAGCAGTCTGGCTCCTTGTGGGAGAGGGTGGCCGGATGAATGGTATATGAGCCCTTGGTTGCAATCGTTGTCATCTGTCTTTGCTTTTAATGTCTTGGACTAAGTTGTCATATGTAAATAGGGTTTAAACTGGAGTTTCCCGCTTCTTGCAATTAGTGGGGCACATGTTTTTGGTGATACTAGTAAAGCATCTCACGATGGCTGTGCTCTTGATGACTTCATGGAGGCTGGGACCACAGCTGGCACCAGCTGTGGACAGGGATGACAAAAAAGGACAGGTTAGACACTTCCCTGTTGAGATGCTCATGCCACCAGCATGAGGTATAGACACTGGGACAACAAAGTACCATCGCTGGATTGTCTAGGAGAGATCACCATCGGTGGCCCAAGTCTTGTTGCCACTCTCCCTCTGAAGCAAGCTCAGCGGCTGGTGCTGCTGTGGGGTAACATGTGGCTTTGCCAAAGGTTGTACAGCCCAGGGGAAAGGACTGGCCAGAGGTTTTGCTCCTCAGATCCTCCAACTTCCCTGGGTGGCTAACGAGCCGCCTCGGGTTTCAGGCATGACTGTACTTTGCTCTCCCCGCTTGGTCTCCTATTTAACCTTTTCGTCTCCTGACACAACAGGCTCGCCTTGCTGGCGAGCTGTGAGTTGTGGGTGGGTGATGGTGCATTTCTGTGGATAAATCCCACCCTTTTTTTGGTCATCCCCACAGAACCCTTTGCCAGTTCTGGGCAGCACAGCATGCGGTCTGCTGGGAGGCTGCCAAGCCGTGGGGAAGTACGGGAGTGAAAACTGACAGAAAAAAGGATAAACAAGGGAGATTCAGGAGATCATCGTTAAATTCAGGTTTCACCCGTATTTGAGCAAAAGCCTCACGGCGAGACCCCAGCAGAGGGTCACGCTCCGGAGAAGGTGCCGGGCAGGGAAGGGCGGAAGCGGGCACACGGACGGGAGGAGGAGCAGGAGCGGGATCCAGGCCGGGCAGAGGGCTCCCCCTCCCGGCCATCACCTCCTGCTCACTCCCGTGTCCCTGCGCCTCAAGGGACCCGGGAGTGGGGTCGCGGTGCTTGAGAAACACAGCCTTCTTAACGCCGGGAGCACACGGGGAGCTTGGCAGCTGCCAAACCCGGTGACAAGCGCACCACCGGTCCGTGGGTTCCCAGCCCTTCCGAAGACGGCGCCCGGTTCCAGAAGCATCATTAGTATTTGTGTGCTTGTTGTGGATGTTTTCTTCCATAACAGCTTATGCGACAACTGGTTCTTCAAATGTGTGGCATAGCATCCGTGAGCCAGAGGGAATCCAAAACAGGCCTGGTTCTCCCTTTTTGCTCTCAACCTGCTGTGCCCTCGTACCCGTGCTGGCTCCTGGTGGGAAGCAACTGGGAGAAAATGGGAATACTCCTCTATCACATGGAAGCTGTATTTAAAATATAGCAATGATTTAAATTTGGCAGGAAAATCCCTAACCACTATATTTTGCCAAGTCTTCTGAGGGATTTCTGCTGATATTTTCAGCAAATGACTTGGGAAAATGAATCCTTTGGGGGTTAGAATGTTACTCGGGCTTTTTTTCATTATGTCTTTCTTTATGTTTTATGTTACCAAGAAATATATTAAAATCATGTGAGTTTGCTTGAAGCCCAACCTTGGAGCCTAAGGTATTCTTGAAACCAGAAATCCGTTGTTTCCTATTTCAAATGTCGCAGGAAGAATTAACTGGATTATAATTCCTTAGCCGATTAAAAAATAAATAAAAAGGTATTTTATGGAAAAAAAAGGAGGGGGGCAACGCACAAATATGGATGTTGTTCCTGAGAACTGCAGCAGAGAATATGAAAAAAAGCAGGGGGTTTTTGCATTTCAGCTCTCTAGAGACTTGGAGTAGGTGTTTTCCTTGTGAAATGTCTGCCTCACCTGTGACTTCCTGCAATCCAGGGAGAGTGGAATTAAAAGTCTTAGTCCTGGTTGGTTTCATATGTGTGTATATATATATACATATATATATAGGGGAGTGTATATATATATATATATCAGGGGTTGAACCTGGCTGAGGAGTTTGCAAAGCTCTTAATGGTCCTTCGGAATTGTAAAGGTTTGCAGACCCCAGCAACTTACTTGAAGATAATTTTGAGGTTCTCCTGAGAACTTAAAGCCTTAAAAATTTGCCACATTCCGTTTTTCTCCTAAAGGCACAAGCATTTTGACATGGGTATAATTTCTTGGTTTTCATGGCAACTTTTTATATGTTTTTAATGATACAAGGCCAACAATAAATGTTGGGGTGAGAGCATTAAAAATTCGTTGAAGTAGACAAAGATTTATTAAAACGCCTAGTTTGTTGCATTGATCTGTCGTTTAGCACTTCATCTTTCCAGTTCTTTGGATGTCAAAATACATTTACAAATATAGCCTGGGTTTTCTGTCTATCATATTATTCTCAAGACACAATTTTTCTTTTAATTGTCATTTTGTTTGTGGGGTCAGAATATCTATACAGAGCTGTTTAGTGATTTATTCAGTGAGAAAAGGATTTTCATGTACTATTACCTTCTCTTTATTTGTGCATTTATGAATCCTTTTTTCAGAAATTCTTATATAGCTACTACTGCTGCTCAAATTGCCATGGTTTTTAAAGAGAATAATACTTACTGATAGTTCCCACATGCACTGGCAGGCACATCTAAAACCTGTACTTTTGTGTTCACAGCTTGCATAATGTAAAATTTAGAGATTGCTTGTCAAACTAAGTGTCAGCTGAGTTTCCTAGGAAACTCACTGAAGATATTTATAAAACTACAGATCATCTTAATAATAGATATAATAATGTCAGTAGCTCATGATTTTTTTAACTTTATTGGTCCGTTTAATCTGTTGGCAAACCAAACCACTGCATTTCCAAACAGAGTGGTGGAGACCTTCCTTCCAATACTTTGCCTAATTTATTTATGTTTTTAAAAAGGTAGTTTCTACCATTCCATGTAAGGAAATGTAAAACACTCTACTGTAAAATTAAGAAGAACCTAAATGTTACGCTAATTATAGACTGAATCCTTTATAGGTAAAACCACAGTTGTGAAGTAGAAATATGAATATTGTATAATATGCTATGGTTTTATTCACTGTTGAGTTGAATGCATGAGTTTGAAGTTTATTGCGCATGCATGCAAAACAGTCACTGCCGAATTAACATGTATCCTGAATATGGGTTTCTATAGAAGCTGCATAAATAGAAGACCTGTCAGGATTGTAAAAAGTCATAATTCTGTGAAAATAATTATATCCCTGAGCTGGAAAAAAAAGGATCTAAAAAGAGACAATCAGTGAAACTTGGTGTCCATTTTTGTTCATTCTTCTGCTATTGTGTTTCCCTCACACTGATTCTTTAAATGGAGACATGAGCATTGCCACAACTGGGAGATACCTTTGTACTTTAGGCTCTTTGAATTGAAATTTTAGTCATGTAAATTCAAAATTCGCTGATATGTATATATATATACATATATGTGTATAAAAGAATGTATATTTTACCAAAATGTAATTATTCAAAACATTTAGTGTTAGTAGAAACTAACATTCTTTGGAAAGCAATTTAGAAAAGTGATTCCAGTTTTGCCATTTTAATACGGTAGTGAGAATGAAGTTAGTGTTTTTAGAAATGAGGCAGTATGACTCCTCATCTCATCTGGAATCCATTACTTGTACCTACCATGTACATTTACCTGTCAGAACTACTTTTTGATGCTGTGCTAATTAGCCAAGTAAGGAGTTCATATGAAGGATATTCAAGAACTGATTTTCTTTTGAAAAGGTAAGAGTTCAGCTGTCTTTGTTTCAGCATTAGAAATCTCTGTGCATGCTTAATGTAGTTGTAAAACAAACCTTAGCAAGCCCGGCCCTCACAAACTGAAAAGGTTAATTTTCTGTAAAGCTACAAAATTTATCCAAATCCTAATAGTAGCTGCATGTTGATTTGTTGGATGCTAGTGATATTCTGGCTTGATAGAGTTGGCAGGTAAAACCTTCTAAGTCATTGAATTTATTTGAATATAGATTACATGTGGACAGCAACCAGTATAAAACGTTACAGCTGCTATTCCAAATGACATTTTTTAAGCACATGACACTTGTCAGAGCCAGCTCTCTCTTACCTGCAGTGTGGCATTTTATGGTATTTGAAACTGGTCCTTTTATTGTGAGGAAATTGATGATGTCCAGGTGAAGACAACTTTAGCTGATAGGTAGGACATCTAATTAGGAGACTTATGTCTTTCCCAAACCTGCCGTGGATTGTCTGTAATGTAACTCTGCATTGCTCCTCACTCCTCTGTTCCTTACAATAATTCGCCTGTTTGGAACATGCAAGTGCTAACAACCAATAACCTTCCCGAAGTATGTGTTGTATAGGTGAGAGAGGTGGGATTTGGCACTAAATATCACATTTAATCATTTTGGAAAAATTCTGCCAGCTGGTCCCAGTACTGTGGAGACAAGATGTATTGTCTCTGATTTATACCTCTACCTCTGCTTCTGCAAGAAAAACACCAATTCATGCTGCTTTGCAGGGTTTGTGATGGAGTTGTATTTGTGCACAAACACTCGCTTGTCCACACTCTTAACTAGATCCCTGTGTCAGCCATAGTCGGTACTTTGAAATGGACCTAGAACTACAGATATGCTGAGGAAAATTACTCTCAAGTTTCAGCTTGAAGGCATTTTTCTTAGGGCTTTTTTGCCTTCTTTTTTCATGTCCTGTGCTGCAAGCATGAGATGAGAGTTCTGTTAATGATAGGTCCACCAGCTAAAGATGCATCGCTCTGCTGTGGTGTCTGCACTGACTGTGGGGAGAACTGAAGTTAAACTGTGCTTGATCAGTATTCTCAAGGTGATGAAAATCATCAGACCAAAAGGTTCAATCTGAATGCAACTTCTTTCCCATGGTGGCTGTAGTTGACTGTAAAGATGTAGTTTTATACCCTTATATTAAGTTTATGGGGCTTTTAGCAGGGGAGGAGGTTTTGTGAAAAGATACTTTTTCTTTAGAGTTCCTTCTGTAGAGTTTTGTTCTGAGGTACCCATTGTGTTGTGTTAAAGAGAGATTTTTACTTTTTTTTTAAAACACTATGGTTAGCAATCACACCTTGATCATCCAGAAAGAAAAGCTGGATATTCTAACTGTAGATGCTGCATTTTGTTTCCCTACTGTAACAATGGAGGTTTGAAAAGGAAAAATAGTATATGTAAATCGATATAAGTATATGTGTCTTTTTTTTTCCTTTCAGTTCATATCCATGGGAAAGTGCTATGAGAATGACAAACAGGCTTTTTAGGGGGGTATTTTTTCAACTGGTCAGTTTGTGTGACCCCTGTGTAAACAGTGAGTCACCTTTTAAGTCAAGAGTTCACTGGGGTTTTCTTTCTTTCCCACCACAATTAAGTGTGACGTGTTCCACATGTACACTCAAGTAAAGTTGAGGAAAACCTGCCTTTTGATAAAGAAATCTTGATAGTATTGTAGTGGGATGCATCAGCTGGTAGGATATTCACTGCCAAATACCAAATAACAGGGCAGATATTCAAGAAAGCTTCTAAGTGATACAGGGAAGTCTAAGTCTGGGGAAAATGAGCCAGCTGGGCTCACATGACATCTAAGAAATGAGTGGAAGTGAGAGAGGAGAACCTGCCTGTTTTAGCAATAGATATAAAATCATGGGTTTATGTCCTTAAATGCTGCCATTCTAGCATGTGCTAGGAAAGAATTAAAGCTTGAAAAAAATATTTTAATTAATTATAGAATGTAGTTCCCCCCTTTTGCTCTGGTTCTCTTTTCTCTTGCCCTTCCTGGCAGTTTTAAGTTTTTCTTCCACTTTATGCATCTCAGAGTTTTTGTGACTTAAAGAATCAGACTCATTAACATCCGCTTCCTATCAGTTTTGCTCCCTACTTTGTACTTTAGTTGTTTCTTGGTGGGCAGCATGTCAGTCCAGTCCTATTTGTATATGCTAACAAGCATTTCTGGTAATGTTACTGAGATCATAATTAACATAACATTACCCTTGATTAGCATTATGCTAAATAAAGGCACCCCTTCACTGCATTTTCTATTTTAAACCCCAAAATCTCTTTTAACAACCATATGGTTAGTCATAGTATTTTTTAGTGGACCTCACAAAATGTTAACATTTTAACTGCATTTTGGGCTACTTGTGAGTACTGCATAATGGTAAGTGTAAAAGTGCTGTATTGAAACAAAGTCTGGGTAAAATGTTTATTTGGCTTATAAAATGTAGCCTAAAGGAATATAAAGGAAAACATCAAAGGCTCATAACTTTACCATTCATGTTGTGTTTTACTTTACAGTGGGAGTCTAAACTAGAAAAGGTAGTGAAAAGTCTTTTCCTAGACAGTATTTTACATATCTAAGTGCATGTTTGTTTTTCTTCTAGCTTTTTAGAAAGAATTGACAGCGTCAGCATGGATGACTACACACCCACAGATCAGGTTGGTATAACTAATGGGGTAGGGTCTAAACCAAGACTCTCATTCATCTGGATGCTCTGTGTAATTTATTTTAGACCCAGCTGCAGCTGAAATAGGCCATACGGCAGAATATCAAAATATGGCCTAGCAGTTTAAGTAATGGATATTAAAGAAGAAGAGGCTTTTTGGTGGTGCAAGGTTGTCTTTTACTGTTGTTATATGTAGGTCAGTGATTCCTGTAATACATCTGTTATTTCTTCTTGCTTCCTATTCTGTGTCCTGCTAACAAATTGAATGGAAGAGAGAACAGAAAGCATAAATGTAAAAGCCTACTGTTTTCTTCACAAGCCTTTGCTACACAGCAGTGCTTTATTTCAGTGGTGGAGGTGATCCTGGGGGAGACTTCCCATGTCCATTAGAAGGGTCCTTCAGAGGCAAAAGCTTGCAGTGGATCTAGAGTCCAACTTGAGGGGAGAGTACCAGTGCAGCAGCAAACCTCGTGAACTTCTCTGTGGGCATGCAGATTTCTTCTTTCCTGCCTGTGCCCATCTCCTATGGGCAGCATAGTTTCTATATTTAAACCTTATTTGCAGGACAAGACGTGTTTTTTCCCAGATGCCACGATATGTTTTGATAGAGTGCTCTAATGACAAATGCATTCATGTTAAGGCTGAAGTGGTGCAGCCTTGAAGTAAGAAAGGGTTTCACTATGTTGCACGTCTTCGAGTGCTTTCCCTGAGCTCTGGCTGTGTGATTTCCTTGGGCAGGATGTCTCTTCGGCAAACGATCCTTTATTTTTCAGTGCTGCTATCCTGCTGCCATCTAGCAGTCTCAGCCAGGATTGTGGGCCACGTCATAAACTGCAAATACAGGTGGCAGAAGAGAATCCCTGCACTGGAAAATTCAGTCTAACCATGCAAGGTGTATAACACAGGGATGCCCTTGAAAAAAAAACAACTGCCAAATCTCACTGTGCAGTCAGGGACTGAAATTCAGAGAAATGAAGCAACTTGACAGAGATCACCTGAGGAAGTATACGGAGCAGAGCCTGTTTCTTCAGACCTGGTTTAAGTCTATCACCACAAGCATGTCCAGTTACTCTGTATTCTGAAGCTGAAGTCAGTAAAAAGTAGCATGTGTTGTATTGGAAGGTGAAACTTGTATTGTCAACCCAATACAGGATCAATTATTAAAGCCCTCAAAACATTTTCAGACCAAAGCAGTAGCACTGGGATTTGCTCCATCTAGAACCTCACGGTTTTAGCATCAATATCACTCAGCTGGAGAGAGAAGTCAGTGAAGCAAAGCCTCATTTTGGCTTTCATGATTTATGTTAGTGTTGGCCTGTTTGTTCCTGGGAGGCCTTTTTCTGCCTGAAACAGTCATTCATCATCTAGAAATTCTTCCAAATAATTTCCTTTGGGAAGAAATGCCCTGTGTCTCCAAAGATCAGAAGCGGCCATTGTTATTTGGCAGGCAGAAAATTTTTGCTCTAAAGGGGGGATTCTCTTTTGTTTTCATCTCATTATGCTGTATCAGTTGTCTTGCTGAATTAACTGGTAAAAATCACTAATTTCCTCTTTTCCCTTGCTTTCTGTAACTTTTTTTTTGCACCTTCCAAAATAACAACCGAGTCCAAGAAAAAATAGATGTCAGCAAGTGACAGAAAACGACAGTAACATATAAAATAACTAAAAGAATTAATTAAGTGGCCTTCAGCTGAGTGCATGTGGCTGTCAAAGCAGCCAAGGTTTGCTAGCTGCCAGAGTACTTCAAGCGGTAGATGGTAGGGTAGGGGAAAAAGGCAAGCTGTGCTCGTACTCTGCACCACTGGCTGCCTCTTTCCATCCCCGCTTTCACAGCTGCTGCATGGCAAGGACAGCTAAACTGGACCAAGCAGCCCTTCCCTTGTCCCAGGAAGGGGAGTGTTCTGCAGGCAGGCAGCCGTGGCTGCTCAGGGGCTTTCATCCCCATCAGGCAGCTGGCAGCTTTTTCCAGCCTCCAGTTTTGTTTTGCACTGACTCCCCAAGTGGCAGTGCTGGGTAGTGAAGGTTAAAAGTGCTGCTGATGGTGACGGTGGCACGTGGAGAGCTAGTTGCCTGAGGTATGCATCATAGATTGCTTTTGCCTACTTCCTTTGAGAATCGAGGAAATTACTATCTTTTAATTATTAGAAGAAAGTTAGTTAAGTTGTAAAGTATTGCTAGTTTGAAAAATAAGAAAGAAATGCCACAGTTCTGTTCCCTTGTGCTCTGTAATAGAGCTTTAAGTATTCAGTCACAGCTATTATTTCGATAGGATTCCTGTCTCATTCAATACAAAAGAGGGCAGAGTTAAGGTTGCCTGGGCAACTGTAAATCTGGAGTTTTCTAACATTTGAATACTTGACTTTACAACATGAATAAAATTATTCTTAGTTTTATGTAACTTAAGAATTCATTATCTGCATCTCATACTAAGTTGTATGACCATCAAGAACAGCTTTTAGTGGGCAGTAAGGAGAACCTATACCGAGTCTCCTGCTTTCTGAGTGTGCACAAACCGAATGCACGGAATCATGGTTTGTGTTTATCCACTGTGTCATTATGGGCAAATGCAGATTTACCAAAAAGTCTGATTGAACCTTAATTAAATGAAACATTTAAGACTTTACATGGAAAATAATATTCCAAGCTTTTAAAAACAAAATTGGGTTAGAAAAAAGCCTTACTAATCAGCTTCTGTGTTCTCATTTCTAGGACCTATTAAGATGCAGAGTGTTGACATCAGGGATTTTTGAAACAAGATTTCAAGTAGATAAAGTAAATTTCCAGTAAGTCTATTAATAGTAATTTATGAATATCATACTAATTTTTAACAACTTTGTTCAGATGTCTGTGCCCATGTATTCTTGGCATAGTAGGCATATGGTGGGAATGGATGGTTTTTATTTGGTTGATTTGGTTTTTTAGCTCTCTTTCCATAGGTCCTGGTAAAATTGCCTCATACTTTGCAAAAAGAGCTGCTATTAGTTATGTGTATTAGCAATGCTTTATTGTGGGGTTGCATGTGGCTGCTTTTACAAACTGGTTCATTGGTATAGCATGGTAAACTCATACCTTTTGGGTAAGAGCTCACAGTGAGAATTTTCCCTTCTTCCAGAGGGCTACAAGCTCTGTGTTTGTTGAAGTTTTACGCTGTGTCTCTGTAAAACATCTGCCCTCAGGCTGCCTTCACTCACCAGTTCTTGCCCAGAAAGGTGGCAGTGCTGATAGGGCAGAGCAGCCCCCATGTCCTCCTCCTTACAGAGGTGCACTCTCCCCACCACCCTTCAAAATACCCTGAAACCTGTCCTTGTTTACAGTACATAGGTCCAGTTTTACATGTCCTTTGCACTTGTGTGACAACACTTGCCCTTGAAGAGTATATTTCTCATTTTATGAGAGACTCGTAAGACTCAGTAGTCTTTTCCTGGCAGAGCAGGGCAGGTGGAGCTGTGCAGCTGTCTCTAACATGCAGCACAGCATCAGCAGATCTCTCTCCTCTTCAGGCAATATTTTACTGACTCTGTCCTTGGAGCTGTCAGATTTTTAGCTTAACCTCCATGCTGCATGTTTTGTGTGGTTTTCCTAGTGCACATAAATGATATAACATCCTATGGCTTTTTAACAGCATGTTTGATGTAGGTGGCCAGAGAGATGAGAGAAGAAAATGGATCCAATGCTTTAACGGTAAGTAAAAATATTCCGTGTTTTTATTTTGGACTTACTCTCTGAGGTGTAAGCAGCTTATTATTCGTATTCTCACATAGTTTCTCACTAGTACAGGAGCCCAGTGTTACAGATATTTTCTTCTGGTATTTTTGGCAGATTGGGGAGTAATGGCAGTGGTACCCTGAGGAGTATTTGCCGGGATAACAGAGATATTCTCTTCTCTCTCCTTTCTTTCTTTCTTTCTTTCTTTCTTTCTTTTGTGTGCTCTGCACAGATGTCACAGCTATCATCTTCGTTGTGGCTTGCAGCAGCTACAACATGGTAATAAGGGAAGACAATAACACAAATAGACTCCGGGAATCCCTGGACCTTTTCAAAAGTATCTGGAATAACAGGTAAAACAAACCTCATTTCCCACCCACCCTCCCCGATTTAACTGCAGTTCAAACCCCCTTGCAAATCAGGACTCCCCTTAGTGTACACTCAGATTGTTTATTCAGAAAATATCCCGGTTGGGCCAGGTCGCAGTGTGCCCCCGTGGTGCACACCTTTCCCTGGCAGGGGCCGTGGCACAGTGATGGTGCGTGTGACGTTTTGCCACTCCTGCCAAAATGGTGCAGTGCGTGAGGACAGCTTGGAAAGGGCAAGCCCTCCAGGCTGCCTGCTACGAGGGAAGTAGGGGAGACCTGGCATCTCTTTGCTACTTGGCTGAGACTGAGAGATCCGCAGAATAACATTTGATCTCCTCCTCAAACGCAGCGGTGGGAGCTGTTGGTGTTGCATTCGATTCCCTCCCCGGCTGCTGCTGCACTCGATCCCCGCGTGGGCAGCCGCTCTCGTAAGGCTCGTCTCTGAGAGCGCATGGTATTTCTGCTTTGTGGGATGATCCTTCAGGTCTAATCTAGCTGTAACTGCCATTAAGTTGCCATTCTGTCACAGTGCATGTAAATGATAGATACCCAACCAAATAGCAATCCAGATAGGTTCCTGATAGGGAATAAGTAAAAACAGTACACAGAATAAGGTGATGAAGTTTTCAGCACTTACCTGTGAGGATGCTCTGCATTGAGAAACGATTGAAGATGGAATGAGGAAGAATGTTAACTGCAAGTCCCAAAGGCACATCGTTACAGTGATGGATTAACTGGAGAAGAAAAGAGATGTTATTTTCTTTTCATTCATCAGGTGTCATACAGGCCACCCTAAAAGATGAAATATCTGTGTGGATGAACAATAGTTAAGACAGAGCAGTCTGAGGGAAGGCAGGTTTCCAGCCTTTTTTTTGCTTCATCAAAACCAAACAAAGCAGGCGGTTATGTCTGTTTGTGGACTGTAGTGCTTTTAGAAAATGTCGTCATTTTCCCAACTTTAGATCCAAAGGATGATTTAGAAAAAAAAAATTGAAAACTGCTCACTTCAGCAATGTCCACTGCAGTTTTTATAAATGTATTTACTGATCCTACAAACATAGTCACCAGCACAGGTGCAACCTGATCGAAACAATCATTTAGGTCATCTTTTTTTTCTGTTGAAGCATGTTCCATGCTACTTCACTCGCTGTCCACACAGGGATAGCCAGTAAATTTTCTATTGACATGATATGTTTTCGTTGATTAACATGTCAGAGATAACACAAACATTTGGTTTGTTCTTGACAGGTGGTTACGGACCATTTCTATCATTTTGTTCTTGAATAAACAGGACATGCTGGCTGAAAAAGTCTTGGCAGGGAAATCAAAAATTGAAGATTACTTTCCTGAATACGCGCATTATACTGTACCTGAGGATGGTAAGGTTTCTCCCCATGCTGGGATTGGACCTGCTGGCATGGCCAGCCCACAGTTCCTCTCTCTCTCTGTCTGTCTCACACACACAAACTCACAAGCGCACACTGTTCCTTAACACGAACTGTTCATCAGGCAAGGAGAGTGCCGGCAGAGTATCTCAGACATACCCCAGCGTGGGCAGGATCTGAAGGGGTTCTGGCTGCTGTGGGAGGAATGTGGGGGGCTGGCTCCAGAGCACCTTACTCTCCCTCCTTGGGACGCTCCCAGGAAGGCAAAGCTGCCAGGCATGCCTCTCTCCTGGCCAGATGCTTCTGGCTGGGCCTCTCCTGGTGCTGAACTTTGTTAAGGATTCATTAGACTTATTTTGCAGGCATTTTTCATCCTCCAAAACTGTAAATTTCAGTCTTTGAAATACTGAAGGAAAGCCCAGCAGAGGGAATTTTCATGGAGGAAAACCACATCAATAAATAGAGCTGTGACAATGGAGCAATGAACATGTGTTCAGTTTCTTGTAATTTCAAGTACAATGATTCCTGAACTGCAATAACATATTGAATAAGTAAACTCTGGTATTATGCCAGTTTTGTACCAGGCAGAGGGTTTCCCAAATGTCTTAGGTCTGTGTCTCGGCAAAGTGGTCAAATTTGCACTTTCTGACCACTGGCATCTGCCTTACCTGACTGATGACCCTGGTGTGGTGCTTGCAGCCACCTGTTGCAAAAGCCTTTCATTCTACACCAACTACCGCCAGCAGCCAAGGTTATAGAAGTGAAGATGCTAATAAGCTATTTTCAGCTTTCATTCAGGTCTGAAATTTCAGGAGTGTGATTCCGAGTTTCAGGTGCAGAGGATACATAAACTGTCCTAAAATCTTGAGTTAACCTGGCACCAGTTTTGCAATGCTAAGGGCTTTTGGAAGAATTCTGTCTCCATCGCCCAAATTTCCCTCTCTCAAACATACATCGCATAAACAGAGCTTGAGTGAATTTTCAGCACTTTTTTATACTAAGCCAGTTGTCAGAATAAAGTAACTTTTGGTGTTTCTGAGGGGGATTTCACAGTGGATATTTGGAGTGATCCCGAATAATCACATACGAAGCAGCTGTCTATTTTTAACCCATAGCTGGTCATTTATTCTTTAATTTCAGCTATCATGGGCATGCAGCACAGAATTCCAAGATGCTGTTGTGCTGCTGCTCTTATTTTTACCCCTAGTGCTGTAGATAAAAGATATGTTTCCGTGTTCTGATAAATTCTGGCCTTTACCATATTATGTTTATAAGCATCTGATATGGTGTCTTAGATGAGGAGGGATCACACTGACAGGAAGTGAATAGGTTATCTCTTCAACATATTGTTTTTTACACTTACAGTAAATATAGTGGTTGCATGGCCTGGATAGCAACGACTTCATCTGCCAACAAACAGTACTGACCAACAAGTCCTCTGCTCAACAAGCATTTAGTCTAAGGCCACTCAATAGGCAGTGTATCTAAAGTATTCTGCTGACTAGGGGCCTGGAAATAAAATACATATATATCAAAAGATCTTTTGATGCTATCATTTTTTCCACATGTAATCTTGGACTAACCATTTTTAAACCCAAAATCCTGCCTGCAGAAGCTTTTTTCAGGAGACGCTGTTCCACTGCAGAAACTGAACAGCTCAGCTGCTTTTTTTGATAAAAGCTAAACCTCAGCTCCCACTTGTTTTATATCTATATGAACAAACTTGTGGATGTGAGTAAGCCTTTTTATGATATGACCAATGACATTGTTGCAACAATTTCAGCAATTTTCAGGTTCCTAAAATATGTTGCATGCATAGTCAGGTTTTACTGTGCCCTTCCATTTTAGAATTACCTACTGGGAATCTCCTGTAAATATTTAACATTTCAACTTCTGTACTGAAAGGCTACTTCCTCCTTATTAACCCTTTTGTTGCAAAAAGTAGATGATTGTTTGCTTTTCATGTTTCTGATATCATTTGTTTTTAATTGAACAGCAACACCAGATGCAGGAGAAGACCCCAAAGTCACAAGAGCCAAGTTCTTCATCCGGGATGAGTTTTTAGTGAGTAATTTTCATCTTATGTGTGATTCTATCATAGGAAATAGTGACAGATGGCATAGTTTATTTAGGGAAAACTGATGGGGTTTTGCAGAAAGCTAGAAGGAGAGGACAACGTCTGGCAATTTCCTAATTCTTTTTAGCTGCCCATCTTGCAGAACCTTCCTCAGTGCTTGCACATTTTTATACCCATTTTATATAAAGTCACTTGCTCTGTGACTGTTTGCACGACAGGTAAGTGCCAGTGCTCAGAATGGTCACGTATAGTCCATGTGTAAGCAAAGAGGCTTTTTTATTTTTAAACTGCATTCCTCCAAGGACTTTGGCAGTGGTCAGCTGGCAAGACGGATTGAAAAAAAAAAAAAAGTAGATTTTATGATTTTATTCTTAATTAAGATTTCTGATGTGCCAGTTAGGTGGTTTGCCTCACCCTATGACTGGTGTCATGGCCCTACTGAGGAATCGTAAGAAAGTTTCCTTGTCTAGTCACATTTACTCTTGCAATTAAGGTTTCTTCTGAAGCTGTAGCTGAAGAGGTGTTGTCTACATTTTGGAGATAAAAGCAGTTATCAGGCACACGATCACAACCCAGCTCTGCTATCAGAATCAGACAGTTTAATCCAGCATCACTTAAGGCTTCACTCATACTGAGTTGTTCCTACAATGCAGAACAGTAACACAGACCAGAACCAAAGCTCATCCATCGTGCTCTACTGGAAGAAACTATATGTGTGTGTTCAAGATAACAAATTGATTCATTAAAATTAAGCGTTTTAAAGTCATTATGTATTTACAAGTATTGTTAGGATTTACAGCTGTTGATGCGCCAAGAAAGAAAGAAGCAATTAACTGTGTTCGCACTTTGGGGATTTCCATTCACCACCTTAGCCTCCCGGATTCTGTGGAAAAATGTCAAATTGCATTGTGTTAACGTAAGAGTTACCAAAAAAACCTCACTTCAGGCCAGATCTCTCTTGTGGTAATGCTGAAATACTGTGAAGCAGGTGACGGTATCCAGTTTGGAAGGAGGGTGGCTCCAAGAGATCTGAATCATGGGGAAACTAGGGTGAAACTCCTCACCTTTGTCTACTTTCGTTATTTAAAAAAAAACACATCAAGGGCGAGGTCCTTACCTGCCATGACTCACTGGTGTTACGGAAGGAGGCCACCTATGAAGTGGGGAGGGGAGGGGGTGTAGGCATTGCAATCACATAAAAAACCACCACGGGTGCTGGGGGTGGGGGAAGCATTTGGGCTGGGGCCAGCACCTGCCGGGCAGTCCCAAGGGCTCAGGCGTGCGGCCGAAACAGCTTTTCCCCCATTTTCCTGCAACCTCCGCAGGCTTGGCAGAGAGCATCTCCTCCATAATGTGTGTCTCTCTCCTGGGTTTGGGCTTGGCTTCTCAGCATGACAGAGCAGAGGGATGTAGTCATCCGAACACTTGCTTTATACTCTTGGACTGTTTGAACTGCAAGTCGTGCTGTCACCTCTCCCACGGAGCAGGCTGTGTGTGCCCCAAGTAACAGGGGAGAGCGAGTTGGGAGAAGGCCAAGTAGAAATGGTGACTTCCAGTTCCACGGGGTCAGGCAAGAAAGACTGAGGTTTCAGAGGGAGTTACAAAAGGGACAGAGGAAATAAGCTCAGGGTACAGACTGGGGAGGGGTCTGATGATTCGAAGAAATCTGGGTTTATTATGCTTTATTGTGATTCTTGTCATGGTAGCAGGTCTGCATAAGCCATGGATATGTGTGAAAAGCACCACAATGGTGCTGCACCCCTTAAAACTCTGCCCGGCTGTAGGCAACGGTACTGGCAAATTTAAAACATGTAATCTGGCAAATTTTATAAGGGGGTTAAAACTGACCACGTTTCCAGTAACTATTGCTACAGAGTAGTGTATCAGTATTAGAAAGGCAAAATACGTCTGCTCCTGATTTCAGGGTTGGTGTGGGGGCCGTGGGCAGCAAAGATGGGCACCATCGGATTTCAGTCAGGAGAGCAGCATGTGGGGGCTGGCTGGACACATGCCCAGCTCAGGGCTCATGCACTTCAGGGCTGGGCTGGCGAGTATGTCTCCAAGTCCTGGAGGATTGACCTGTAGGAAATTCTCCATCCTTTAGCTCAGGCACGTTGTTTCTTCTCCCAGTCTTTTCATGAAGGCAACATGCTTGTGAATTCCTAGTTGAGGTTACTCCTCGGCCTCATTTCGGTGTTTTGTACATAGGGCTCTCCAGCTGCTGATGTTTTGTTTGAATACATCCCCAGTTTGTAGGCAACCTCTGTTACAACAGTGACATGGCCGCTCTAGTTCATGCTGCTTTTTAAAAAATCTGAATCTGTGAGGTGAAGGAGCTGCTGTTCAGACACACAGACCAGGCTCCTTGCTGGAAACTGCCATCCTGACCCCTGCAGTGTAGGGATGCTGGTATTGAATACTCCCCACTTGGAAGGTGAATGTACTTTCATTGCTGTCCCGGGATTTGGTTTTTTTCAACCTCTGAACTGGTGCTAAGTAACACACTACTATTCAAAATGAGTTTTGAGTAGGGGTTAAATATTCCATTTGTCTTAAAACAACAGAACTACAGAGCTGTCAGGTGACAAAAATAGACAAACCCCTAATATTTTGAAAATACGTCCTTTGGCATGCTGTGTAGGTAATCAGGTGTCACTAGAACATCGTGGGCATTTCATTGCCATAGACATTAGTGAAATCAGTGCATGATAAACACAAGCAAATACTTATTAGTATTTTTCTGGAGAGTAAGCCTTGAACTAGGTATTGAATGTAACATAGTAAAAAGGAAATAATTTATAGAAAATGTATGGAATACCCCTGTGTAGTCAGTGTTGAATGTCTGATATTGCCTAAGATACCTGCAAAAATCTGCAATTTCTTGTTGACCCAATTATGTAAATCATGACTTCTAAATGTCTATAGTATTGCCTATCTGTAGCTGCATGTATTTAAAAGGTCAATGCTAGATGTAAAATAAATCACTGTGTTAAAAATATATAATGTAGACAAGGTAAGATAAAACATTGTCTTTCGTTGTTTAGCCAGTGTAATTTTGTAATAGAATTTAGAAAATATTTATAAAAACTACTATCCTAAGGACTGACATTCTGCTTACATAACATTCCATCTATATTCTGCAAGATAATGGTCTAGAATGGATTTATATTTATCAGTCCTATAGTAAAACAGAAAAAGAATTTTGATTTTTTTTCTTTAATATTTTTAAGACCCTGGGGAATTTTAACAAGATAAGCATGCGGGAAGTGATGCTGGAGGATAAGTTAGAATCTAAAAAGTTGTGCAGTAGCCTTGAGAAAATGTAATTCTGCATGGTCTGATGCTTACTGGATTTGTGCGTGCTTTATTACTCTGTGGGAACCCAGCCACTCTGGTAATAATTCCACCAGGTTCTGGGCTCCGTGATTAGTGATTAATAGATGCTCTAAATGAAGGTAACTTCAGGGGCCTTCAGCTTCAAGAAGCAGAAGCAGTAGGATGCTATTCTCTGCCACTGCTGGCTTAACAACTTTCCAGTTTTGTGTTGCCGATTTAAAACAAGAGTTCAAAAATTTGCCACATGATGGCACCAGAAAAGAAAATAATTCCTGGGACAGCTGCATGGCAGACTGCACAGCTGCCAGCTGCACAGATAGAGCTTTACAGTGATGTGCAAATGGGAATAGCTTGTGCAACTGATGATAGCATCGGTGGCTCCCACAAAGTACTAGTATACTGATCCTGTAAGTATAGAACTCCATAACTTTTTTTTTCATTTTCATTTCAAATTTGTCATTCATATTGGACCAGATCACAGCCTTTTTCCTTCTATTTATTTACCTGCTTTAGTGATCTGTATACTGAATTTCCCAGGGTCCTTGGTTCTCTGTAAGTCTATAGACTGCTGAGATGTGAAACTTCTCGTGGCATGGCACCTGACTCTTTTTTTTTTTTTGCCTCACTTTTTCCACAGAGGATAAGTACAGCAAGCGGAGATGGCCGGCATTATTGCTACCCACACTTTACATGTGCAGTGGACACAGAAAATATCCGCAGAGTGTTCAACGACTGTCGAGACATCATTCAAAGGATGCATCTCCGCCAGTACGAACTCTTGTGAGGGGGATCACCGTGGAACCTGTGGTTTTAAATTCTTTGCTCCTTACTCTTTCTCTTGATACTACCCCACACAGGGTGGAAGAATATACTATAGAAATGTCAGTCTCTTCACTTTGTTTACTTTAATTATTTAACCTTAAAGCTGATTTGAAGCAAGTTTGGGTTATTTTTCCTTCATGCTTTTTGGGACTCTTTTTGTGCTTTATTTTGACATGCCACTTCTTCGTCATTCCACTAAGCCCCTCGGCTACCTCTGTTCCCTTAGGTTTTGTTTATTTAAACTGAAAGTGACCTGCTAAATTTTTTCCAGCGGGTTAACCTCAGTTCAAACTGGTATGTCAGCTGGATGACACTAAAGTCATACCTATCCCTCTGTGTGGGTTTCCTTTTGAACATGACATTGAAGATTACTTGATGGGTGAAAAAAAAGATTAATGCACTTTGTATCAGGTTATTAAATACTGTTGAGGAAGTAGACACACAATGTAGCAGCACCACAATATTTATTACTCTGTCACAGTTTTTAGCATTTCTGAGTTGCAGGTCAACTGATAAAGTGACCTCCTCTTTTAAGCCGTTACTGGCACAGGAAGTAGAGTAGATAATGAGAGGAACAGTGAAGACAAAGCAATTTTTCTGGGGTTTTGGAGCTAAGTGTCTCTGCACACCTCAGGCATTTGAATTACAGCTACTTTTCAGCCTGTTGCATCTAGGCAGAAAATTTACCACCCTCACTTATGTTATTTGTGCTGTCCACAAATGATCCTTTTAGTTCCGATCATTCTTGGACAACAGTCCTCTCCCTATATATATTTTTTTGTTTTATTGCTGGTTTATTATATTGTACAGACTGTAAAATGTAATATTATTTTGTACAACTTTATTGAAGAAAAATACTTGTAGAAGATCTTTGTGCCTTGATTATGGCTGTACCTGTAAAATGAGCTAAGATGTAAGTATGTTTTTGATTGCGCTGTACAGCTTGATGTCAACCTTACCTGCAGCAGTGACTGGAGGTAAGAACTTTATCTGTAGAGTTTAGGGGTTTTTTTCTGGTTTATATAAAAATGCTCTTTAGTATAAAAATTATAAATTATGCAAATTAACCACTTACCTTTCCAAGTAAGGTATTACAGTCACCGGATGTTGCAGCAAACATGCCTTTCTCTTTTGAAGTCTCAGCTTTAAAACATTGGAATTCATTCAATTGTCCAAATTGCAACCTGGTGTTGTTTTAATGGGAACCAAGGATTTAATTTTCTTTTGTTTTGTTTTGGTTTGGGGTTTTTTTTGTCCTTTATATTTAGAAAATATGTTTGGTAATTCTTTGGTCATTCATAGAACTTCACAATTGCACAGACGGATTGTGAATGTGTAAAAGCACCATTATATAGAGCTCTTCAATCTTTGTACCAACAGCGGCTTTCATTGTGCAAGTAAATAGCAAGAAAGAAGATAAGGAAAAAAAGAAAAAAAAAGGTGTATAAACCCTTGTGTCTGGCCTAAGAGAATTACAAGATGACATTTTTATTTCTCTTTTAATAAAGAGACACATTAGAAAATTGTTTTTATTTTAAATATTGTAGAATCAAAATGTGTGAATATTTCTCAAACTTGAATAATTTATGCAAATGACATTCTCAAAACAAGTTGTGGTACAGTACAATATATAAAAAGCAAGAATTGCTGTAGCAATTTGGCATGTCCTTTTTAGTAACTATAACACTGCTTTATATTTTATACATAGGTGTTTTATGTCTGTGACTATATACTTTTCCTGTGTCCAAGATAACCTGTACAAATGTCTAAAATTACAGTTGCAATAACAGAAACCTAGCGAAGTGTTAGACTACATTACTTTATAGAGTGTTTTACCACACTTTGGACCATTCCCCCCACTCCATTTTAAATTTAGGGAGAGATTAAGAGCTAACACAGTCCCCACACTGGCCTAAAAATTAGTAGGTTTTATTAACTTTTTACTCTAAGTATCATTATTAGTTATAAACCCCAATCAGATCTCTTTTTAAATTCAGACTACAGACCAGTTGAGAACTTGTTTCTAGTTGAATATAAACCAGTCCCATTTTAGATACTATAATATGACCATTTCCACTTCCCAGAAATGTGTTATGTTCAATTTAGTTATACTTCCCAAAAAGTGAAAGGCTGGGTGGAATAAGCTAATAGTAAACAAAATTCCCAAAATTCTCTCACTTCTTTCCCATGCCAAAGAAAGTAATAGAGCGAATAACAAGATAGTCTTTTTTTTAAAACTATCCCCAGCCCAGAAGTTCAGGTTAGAGCTCCCAGCCCCTGCAGGAACATCAGCAGGAAAACTGGTTCTGGTGGGAAATAGTCCCTCTGTTTTTTCCAGGGTGGGTAGGGAGCAGCAGTAGGTTTGTCCACCTTCCCTCACACAGTGAAGATGCTGAGCTCAGATTTTATCTTCTCCGTGCTGCCCCCTGGGCTGGGGCCTGTGGCACAGTTGGTGGCCTCGGCCTCTTGTGCAGTTCAAAATGTGACATTACAACAAAGTCGACAGGACTTGGCACCCTGCAGGAATCTAAAATAACGTGCACTCCTATCCCTGTCTGTCCGTAGACTGAGGGCCAAGGCACAGGATAATGTTACTGCAGCTGTATTTGACCTCCCTTCTCACAGGAGATCGGCAACTGGAGGGCCCCTCACCACACAGATCTCTGGGATGCAATAGGGCCCTCTTTTTTTAAGCTCATCATAGCACATCTCTTTGAAAATAGCAGCTTGAGGTGTCACCCTAATTTTTTTTAAGCAGGTTTCAAGTGTGTATCAGCAAACTGGATCCACGAGCTTCTTCCCTTTGTTGTCTGGTAGACGATAACTACAAATCACAGTCAGCTAACAATTTACTGTGTCGGGAACCAGAAGATCTCTTTTCCCAAGCCACAGTCCCCTTACATATGACACCCTAAAAAGGTTATGGAAATCTGCATCTCTGAGTGCTGATGCGTCTAGTTTCTGCCTGACCCTAGAACACAAGCATGACATTAGAAGGGCCATGCAGCAATAAAACAGAGAAACGTTTCCAGTTTGCAGGATTCAGCCTCCACCAGGGTAAGACACTAGTGCAGACAAGTGATGAGGCTATAGGATTTACATACTGTACAGTTACACTTTTAATATACATATTTGATACAAAAATTATAGCAGGAAAAGGACTCATTTGATTGTCGAATACAGTATTTTTGTACAGCATGAAACGTTCATTTCAGTTAATTATTTATCCTGTAGTAGTCATATCAGCTGTATAGGACTTCTATGGTATGTGTAAATGCAACCTGCCTTCAGACTAGCAATCAAATTAGGTCATTTGCTGGCATGAATATAGTCTGATGTTTGACTGTTCTCAGCTTTGGTATTTCAGTGACTGAATGCAGATGTCTGGCTCTTCATACTGCTTTATGCTTACTGATTAAACGCTGAGCAAAATAAAACGGTGGAGTGAGAAGCTGACCATGAGCTAGTATCAGGATCACAAACAGAGCACCTGCTGCACAGTATATAGTAAAGACTCTGCTCTCATATGGAAGGAAGCATTTTTGGAGGGAGAAGTCAGTTGGTGTTATGCTGCCCTGGAAAAGAAATGAAGACTGTCACTTTGCTGTGTTACAGTGGGTTCTGAATCAGGAGTAAACACCACGGCTGTCAGATCTCCAATTTCTAAATCCTATGTTGGGTGGCAAGGGTTGGGGCCAGTTTCCTAGTACCAGTGCCTTCTCCAGGGGGCTGAAGAGTCCGTACCTTGTGGTGCTGGGCACTAACTGGAATATTCACCAGGCCAACACTAGCCCAGAGGCCAATCTTCCCATCTAGCGTAAACAGAGAGCTGGGCTCCTCATCTGATTTGCCTTCAAGAGAAGCCTAACTTTAGCTGCTGTAAATCCTGGAAGGAGCCTTTCCAAGCTAAAGTTAGGTTTTGTGAATGTGCCCCTTCCTCCTCCCGAATCCTCCTCCTACCCAGTACGTGCTGCAAAAAAACACGTTGGCTAATCCAAATTATGAACTTCAACAACAGAGAACTTCATTGGGTTTTGGCTTGACTTCACAGTTCAAATTAAAGTTTACAATGGACCGAGGCTGAGGAGTTAAAACAGTAGTGAAGACGATGCAACTTTAATTAGCCAACCTCTCGTTTTGCAGTGAAGATGCACTGTCTGGCATGTGCAGAGAATGTGTGTAGTTTGAAGGCAGCTACTCTCAGGAATATGGAATAAACAGAACTACTTTCAACAACAAATAGTAACAGTTGCATTAAATGAATTTAGAAGTTTGGGGTTATCTGTGTATTAAACAGCCTAAACTCAACATCAGTAAAATAATACATAAAAGATCCCCCCCCACGTCACAGACTACTCTGTAAACAGATTGTAGGTTTTGCTTCTTACTCCAACTTTTTAGGAGTTCTGTTTTGTTTTTGAACTAGGGAACTAATTGATTTACCTCTAAGGATATACTGAGCACTGGAACCGCCTGCACAAGCATAACCAACACACTGTAAAAAATGTGAATTGGCAATGAGGAGGCAGATTGTGGGCACGTCACAAACGCTGTCACTGCGTGAAGCGGTTAATGCACAAGTCTGAAAACCATCATCACCCTGCAAAAGAGTCTGAGGTGGATACAGTCTTGTTTTCATAGTTGGTAAATCAACCAAGTCAAACTAGTCTTTCTACTGTTCAGTGCACAATACTGATTATTTTTACAAGTCAGTAGTTTACAATGCACCCTCTTTATAAGAAAATGTTAGATGCTTGTACCCAGATACTAATTAGGTCTTCAATAGCATTGCTTTGTACCACACAGAACATGTGGCTCCCACAGATGTACTTTATAAAGTGGATGCAGTGTACTGAGTGGGTTGGGTGGGTAGGCAATTTTTTTTTTATTTTTTCGTTTTTACAGGTAGAATCAGTTTTAAAATATAGCTGACTGCCATGTTGATTTATTTATGAAAGTTATCTGACAAAAATAAAAAAAAAATTAAAACTTACCATGATGAAACTAGGATTGTTTCTATTCCTCCAACTGAATGACGGGACGCTGATTTCTGGAATTTTCCCTGCATGCAGCACTTCACAAGCACTATGTGTGTGCCCACTGAGAATCAAACGGGGGTGAAACCACCATATCAGCTAGAACACAAAATGATAAAGCACAAAACTTTACACAGCTAAAAAAAAATTTAACTTAAAAAACCCTTTTTTTTTTTTTTCTTCAGACAGAATGAATTTATGGCAATTCTGATATTCTTTCAAAGTGTTTTGTGTAAAGTTATGTTTTTCAGTAAGAAATGTGTTGGTATTGCAATATTAATCACACCCATTTGGCCCTGATCACAAATACTGGGCTTTAATTTTTTTGGCTGTACAGATCAGAAGAACAAAGGCGACAAGATGTTGTTGCTGTCACAAGTAGAAAAACTTTGCATTTAGTAAAGCAATGGTATTTTCTTGTCTAAGGAAGAATTTTGTACTGACAGTCTTGAGTGAAGACATTTATGCAGAAGGAAACAAGTACTGATCATTAGGTTTTTGGGGAATGCTTTATCTTTACCATTTTGGCCTTTCTGTACTGTTATAGATTGCTGACCAAGCTGGTAGAAAGCCACAGTTTTCCAACACTTTGAAAGCATTGCTTTTGCTGAATTAGTAACTGCAAGAAAATGTAAAGTGGAGGTATCAGCACTGCAGGAGACTTGAAAGTGTTGGGACTTACGACCTATGCCTGGGAAACCCAGCAGGATCAAGGTCATGATCGCGACCATCCTCAGAGGAGCCGCTCTAAGAAGCCACCTCTCAGACCTCATTAGAGCAGGAGCAGGTGTGGTCAGTTTGTCCCAGCTTTCAGCCTCACCACAAGTTTTTCATCTATTTATAGCTAGACTGATGTTCCCCTCTCACCTACCCACCAATACGCACATTCCCAATAAACCAAACCTTTTGTGATGCCTCTTGAGACAGTACATCATACTTTTCTTTAAAGGGGATGTTCTTCTCCTCTGGAGGAGCAGAATCTTCTCCAGTGCATTCAGCATCACTTTTCCGATAGAGAGGGTAATGCTGGGAGTAATTAAAAGAAAGGACCAGTTGTTAACGATTGGCCTTTCTGGAAGAGTAACAAATACACAAAAACCCCATGTCAACATGTTACCTCCCCCCAACCTCTAACACACCTGTAAAAGGATGGGTTCTGAAGCTGGAAGGCTTTCCTCATCACTGCATCTTTTGTTGGAATGATTTGGTTTCTGTGAATAAAATAATCCATAGAAGGGGTGAAGGTAATTAAGCAATAGCTAGGTTTTGAGGGGTTGGAGGGGGGTGGTTGGCCGCCTTTTTTTTTTTTTAAGGGAAAGCAGTTTCAGCTATGAGTACAATGTTTTAAGTACTATCCACTGTATGAACTTCCTAGAGTCTCTGCTCTGGAGTGATGTAATTCCCTGTTCTGTATATGCCGTACATACGGCTGCGCTCTTTCTGAACACAGAGAGCAACAGCAGGATCTCACTGCACAAAGGCAAAGACTTTGGGGGCAGACCCAGAGAGACAGTCTGCCCATTTTTCCACTGGGACCTGGTTTCCTGATTGACTGCCAGCCCCATCAGTCATGCTGCCCACTATGCGTCCAGTAGGCCTATGAGAAGGGGAAGAGGAATGAAACACAAGAAGCAATTGGATTTGATGAAAAAATAATACAATTAAAACATTACTAGGCTATCAAGACCGGACTGCAATAGAATCAGGAAACTAAAATAATAGGCTAGCTTGAAGGCTATAAAACAGAACAATATGCATAAAAATAAATGCAGGATTATATATTTTAAATCAAAGGGAGGATTACAGAACTTCTGCCTTTTTTTGGAACAGAGGAAATGACACCCTCCGTTGGCAACACTGACAAGCAAATTAACACGTTAGTGCAAAGCAACACAGTTAAGTAAAAATGGTAAGAGGAAATAAGGAGAATGCTTGGTAACAAGTTGCAGTATGAATTGGAAGCAGATCTTTTTCAGGAGAGTCTTGGTTAGCCTGACCGTTGCTACAGTATCAGTATTCCCACTGTGGCCTTTGTGTAGCAGGACTGTCCCACTGCTGGCTGTAATCAGACCTTTAATAAACTCCTACCTGCAGGGAGCAATTCAGTTTGTGAGAAAGCGCCACAAGCTTTGCCTCTGACGTACTGCAGACAGCACAGCCATCACCCTCCATGGCTACGCTATTCACCAGGACAAAGCTGGAAAAGACCAAGGGATGGGTGAAGAGAAGTGGGGAGGGCAGGGAAGCATTTGTTGCTCATGCATGCGTGCTGGATAAACTTTATTTTATAAAATGCAAGTGTCTGAAAGTTGGACACAGCTCAACAAAACAGCAGAATGTAACAGCTTCCAAAACCTCATGGTATAAATCCTCCTCCAAGTATCTGCACTGTAGCCATTTCTCTGTCTGGTAGGCTGCTTTATAATCAGTTCTTAATTAGGTGGCACAATATACCTTATGCTTCATGTTTACATATCAAGATATTTTTATACTTTAACAGATATTCAAGTGGTATTCTAGTGGAATGTTAAAAGCTCGTCACTAAGCTGAATTCTAAGGGAAAGGAGAACACGCTTCTCTCCCCACACACACTTTAGACCTCAGAATTTTAGACATTCAGTTTCTTCAGAAAAACTGAAAAGCAAAGCAACGCTGCATTTGGCTGGCTACCCTGAGCAAACATAGTTTTGTACTTTAGAGTCTCTCACAGAAAACACAGGATTGTGTTTGTAATAGAAGGTTTCCCTGTAGATTTCAAATCACCTTTGAATTTCTACCACAAGATTCATACCCATTTAGTCACACACTCAGGATCTGAGATATATTCCAGTTCAATTCAGTACATTTTACAGACACAAATGAGCTGAATGCCTTCACTTAAGAGGTACTAGTCAATACAAAAAAAAAAATTTTCTCTTTTAGCAAATTAAGCTGCTTTTATACCACAGATTTGTTGTAAAATAGTTTATCTCAGAACTTTTCATTATTAGTGCAGCTCATTTCAGTTAATGAACAAGATACCAGACATACAGACTGTAACTACACGCACCGCTGTGTTTTATCAAAGGGGACGTGGAGATGTTCCTTTATAATTATTTTTACAACAGCTGAAATACCTATCTGGAGGACCCCACATCTGCATGATAAACAACAGCTTTATACAGAGCATGCATGAAGCTTGTAGACCTTTCTAAAATAGACACAACTATTTCTAGACCTGTTCAGACTGTTTTTAACATTTGCCTAATTAAGGGAACTGGTGTAAACCTGTAGGTTTTAAATCTCACATTTACACGAGTGATTACAAGCCCACGGCACATGTGGCAAACGCAGAGTGGCAGTGGGCCTCCCCTTCATATGTCTGAGCTCTAAAGACAAACACCTTTCCACATACCCACTATTGGTTTCCCTCATCATCGAACTCCTGCATGGTATCTAAAGGTAACAGGGCACACAGCAGACAACTGCAGCCCTGGCTCTGTAACAAGCTCTACTCCAAACCAAAAACAGCTGTGCATTATTACCCCACCCTGTGGAAAACCGTGGAAAAGCAACTGCTATGTTCCCAAATTCCTCAAGCGAGTTAAGTTCTGCAGACTAAAGAAGTTATTAAAATTAATGAAACTCTTATTTGTAAACACAGAGGAGGTTGGTTTGTGTTTCTTTATGAATCCTTTTGTAATGTTTACAGCCATGGCTCATTATCAGCTGCAAGGAAGTACAAAGGCAAACCAGAGAAATGGATTCTGGCTCCACAGTACTTTTCCATTTAGAAGGAAATTGTTCCTATTTACCCAGCTCAAAGTCCAGCTTCCACTCCATATCAAACTACGTGTTTATACAAAGTGTTTTGGGTTTAACGTATCATAAGGTAGATGATTAAAAAGGCTTCAAGTTAAGCATTCCCATACTATTTCATTAGAAATTCCACTTCTGGTTTTCATCACTGGTCTGCTAGTTCAGTAATCACTGCTCTAAATGTTGAAAAAAAATTAAAATATACTCACTTTATTCCTTTCCGAGTTATTAGCTTTCCTGAAGTCAGGTTGAAAACCTTTTCAAATCGATGTACCTTGTAAGTAGTCATTCTGTGTCACAGAGCAAAAATACAACTGAGGTAAGAAATTGCCATTGGAACTCATCTGACACAGTTGCTTTACAGGTTGTTGGCCATTCATTCATCTTGCTGCTCCATTATCCAGCTCACACATTCATTCAGCAAACTCACAGGGATGCTCTGACACCCTTCACGTCCTGTCCCAGTCCCATCACGGCAAGCACAGCAGAACGAGGGCACTTAACCCTCTTCTGTGCCGAGATAACAGGAAAGGAAACAGCTCCTACTAAACACTTTTCTGACAAGGAGGCCCAACACAAGGATTCCATGCCAACACAGAAAGACAGCTCTGGGCAACTTCTCGTATAGTCAGAGAAGCAGAAAAGTAGCCTGGAGCCAGTTTGATGCACAGGTGGATGTCTTTTAAGGTCTTACCCTACATTACAATCCTTTCTAATTTGGTAACGATCAAAAACTTTCTGTATAACCACAAAACAGGTCACTCGGACACAAAACCAGTTACTGTATGCATGCTGACATTCATTCTTGGCACTGGGTGCTCCTTTCACTGACAAGACTTACTCGTAATGAAATCCGATGTCATGATTCCCAACGACGACCACTAGCTCAGTAGAAACTGGATACGTGAACATTTTCCGAAATCTCCTGACATCATCTGCCCATGCCTGCAGGAAAAAGAAAACAAAAGGAGAAATTAATGCTGTTCCACAGTATCGAAGGGGACCACGAGCACTGCAGTGCAGAAAGGTTTTGTTACGGGGGGGTTACAGGGGTGGCTTTTCTGGGAAGCTGTCAGAAGCTTCCCCTGTGCCCAAAAGAGCCAATGCCAGCCAGCTCCAGGATGGAGCTGCCAGTGGCCAAGGCTGAGCCCATCAGCAATAGTGGCAACACCTCTGGGATAACAGTCAGGAAGGTGAAAAAAAAACTGTGCAATTGCAGCCAGAGGGAGGAGTGAGAATATGTGAACAGCCCTGCTGGCACCAAGGTCACTGAAGAAGGAGAGGGAGGAGGTGCTCCAGCCACCAGAGCTGAGATTCCCCAGTGGTGCAGACCATGGTGAGGCAGCCTGGCCTCCTGCAGCCCATGGGGGTCCACAGAGGAGCAGAGATCCACCTGCAGCCCATGGAGGACCCCAGGCTGGAGCAGGTGGATGCCTGAAGGAGGCTGTGACCCCATGGGAAGCCCATGCCGGAGCAAGGTCCTGGCAAAACCTGTGGTGAGAGGACCTCGTGCTGGAGCAGCTTTGCTGGCAGGACTTGTAACCCTGCAGGGGACCCACGCTGGGGCAGTCTGCTCCTGAAGAACTGCAGCCTGTGAAAGGGGCTCACACTGGAGAAGTTGGTGGACTGTCTCCTGTGGGAGAGACACCACACTGAACAGGGGAAGAGTGTGAGGAGTCCTCCTGAGGAGGAGGGAACAGCAGAGAAAATATGTGATGAACTGACTGCAACCCCCATTACCCGTCCTCCTGCACTGCTGGGTGGACGAGGTAGAGAACTGAGAAGGTCACTGAGCCCAGGAAGAAGGCAGGGATGGAGGGAAGCTGTTTTAAGATTTGGTTTTATTTTCTCAGTACTCTACTCTGATTTGACTGGCAATAAATTAAATTATTTTTTCCCAGGTCTCTTTTGCCCGTGAGGGTAGTTGTTGAGTGATCTCTCCCCGTCCTTGCCTTGACCCATGAGTCTTTCTTATATTTTCTCTCCCCTGTTCATCTGAGGAGGGGAGTGATAGAGCAGCTTTGGTGGGCACCTGGCATCCAGCCAGGGTCAGCCCATCACAACTATATAATACAGAAGCACACACTGAGCTGTTAACATTTTGTAAGTTTTATATGAGGGCCAAAATTGTCAAGATACTACCAAAAATGAGCTCATACCTAAAAGACTAGAAACTTCTACCAACAATAGGACAACTGTAGCAATATCAAACAAAGCCTTGCATACCTATTCTGCTTTCTTCGGTCATCCATTTCCTTCAAGAAATCCTCATTTTTTGAAATAAGAGAGCTGATGATGTCATACCTGAGGTGAGCTCCATTTTCCTTCATCAAAGACATCTCCCAGAATAAAAACAATATCTGGCTGCAGTAACCATAAGGCAGTTTGAAAAGATCTCTCCATTTGCCATTCCCTGAAAGGAAAATACAGAGCCAGCCATCACTGCCTAACCTCTGGGTCCTCAGCTCTGAATACACAGACACAGCCTGGCCAAGGGAAAGGGAAAATTATTTCCACACACAGAAATACGAAAATTTAATATGAAATTCGAAGTAAACACTTAGAAATCAGGTTTAAGTACAGTAGGTGCATCTTACCTGGTGGGTAATTCTACCACAATACAATCAGGACTAACCCATGCAAGAAATAATACCAGCTTGTTTATTTTTTCATTACATTTCGAATAAACAGCAACTAATTAGAACAGTGAATTACTGTCTCATTAGCTACTATTAAAAATACTAAAACCAGGATAGAGGCTGTTAAAAAAAATTAGTAATTACCTTCTTAGCTTATCAAACCAATGTCCTTTGATTTCACCAAGTAGGTGAGTATCAGCTAAAATCATGGCCTTTAGGACTGAAGCTGAAGTCTCTTTTTCACCCACGGGAGCTCCACCTTTCACTTCTGGCCATCGGCATTGAAAAATTACCACATAATAAATTAAAAATTCACAAAATATGAACACTGAGCTGACAAAGCCCACAAGTTTCAGCAGAAAACAGAGCCTTTTCTTCACAGGAAGATTCTTCACAGTGGTCGAGGTTGAGTTCAGCATTGCAGTACCAGCATAAGACTTCAGGGCTCAGTTCTCCTCTCTTGGATGAAAACAGCTAGGACTTGTCAAAGGATCACACTGGGTGTTTTGTCAGTACAAAATCCCTGTGGAGAAAATACAAAATAAAACATTTGTTAAGGCAGCATTCCCTGTGGAAAACTACCATGCAAGGCCTACAGTGTTAGCTTCTTGCCACCCTGAAAGATTTGGGAATGTGTAATTGGCCTAAAAACCAAAGTTGGTCTTCTCCAGACAGCCATGCCACTGAGCACAGAACTGCACTCTCTCCTACCAGGACCAAGGAAACCAGTTTAAAGCCAGCCAGGATCTTGGTGCATGATGTCTTTTCTTAGAACTATACAGTGAAAGCACTGTGAGTGGGGGTCAAAGATAGGTAACAACAGAGCTTAGCTTGAACAGCAGCAGCAACAACAACAAAAAAATCCATACAGAATCATTTAGGTTCAAAAGAACTCTAAAACTGAGTCCAACCCTTAACCCAGCACTGCCAAGTCCCTCACTAAACCGGGTCCCTAGGTGCGACATCCACACATCCTTTAAATACCTCCAGGAATGGTGACTCAATCACCTCCCTGGGCAGCCTGTTCCAGTACTGGACAACCCTTTCCGTGAAGAATTTTTTCCTGATGTCCAATCTAAGCCTCCCCTAGTCAGACATGATGCTGCTTCCTCTTGTCCTAACCCTTGTTATTTGGGAGAAGAGACCAACACCTACCTGGCTACAACTTCCTTTCAGGGAGTTATAGAGGGCAATAAGGTCTCCCCTCAGCCTCCTTTTTCTCCACACTAAACAACTCCTAGAGGGCACCTTCTGGCACAAGTACATAACATGACTACACCAAATTAATTCCACTAGCACTTCTAATACGTCTTGTTGTAACAATCTCCAACAACCAAAAGCAATTTAGTACCTCAGAACAAGTTTACAGGAGCTCTCCAGGAACACAGGCACAGATATATGGCTAGTTAGCTAACACTGCTTTGTTTTTAACAGGAGGAAAACAAGAAAAAAATTGAGCCTCAAAAACAGAAACTGCACTACAGCTATAGAGAAATGTGAGTAAATGAACCTAAATTGGTAAGGTAACTGGATTTACTTCCTTCTCGCACCTTGGATAGCTTGTAACCCAAGCAGGGAACTTTGAAACTACAGTATTTTTTTCTGCCCTGTTAAGGCTAATCGAAAACAAACGTCTTCACTCCAATAAGCCACAATTGTAACAGGGCTTACTGTTGTTTCACTTCTCTATAAGCATTTAAAAGGAACTCATTATCCCAAGTGTAAGGAGGAAATGCCCCCTTTAACCGTTGTCTTTCTTCTACGGTCCTTGACAGAAACACACTTTTCCAGTGGAAGTGCCCACAAGAAACAAGTATCCCACCTGAGAGAACAGAGATACAACCCTTACTTCCAGTAATATCACTCGGCTTCCACGTGCAGCCTCTCCAGGTCTCACTCTGAAGAGCACTGGGTGTCTGAAAGCCCCACTCTTTAAAGGTAAACTGTGGCACGGTCACGGTAAAAGGGACTCCAGGAGAGCTATAAAGATGTTACTTCACACGCTCATGGACATCATGGTTTAGCCCATCCCCCTCAGTTTTAGAGTAGAAAAGAATGGGATTGCGGTGAAAT
>VXAY01005406.1:699111-711848 GCA_013399855.1 Oxyruncus cristatus | reverse complement strand
AGCTACAGAGATATGGAACTGTTACCTTAAAGACTTTTTTTTTTCCTCCCTTCTCTTTCTCCCTCTGGACTGTTTTTGAGGGAGAGAGGAGGAGGGGCATTTGTACATATATAAGTGTGCTATTATAAAGAAACTAGTTAGAGTTGTATGTATATATGTATATATGTAAGTATTCCCCTTAGTTCTGTAGTGTAGCAATAAATCTTAGTATTACCCCCATTCCAAAGTGATCTGTTTTGTCTGTGCAAACTCTTCCTAATTAGTAGCAAAATTTATAGGTTGATAATACTGTGCAGAAAGCACAGGGGCTAAACCTATGACAATGGACAAGATTCTAGAGAAAACCACAAAATCTGGTCACCCACCCAAGAATGGGATTGCAATTTTGCTTTCTGCAATAGAAAAATCCTAACATAGGACTAATGTACAGGATGTTAGCAATTACTGGACACAGGACTCAGTGATTAGCAGCCCATGTGCATTAGAATTGACTAAGTCTGGTTAAAACCGTGAATATTCAGTGCCTTTGAATCTTAAGACCTGAAGTGTTAGGAACATTAGGACAAAATTACAGAGCCACACAAAATTGGATCTTTCTAAAATTCTGGCCTCAGCTGTATACGGATTACAGAATGAAGTTAAACTGCTTCACTGTCCCATGCACTAGCCCATTTGATTTATGTCTTATGGAAACTGAAAACTGACACATGATTGTTGCTTTTTTTTTCCACCAAAACCTCTGTTTGATAATAGCCACTTATTTTCAAACACAAGCTTCCCATATCAGCACTAGAAAGTACTTATTCGAGACAAAACCCCATTAGACTGCATCATGAACTATTTCTAATATGCATTATCTAACATTAGCATGACTAATACTTAATTGCATGCAATTCAGTTCTATCTAAACTTGATTCAGCTGGAGAAAGCCACTGGCCAGACGTCACAATTCCACAATAAAGTGGAACTACACATAAATGCTCATTAACTTGTTTAACGTTCATCTCATCCGCACTTTAACTAGGAATCAAAATCAACAAAACCTTGTTTGTACATCTTACAACAAGGCAAGATTAAAGCAGAAGTATCTGTTAACTGACACAGCAACAAGGACAAAAGACAGGCAAATTCTTAACTAAATACACAAATTTATATGGCTTTATCCTGCACAAAGTGCACCTACCCCAGAATTTGGAATCGGACTTTGGTAGTCCTAGACACTCTCCTCTTCCAACAAAAACAGTACTAATCTGAACAGAAATTGCCAGTAAGTTGTTTAACTTGCATTAAGCATGCCCAAAAGAAAAAAAAAAAACACATCTTCAAGAGCAAAATGATCTCATCAAATGCAAGAAAAAAAATCCTGCAATTAGTAGAAAATAAAAATATCTTCAAGGCAAAGCTGCATTTTCAAAAGTCACAAACAGCAACTGCCACAATCAAAGCAATAGAGCCGGTCACTTCCACGTATACTCCCTCTCCCATCATTTCTGCTGCTAATCCTTACTATTCTGGGAGTTGTGCCATACATGTGGAAGATGCCAGAGGTCTCCCATCTGCACCCTGCACCTCTCAGCGCTCCTGAGAGTGAAAGAAAGAACAGAAAGGGAAATTAAAAAAAAAAAATCACGGAAAGCGAGCGATGCAGAACGAGCTGAAAGGCAACTCCTACTACCGGTTGAGAGAAATCCCTGCCCACCTCGCTCTGCCACCTGCCCGCCCACGGCTGCTCGCGTCCCAGCGGAACTGTTTGCTCAGGAATGTGGCGGCACGGCTCCGCGCATCCCTGGGAAAGCGGTTCGCTCGGAAACCAAGCACATGCATCAGGGATCTGAACCTCACGCACGGGGACCCAAGGACCGGAGAGCCACAGCCTCTCACACGTGACGGCGAGGCCAAAAGTGATGCTGTCAGGCTGCACACACGCACTGCAAGATGGAGCTGTGGTTCTGCCTGTCACTGCACAGTGCGTTGCTACTCCTCCCCCTTACATGGCTGGTTGTTCAGATTAGACCAGAATCTCGCTTCCTAGAGCTTGAGGACCTTGGTTATGAGAAACGACTGAAGCATTTCTCACTGTTTCTTCTTCTAAATGTATGTGAGTGGCAGGATGTGAAAACGATTTTTAAAAGTTTTAAAAGCTCATCATAAAGGTGAGATCAGTATTTTCACCATATTAATTACTTTCAATTGTTTGGGCAGAGAACTTTATAATGAAAAATATTCTGATCTTCAGAAGGTGGCAAACAGTAAAATTCTGCTAGTCACAACAATTTTTTATGCAGCCAATGTATACATTCTTACAGCAGCAGAGCCCCTGAACTTTTCCTCATCTACATGGTTTTAAAAACAATTCTGCACGACATTTAAAAATCAGCCTGTGGACAAGGGCAATTACTGATTAATTTAACAACAGGACCAAAGTTTAAACATGCTAGAAGTATAACTTTATAGCACAAAACTGTGGGGGAAAATGCTCCAGTGATCAGCACCAATTCCTTCTCCATCATTCCTGTCTATTTTGCTTATTAACAAGTTAGAAACGTTTTTGCACTTACAATTCTTCCATTATACACGCTATTCTTCCTATTTTCTTCCATCAAGTTTACTGGCAATGCAGGCTTCTATCACGCCTCTTCTCTTTCCCTTTTCTTCCATCTCTGTTCGGAACATCATCCAGCTTTAATTTACAAGCAAGCCAAGAATGAAACAAGGGAACACAACGCTCTATAGCCAGAGCAGGAAGCAAGGAGTTACCCTCTCTATCACTTAGGGAACATGTAACTCTGAACACATCATATGCTTTGAGGTAAATTTCTTTATTAATTTACAAATACATAAAACTGTCCTAACGAACAAAGTGGGATACAAGAGTCTTAATCCTACTCCTAGTCCTACCCCTCATGAGTGTGCACATATTTTTATGAAGCTGAAGAAGCTGTATTAGGTTATAAGCAAGCTTAGTTTTTCTAGCCCTGTGACAGTTTCCACTTAATTCTCCCATTGCAATGCCACAAAGCTACAGATTTACAACTTTCAGAAAAATACAGTTCTATAATGTAACTGTTAAACTTTTGTGAAATGTAGTTACAAACAAGTTCAGGTTCAAAATCTCACAAGGTTCTGCAAGCTACACTTGCAACTGGGAGTTGTGTCATTTCATGCCAAGCTCTGATGCAACACGGTATTCTTGCCTTGTGAACTGTGAGTCTCTGCATTCCACTCTCCTTTTCAGCTCTTCAAATGCTAGAGCTCTTCAAGTACCTCAGTCAAATAAGAGCTTCTGATGAATTCTTCTTTTGATGCTGAAAAAAGACTTTCTAACCCATCTTTCTGAATACACTCTTTCCAATTCTGAACCCTAAATCCTTCCTTCATCCACAGATTTTAACTTATTATTGTGATGAAAGAAAAACTTCCAAGGAGAGATTTAGCATTTTTCTTTTAAGAAACCCCTTTGCAAGGATTTAATGATAGAATTAATTTTGTCTGCATTAGCACATCCTTAGGGCTAAAATTCACAAAGACTGCCAAATCTACACATCTAATTTGATTTAGCTTACAGAACTGGATAAATTGGGAAATTCAAAGATTTTGTCATATTCCTATAGACACCCACAACCACTCCTACAATGAATGCATTTCATAAGTGTGAAAGAGAAGGCTTTGAAACTTAGTTGAAGTTATAAAAACCAAGTTTTATTTAAAAACCATATAAAAAAAAAAATCAAAGGCACAAAATACAAAAACATTTCAGAGAAGCTTGTTAGGATCATATTAATGAATCCATAACGGTATCAAAATGAGGTACCACTTAAGCCATGGTAGGTTTAAATGTTGCAATAAGTATAAAAAAATGGGGAAACTCTACTTGCCATTAAATTAACCAGTAATTACAAATGTGCTGTAAAAGGAAGTCCATACATTACACTTATTTGTTTCAAGCACTTTTCATACTCATTGTTCAGTTTCAGACATTCCTGTACAGCGTGCTTTAGATCTTCTACCTCTTCAAAAAATTCCTGGAAAAACCCAAAAATATTCACCTTAAACTTTCTTTCAAAGACATTATCAATAAGAGCTAGTCAGTATTTTAGTTCCTCAGAAGTTCAAAGACACTCTCTATTTTTTCTTTTAACGTATGACCGAGTTACGCAAACACAGCTATGGTGAAACACAGCCACCAACTATAACCTCAGGTATTAATGTAAAACTCTGCCCTGAACACACAATGCAAGCAGAATTCAAGTTATGTTAGAGCCCAGAGCACAGGCTAATAGGAAAGACTAATTAAAGAAAGGGAAAAAACGTTGACTTATCAGACAGCTACAAATTGACAGTCCAGAATGTCACACTCCTCTGTGCAAAAACACAGCCACACCTCTCAAAGTTAGCCAGTAGCAGAGAGCACACCATTAACTTCGAGAATCCAAAAGTTGCAAGGCTATGTATGAAAAGGGACAAATGAGCAAGAAGAGAGATGAGGAGAGTATACTAAGGAACAAGAAGTTAGCATTTGAAGAAGACAATATTAAAGAGCTTAAGGTGGAAAAATGGATACCATATTTAGAACCAGAAAGATGTAAAATCTTGTTAGACCTTAAGTGCTTTGTAAATTGCTAGTACCTGTTCAGAATTATAAGTACAACTACACTGGGTTAATGAATGTCCTATTTCAGATTAGGATCTATTATTTCTGACTACAGTATATTAAAAAGTTTGATTTTCATGTTCGAAAAGCTTTATGATGGATTAAACTTGACATAGCCTAAAACACTATCCAACAGGTTCAACTGGCTCAGATAAAAGCAAGTGACAACAAAGGGGGGAAAATTACCAACATGTAAGGCTACACAGAACATAAAGAGACAGGCCAATATGAAAGCCACCGAAAACAAGTTCTGTTGAACATGGCATCATAGAACTGTTTGGGTTGGAAGAGACAAAGATCACCTAGTTATAGGCCCCCTGACATGGGCAGGACACCTGCCACTAGATCAGGTTGCTCAGGCCCCCATCCAACCTGGACTTGATCAGTTCCAGGGATGGAACATCCACAACTTCTCTGGGTAACCTGTTCCAGCACCTCACTACCCTCATAGTAAAGAATTTCTTCCTAATATCTCACCTAAACATACTCCCTTTCAGTTTAAAGCCACTGCCCCTTGTCCTGTCACTACATATCCTTGTGAAAAGTCCCTCTCCAGCTCTCTCGTGGGCCCCCTTTAGGTACTGGAAGGTGCTATGAGGTCTCCCCACAGCCTTCTCTCATCCAGGCTTAACAACCCCAGCTCTCTCAGTTTGTCTTCATAGGATAGGTGCTCCAGCTTATTTAATGTCAGGCTGTGTGGTTTCACTTTCTCATATTGATCCTTTTGCAATTATACTATCCCAGAATGGATAACTTAGCATGTAGTTCTAGTCAGACTTAAGTCAAATAGGAGACAAACCCAGATTCATAGAAATGATCTTCATATATGAAACAATGTTTTGTTCAGCTCCTGCAACTCAAGTCTATTGAGCAATTCAGATCCTTTGTAAGTGAAGTCAGAAATTGCTGGGAAATACATGGACAGAAAGCGGAATGTAATCACTCAAGAGTCTTCATTTCACCAACCTTGGAAACTCCTGTCTACCCAAGTAATGATGTATCTACCTACATCTATCTGTATTTGACATTTTCTCCTGCCAATTCTTCTTTTTTTAATGAACAGCTACATAGATCTTAAATAACATGGAGTGACTTAAAACTACCTAAAAAAAAGGGTCACTAAAAAAAGTCATGGCCTCAGATTTACATATTTCTCTTCTGGAAGACGAAGCTTTTAACCACAAGTTGTCCCTAACTCCAAAACATGGGGATCTAGAATTCCCCCTGGCTCAGTGTTCTACCAGTTTCACATCCAATGAACTATCAATATCTTTTACTGCTACCCCTGTAATAAAAGCTAGCTTAGAGTTATTTAGCTTGTGAGAATGGCCTGTGAGGTAAGAAAACAGATTCTAAAAAAAAAAAAAAAAAAAATCCAATACAAGACCTAAGGAATAAGCAAAAAAACAGTTTAAACAAGTCTGTTGCTGAAAATAAAATCTCATGTCAGCACGTTAAACAGAGCCCTCTATAGCTAGATAAGATCTCTTCATCTTGCTTACATTATTTCAAGGATTACTAATTTTTCACACTTTCACTTTCTACACCTATCGATCTATCACAAAAACTTCAAAACCTCTGCCCTCCCCAAGCTTGGAGTTCTGTCAGAGGCATAACTTTGATACGTTTAAGTTCAGGAGAAAATAGCTTTCCTTTCACTGATATCGTGAAGCAATAAAAGTGATCAGTCAAAAACCTATTTTTACTCTCTCTGTAAGTACCTGTTGGAAGAAACTGAGACTGTACCAGCACTTAAAATTTTAATGTCAAAATGACCTGAGGCAAATAATCTCTCATAAAGGAATTTAAATAGCTCAAACATTTTAAAAAAAAAATCCGCAGCTATGGATTAAAACCAGAAATAAAGCCAAAACCATAAAATTAAAATTGCATTATTCCTCTTCCTTAGACAAGCAGCACTGGAGGACATGAATGTTTCAAGGAGCCCTTCATTTCCATCTCTGTCAGAATGCTATACACTGATTTTTTATGTATTTTGATTGATAACAACATGTGTTCAGCCTAAAGATGTTTTGGTTCAGGTAGAAAAGTTAGTTTTTCAAAAATCACCTCCTGTTAAACTTGTCTTAAAATAAATTACCTTGTCTAATCCGGCTAATTCATTTTTTAGCGCTTTCTTTTCTGCAGACAACTTTCCATTTTCTTTCTTCAGCTTTTTAATCTCCTTCAACAATAGCTCTATATTCAAATATAAAAATGTAGACTTCAAACAATACAGTCAACCTCCCACTCACATGAATCATAAGACAGCTAAAAAGCTGCCTACCTTTTGTGACATTAGAAAATTTAAGCACCTTTTTCATAAAGTGATTTATTCCTAAGAATTGGCCCAGAACATACCCAAGTACTATGAAAGACAGCAGGATTTGCCAACTGGATAATCTGAATTTGCTAGATTCTTAGAACGGGGGATTATTTTACTTTAAAATCCACAAAACATACATCACATGCTTCAATTACCTTTTTCTGACTTACGAGAGGGTCACATCAGCCCTTGCTGACAGCACATTTCCTGAAAAGTATGCCTACACTGTAAGATCTCTTCCACCTCTTTTCTATGCTTTGAAGTGGAACAGGATTGCACCTTAACTTGTGGATTTACTTGTGAGGAAGAACATGCTGAAATCAGTATTGCCTAGGTTTGTCCAACATTTTAGGGCTAAACCCAGGTTCTTTTGTATATCAGTGTCTGAAAACCAAAGAATGGTGCAGCAAACATTATTACTAAGAGATCTGCATAGATACATCTTACCAGAGTAAAGAATAAATAACTCTAAATACAGCCACACACTCCTACCCATGATTATATCAACCTACCAATTCCAGAAAAACAGCAAACATTTAATCACAAACAAATGCAAGGCTGAATCCTAGACTACGAGACGCCATTTTTACATAACAGGGTTTCAAAAATGAAAAAACACTTTAGATAATGCTGGTTGAAGAATGGCCTCTAAGGTCATAAATGAAGTGAATTCTCTCTGATGGGCATACTGGAAGAAACATCATCAGAATTAATGGCACCATTACCTAAATATTTACTGCAACAGGATTCCTTCTCTTCAGAAATGTCCCTGTGAGAAGTTATTCCTCCCTCTGAGGTTCGACTTCTTTTTCCAAGAACAGCACTAGTTTTCCAAGAAACCTTTTTACGTTCCAGTTGCTCAATTCTTTGCCTCTGCTCTTGAAGATTCTGCTCTAGTTCACGAATTTTACTCTGTTGAGAAAATTTTTTTAAAATGCATGGAAAAAACACGGTTCAACTGAATACCACTGGAAACACATCCTGAATGCAAACCTAGAGCTTTCATTTGCTGACTTAAAACTACATTCATCCAAAGGGTCTGAAAGGAGAAAAAAGAAAAAGCTTCACAGCAAGTGAAGCTATGCATACATCAAGTGTTTTAAAAAAATCGGCGAGCACATGCTGGCAAGACAATCATGGACTCACAGGAGGGTTTGGGTTGGAAGGGACCTTAAAGACCATCCAGTTCCACCCCCCTGCCACAGGCAGAGACCCCTTCCACTAGACCAGGTTGCTCAAAGCCCCATCCAAACTGGCCTTGAACATATCCCGGGATGGGGCATCTACAACTTCTCTGGGCAACCTGTTCCAGAACAATATAAATGCACAAAGATACTAAACCTTCCCTCACAGCAAAGCATACCTTCATGGCAGCAATTCGCAACTTCTAAGAAAAAGTACATAAAATCCAAATTATAATGAATACTAATTCACAAACAAATAAAGCTCAAGTGAGGAAATGAGACTGGTGAACCGCAATGATTGATCAATTGCCCAAAGAGGCAACACTCACTTGAACCACTAGAATCACTCCTGGTCACACAACCCTCCCTTCACTCCAGTTATGATGTTAGTCTCTTTGAAAGCAAGCCCACAGGTCTTGCTACCTGAAAGAAGACTATTTGCCTCCATCTGGTTTGTGACTGCTGAATTTCTGAAATAAATCACCTCTTGACACACACTGACAAATATCAGGGCTGGTGCAAGACAGGTCAAAAGATGTACATACAATTAGAAGGACAGGTAGGTAGATGAGTGAAGAAAAAAGGAAAGGGGAGACAGCTTTGTGTTACAGATATACCAGTGACAAGTTCATTTTCAAAGGGAACTACAGGCTACTCTCCATTATCTCAATGTCATGAGAAACAAAAATAAGTATATCAAGAAAAGCATGATCTCATTTCACAAATGTAAGAAACACTTTTCAGTTTCCCTAAAAGCTCATGTTTGGCTATTGGATACCACCTCCTACAAATTGTACTTACAGTGAGATTTTTAATTGCTTCACTTTGCTCCTTGTTTTTTTTGCTTTCTCTAACGTAACGTTTCTGTAGCTCATTATACATATGAAGCAGTCTAAAACAGAAGAAATGCATAAATTGCAGTAAAACACAAAAGCCAAAAAATATGCATCCTTTATGGCAAAAGTATTAGAGACAACCCACAGAGATCACTTGGGCTGTAGCTGCGCTGCAGAGACTTGTAACAGAAATATTTAAGATAGGCATGAATGAAGTGTGACTGTCAACATAGAAAGAGAAAGCACCAGAAAATAACAGCAAAGCAAGTTAAAAGAATGGTCCATATGGATGGCAAAGAATCCCTTTCACTCAGCCAGACTGAGGACCCTGTTTTGTCCAGCACACATGGCCTCACTCTGATCAAACCTCAGTGAAAATCGCTCTTTGATGCAAGACCTATACACCAGCAACAGGAGGTGGCAATGACTGCAGCGTGTCATGTATATAATTCCTCTCCCTGTTAGCACAACAGGAATAGCACAAGGACACTCTTAAAGGATTTTAAAACATTTGTCCAGAAACTAATTTCTTGCCACCAGTGAAGAACCCATAAGGAGGACACATGAGGCAGAGTTCCCAGCTCTCTGTGCTGCACAAAACACCTCATTGCTTCCAAGTGTGTAGCTGTGAGGATACAAGTGAGTGAAATCTATGAGAAAGTGAGTGACTGGGCAAAGTCAATGTAAAATAAACAGACTTGGGATGTCATCTTTCTCTTTGTTATTCTCTTGCACAGACTTCTGCTACACTAATTTTCTGCCATATTATATAGCATTCAGTCTCCATTTATGAGGGCCAGCATTTATGAGGGCCAGAACACAACTGATGCCATTTTTCCTATTTTTTTTAGTTAATTCAGGTAAGAGCTGGCATTCATACTAAGTCATGACTGCGCACTACAAACAGGATGAGCAATATTGTAGTACAGCACAGCTTTGTTAAACAACATACAAGCAGATGCTAGGAAAAAAAAGGGTAGGTCAGGTTAACTGCATCCTAATACAGAGCAGGTCTAGCATTCAATTCAAAGACTAATTTGGACTTCTTCCCCATAAGAATCTAACTAGGTACTCAATTCCCGGCCAGAGCCAGTCACCCAGCCTTCCTAGGTAGTTTGCAAAGAGAGTCTGGTACACTGAAAAGGTATTTAACAAAACAAAACAAAAACACACACACGCAAATAAATTTTTAAAAAAGGGCCTTCTACAGCCACCTAAAGGAAACACTAAAAACAGGGTGCTCGGCCAAAAAGCAGTAGGGACTGCCTCAATCTGTGTAAGATCCACAGTCCATTTATGTAAGTGAACAAAAAGTAGCCTTAGAAGAGATGGAGCAGCCTGTTTATTTTACAATCAAGTCACAGAAGGATGCTTGCCTAGTTGTTAAAATGTTCCAATATATATTTTTTTCAAATAAAAATGTATCTTTTGCATCAGAAAAGTAGTTACAAGGGTTTAATTCTAGCATTAATTGGCAAACTACAATAAGTAGTGGCTCAACTCTAGAATTAGACTGAAGAGTAGAATCACTTCTCTGGCTTATTTTGAAACCAGTATCAGCCTATAAATTTTATATACACATAAAACCGAGCTATACAAAATGAGCTAAGAAAGCTGCCACAAAATAGAAGGTGGTTAAAAAAACCTACGAAATCTTAAAAAAAATCTACACACACATAAAGAAGCTTCCTGGGTCGTTAAATTTTTCTCAATTAAAGATTTGAGAAAGAAATCCATTTTTTCCTTTCTTTAGTGCTATTTTCAAGTTCAATCTAAGGTTTTGTAAATCCTTTCAAAATGCAAATGATTTTCCATTGTTTCAAAGGCTGAAAGCCACCTCACCTCCATAAGTTAAAAATTTCACTGACTTAACCACGAACAACATATTTTAACCCACAGAGAAGAATAGTTACTACTGTGAAGAAGCAACTTCCAAGAACTCACCTGACACTGTCACCCTCTAGAACAAAATCCTTGCTGTCTCCACCCTTATGCCGTAAATGGGTTTCTGTTTGAACCTGAACACTTAATTGAAAGAAAAACAACAGCTTAATATAATTAGATTTTACAATTCAGTTGGATCAAACAAAACAACTGAAAAAGGCCAAGTTACTTCTCTGTTTGATTTTACAGTAGAGGTTTCCACACAGGGTCATAAACACACCAAAATTTAAACTTTGAGGACTTTTGCAGACCAGTACTTAAGCCCTGGCAAGATACTTTCCAAACCACTGGCACTACAGTTTTCCAAGCCCAAAGGTCTCAGTTTCTATATCTTTTAAATAGCACTGATGCAATTTAACTATCTTACTACTGTTTGGTATTAAAATAAATGTAAAAGTCTTTGCAGTTAGACAGAGTACATTGGCTAAGCAGGTGTATTACTTGTTGATATTAAAACTGGTTTTTTCACTGCAATAATGAATTTTGTACAAGTTGCCCCAGACAGCCGTAGTTCCTTTACATGCCTCAAGCATCTTCTACCTCCACCATCCTGTTCACAGATGGCCCCTCAAAATATGCAGACTAGATAAGGCCTAGCTCATCTGAAAACATGAGGGTAAAAGTCCTGAAATGTTGCACTCCTTTTGATGCAAAAAGAAACATTTGACACTTCTTACTCTCTGCTTGTGCCACAGTCATGCATTAAGTGCTGCAGATGCAATTTTCCTTGGATCTGACCCAGATTCTTTTCTAGCTCCTTATTTTTTATGTGTAGTTTTTTCACCTTCTTGACTAACTGTTCATTTTCATCACTGAGCTGAAAAGGAAGAGAATTTTTAAAAAAAGAAAAATCAAGGAACACTTTTAGATCACGTATTAAGTAGGCTGATAACATTAAAATTCTCTACCAAAAGCTTTACTACATTTATCTTAAAATATACAAACACATAAAGGAAAAAAAAACCAGCAGGAAAAACAATCAGCTTCAAATTTTACAAAAATTTGACTAAAACAAAGCTTCTTTAACACGCGTGCTAAAGGTTTCTAATATAAGTTCGTAACTCATTAAGGAATGTAGGGAACCGGCTTTGTATTTAAAATTAATCACAAAGGGACAAGACACTGGAGTTACAGTGCTAAACCATAAACATCAGCTCCACACCTAAGCTCGTGTTTATGTTATTACCGCAGCAAAGGACTAAGCTACAGCCGCACTAGTAGAAATTCTTGTGTGCAAAACTGCTGAACCTCGCCCAGCAATATGCAGTCATATAGACAATATATACAGAAATATATATTATATAGAGCAATAACTATTATATATTAGTTATTCCTATATTATATGTAGTAATACATATTACTATATTACATATAGTAATATATAGTATGTATAACATATATTATTACATAGGATATACAATATATATATTTTTATAGATGTATAATTATATAGAATATTGTAAAATTATGTAGAATATATTATATAAGGCAATATATATAATACATAGTTACATATGAATATATTATACTTCAATATATACAGTATGTATTAAAATATTATACTACTATAATATATAGTATATAGTATGTGCGTGTATAGATACAGATGTAAACTATAACTCTATTGCCTTAACCCGGAGGGAACTAAGTAAAAGCGATGCTATGTGCCAGCAGAAGAAAGAGCAGAAGGCACCGAGAGCCCCGCGTTCTGCCCTAAGCCTGAGCTCTGCCCCCAGAGCAAACCTGGCCGCTCCCGAGCGCTCCCGGCGCCGTGCCCGGGCCGGGACGGGCCGGGC
>VXAY01005406.1:687737-699099 GCA_013399855.1 Oxyruncus cristatus | reverse complement strand
GACGGGACGGGACGGGACGGGACGGGCCGGGCCGCCGGGGAGCCGGGACGGGACGGGCCGGGCCGCCGGGCCGGCACCGCCGAGGGCCGCACTCACTTGGAGGCACCGGTGGACGGTGGGCAGGGCCATGGGAAGCGCCGGGCAGGCCGGGACACCGGGCGGGACCCGCCGGGCCGGCCCGCCCGGATCTGCAGCGAGCAGGGCACGTCATAGCCGAGCGACCGCCAGCGCCCCGGGCACACACAGCGCCATCCCTCCCGCCCGGGAACCGCGCCCAGCGGGAGCCCGAATGGTCTCCCTCCCGCCAGGGAGGCAGAGCTCTCCCGCCCGGCCAGCACCGGGATTCCGGGAGCAGCTGCACCCGCGGCAGTGACCCTCCGCCTCTGGAGCCGCCCTAAAAAACACCGCAGTCTCTGCTTGTCGCTTTTAAATTGACACCAAGTTTCACTTGGTGGGATTCCTGGGGTGTCCTGCGCAGGGCCAAGAGGTGGGGTCGGTGATCCTGAAGGTCCCTTCCAACTCAGCCGATTCTATGATCCTGTGACTTTCTGTGACTAACAGGTACCGGGTGGGTGGGATTGAGAACGCTGCCGACCACGGATCTGCACTGATGTATTTGTACACCAATACACACCAAATGATGTATCTCTGCAAAAGCAGGTTCTGCATCTCCCGCCCGCATCACAACAGGTACAGGCTGTTCCAGTAACATCCACCGAAGCAGGAGAAAAGGGCGTGCCTGGTAACGGTGCTCCCCGACGAGGTGGGGGCTGTATCCTTCGTGTCTGTGGTACTTGCAGCTGCTACTGTGTTGTAGTACTGGGCTTTGGCTGCATCCTCTTGGCACTCCCCTTTAGATATTTATACACAAAGGCAGTCTCCTCGCGGTGGTGCCAAGCAATAGGACAAGAGCCAACAGGCAGAAACTGATGCTCAGGAAGTTCCACCTGAATATGACGAAGAACTTCTTTACTGTCCAAGTGACCTCGCACTGGAACAGAGCCCAGAGAGGTTGTGGAGTCTCCCTCACTGGAGATATTTAAGAACTGTCTGGACACAATCCTGTGCCATGTGCTCTGGGATGACCCTGCTTGAGCAGGGAGGTTGGACCAGATGATCCACTGTGGTCCCTTCCAACGTGACCTATTCTGTGATTTGGGTTTTGTGTTTTGCTGTTATTTTTGGCAGACCAGGTTAGAGGGCATACAGGCAGAATGAAAGCATTCCACCCTCATGACAGACTGGACCTTACAGACACCAACAGCAGGTACTCACCAGCCACAAGAAGTTTACCTATTCCAGCAAGATTGACCCAAAGCAGTGATTACTGCCTGCTGGTCTCCCTAGCTTTTGCTATTGGCACTTTAAAACCTTTCCCGTTCCTCTCTCATTTGCTAGGTCTCAAATCTGTCTTCATTTGTTCTCGGCATCTCCTGTCTTTGTACAAAATGTTGCCTCTCTCATTTCTTAAAGCAGATCACATGTTTCTGTCTTCTCTTTTTTGGTGTAAAATGTTGCCAGATGCCACCCACCTTTTCATCTTGACCATGTAGCCCACCTGACTGCAGAGCCTGGCAAATCTTACAAAGACTCATAGATTCATAAACATCATCTAGTCCCAACCCCCCCTGCCATGGGCAGGGACATTTCCCACTAGACCACGTTGCTAAAGGCCTTATCCATCCTGGCCTTGAACACTGCCAGGGGTTGGGGCATCCACAGCTTCTCTCGGCAACCTGTTCCAGTGTCTCACCACCCTCACAGTAAAGAATTTCTTCCATATATATAACCTAAATTTCCTCTCCTTCAGTTTGTACCCATTACTCCTTGCCCTATCACTACTGCTCCTGACGAAGAATCCCTCTCTGGCTTCCTATCTGTGGGCCCTGTTTCAGATACTGGAAGGTTGATGTGAGGTCTTCATGCAACCTTCTCTTCTCCAGGCTGAACAGCCCCAACTTTCTCAGCCTGTCATGCCAGGGAAGACAGAGGGGAGATGACAGCAGCTCGACACTGCCTACTTGTGAGTCTATGGTTTACCGAAAACATGGTTGTCAGGGGTTCACTTGTTCTAAAAAACTAAACATGAATTTTCCCTTCCCCCTGCCCCACTGTGTGGGGGGGGATGTTTGAATGAGCAGGCAGGGTTTGCCTTGGGTATTTGACTAATACAAAAGAACTGGCCAGTAGATTGACATTCCAGGTTAATGGCCTCGGGAGGGGCTAGGAGATTCTTTTCTTTGTTTTTCTTCCCTCTCCCGGAGAGGGGGGAAGGATCCACAGTTCGTGGTTTCATGGCTGAGGAACGAGGGAAGGTGTGAGGGAAGGTGTGCGTTGGAAAAGCTGGGAGGCTGCTTTGTTCTCAGCCTGGCTGCCTGGCTTCCTGGCACCCTGTTTTCTGCCCCCCTCCCCACCTGGGTGGACCTGCCTGGACTTCATTGGAGAGGAACTATTTGGGAAGAGAGACACCTTTGTTTTCCCTCCCCGCTCCCATGTTTTTGGCAGCAGTTTTTTTGTGCACATCACTGAAGGAAGGGGAAGTCACACTGCCAGCCACAGACAACATGAGTCCCCTTTGGGAAGAACCCTTCTTTCTTCTTTTTCCCCTTCCCGGTGAGGGACAGGGAAGGGCTCCATTTCGGCTCCCCCAGCACACCCGGGGCACCCACATGGTGACTGCCAGAGCCCAACAGCGCCTCCTGTCGGCCAACCCCGAGCACTGCAGGCTCTGCACCTCCAGCGATCCAACAGCGCCCCCTGCTGACTGTGGTTAGAATTGCACCAAAAAGCTCAAACTGAACTGTTTACTTTTCATTGAAAGGGATTTTTGGGTATGGGATTATTGTTCAGTTGGGGTTTTGTTTTGTGTTCTTTTGTTGTTCTGACAATACTCATATTTCCTTTAATAAAGGGCTGATATTTTTATTTTCTCCATACTTTCTCGATTGGAGCCTCTTAATTTCAGATTTACAATTGATTAGAGGGAGGAGTTTTGGTCTTCCTTATAACTCATCCTCCTTAGCAAAACACTTCTGTCTCATTAAACTGAGACAATGGTACAAGACAGGTCACATTAGGCTGCAAGTGGAAACTGTAATCAGATTAAGGAGGTGGCACACAGCTTTGGTTCCAGGGCACAACCCCAGCATCTCTCCTCTACTCTCAACCCAGTCACTCATCTGTTCAACTTCTTAAACTTCACACGGGTCGCAGTGTGTGATCTTGTCTGCATTCAGCTCAGCCTTCACTGTGCTGAGCTGAATGGACACAAGATCCAAGGTCTGAGGCTGTCAGCAACCTGAGAGTGCATGTGAGGGAAGGACGTGTCCGTGGTATTAACTGCTGCCAGGAATCCTGTTTGTGAAGATTTCTGAGTCGGTTCCACAGTTGCAGAAGTAGCCACTCAACAGTGCTAATTCTTGGAGCCCGTGACAAGTCACCTTGTCCCCAAATAGCCCGGCATCAAAGTTGCTACTTAATCAGCAACTAACATTGAATGAATTAGCAACTCAAAGTTCATACTATGGAAACCAGGAAGTCACTTCGTGATACAGCTGGATACAGCTCCTAGCCACAGTAGCAGTAAGAAAACATAAAACTGGGTGAGATAGGACTAGCCAGCAATTATAATGGTGCTGCAGAGAAAGGGAAGTCCCGTTTTCAGATGTAGTTGCAATACCCTGAGATGCAAGTACTCAGTTCTATTCTGGTTTATGCAGCACAAATAAAATCTCAGGTGAGGAGGCTATGAAACAGGAATGAAAGTTACATACAGAAGAAAATAGAGCATATTATATACAGGACAGTTGAAAGAAGAATCATTTTAACTGAGTTTATCTTTGGTTACTGTAAAGGACAGTAGTAATTGTTTCCCATGTACTGCAGAGGAGAATGAGCAGAAATAAAGTTACTTTCCAACAGAGATTAGTTCAGTTGGATGAGAGGGGAAATTTTCTTGCTATCAAAGAACAAAATACGCATAGTTCTCCCTCACTAGATATTTTAATAAACACATCAGAAAATGATCAGGCATTACTTTGAATACAGGTGTACCTAATATGCACAGCATAGTGGCATACAGCAAGTACACAGACCATTTTCAAGTCCCTTTTTGGCCAACATTTCAATGACTCTGTGTTACTAATTTAGAAGAAAATGCACTCTTGATATAATGGTGATTCTGGTATTTTACAAAAGTTTGTAAATGACTACTTCAGAAATAATTTTTCCAGTGACAAAGGGAAGATGTTGTGTGAGACAGTGTGGTGGAGAACGATCAGCATGGTGGAATCAAGCACAACCTACACACCCGTATCTCAGTGTAGACAGAGTAGTATAACAGTTTTTTCCTCAGTATTGGGAATGTCAGTAGTCATAATCACTTTATACCATACAAGGCAAGACCATCTGTATTGTAGTAGTATTGTACAGGAGTAGTATTGTACAAAGCATGTTCAAGGCTTTCTAGGACTTACATCCTATGGTATCCCAGTGTTTGGTTTTGGTTTGTGGTTGGTTGGGATTTTTTAATGGGTGTAGCAGTAAAACAAAAAAGCCCAGACAGATTAATTCAAGGCTCCTGCAGAAACTAGAGTGGGCATGGAACGGGCAGCACTCAGAGAAGAACCCTGACAGGTCAGAAGTAGCAGAGAAAACAAGCCCACTGTCTTGGGTCCTTTGAAAGGCTGAGGGAGTTGGGCCTGTTCAGCCTCGAAAAGAGGACACAATCCTGTGCCATGTGCTCTGGGATAACCCTGCTTGAGCAGGGATGTTGGAATTGATGACCCACTGTGGTCCCTTCCAACCTGACCCATTCTGTGATTCTCATATGTGAAATCTGCAGACCCTGTTTCTCTAGCTCTTCTACAAACACAACAACTAGTTCTGGGCACACTGCCTCTCCCCTGCTTATCCAGGAGTTGAGAGTGCAGCAGCTATGCACAGGTTTTTAGACCCAAAACTTTTCAAAAGTCAAAAAATTGTTACCAGTGGAACATCTGTATTCTACAGGCTGGAAAAACGACACACAGGAAAGCTGGGAAATGTGCCAACAGAGCTAAAAGGGAAACAAGAATTCCTGATTTCTGACCTAGAAACTGAGCTGTGCAGCCCCCTTCTGTCCTGCTTTTCCGTGGCTGGCAGGGGAACTGAAGATAGACAGAGGAAGCAGACAACAGCCAGATTTCTCAACTATGCAGCTAGACCTGCAAGGAGTTTCTGTAAGATTCAGATTTTGTCAAGCAAGCTCTGATCCACCCAAATGACACAAAAAAACCCCTCTGATTGTATCTTGAAACTCCTGGGAAAAGCTACAGCTGAAGCTCTTGTTGGTTTAATCATGCACATTGTGCTCCAACATTTTCAAAAGTGTCCATTGATTTTGAGTGGCTCCACTTCAAAATTGCATCCACTCTTCCAAATCAAAGATACTTGATGGCCCAAGGCTGGTGGATAGCACTGGACATCAGAGTTTGAAGCATCCAAGTATCAAAAGAGAATGTTAACCTACCTGTATACAAAAAAACTCCTATAATTTATACAAATAATAAAAGACACTTGTGTACTTGATTGGGAAACAAGTTAATTTTCTAAAGATCCTAACACTACATGACTTTTAAAAAACTTCTGTGTGGCAGTGAATGTATGAAAAACCACTAAGATACTTTCCACCATAAACAATTACAGCAGAAACATTTCCCTCACTACTATTCAGCTGGTTTGTTGAACACGTTCTTTTTTCCTTGCATTTTTGTTTCTAATGTAGTTTGGTATGAACAAAGACACATTTCAGGTTGGCTCACACGAATGAAAATGTCATTGATTCCAGCGGTGCTGAGCCTGCTACTTGCTGTCAAACAGCAGGAATGTGACCCATAGCACTCTTTTTCTGCTACATGTGCACCAAAATCATTGATTTGTAAGAAAATGTATAAGCATGGGATTACCTGATGCAACCCTACTATAACTCCAAGTGTAGCCTTTTTTTCCACATGGATTAAAAGTCAGTGTGTCCTTTCAACCCTCAGAGAGACCTACTATCCTCATTAGATTTTCCGGGAATTAAAATTCTCCCATGAAAATCTACAGCCCTTGTAAAAACTTACACAAATTTCACCTGCTCCAAATTAATCTCTTCTATTCCATCTAAAACAGCTGTGTCAGCAATGACTCCCGAGTCCCTTTCAGGCTGGAAGATGGCAAGGCTTATGTGGTTTTTCTGCCCAATATGTTCTTTGGCACAATCAGTGCTGCCAATCTCACAGGCAAGTGCCAGCTCAAAAATCACAGAACAACCTTGAGAAAAATGGCCAACATGGGAAAAAGGCCCTTTTCCCATATTGTTTTGATCTTTGATCACAGAGTAATAATCCCATTTGTCTTCAGGAGCCTTCCCTGAAACAGGGAGGGGCAGTCTGGCTTTCCTGGGCCTTGGCATAACCACAGAGGGCAGCTAAATATACAAGTTCAGAATTCAGTTCAGAACATGAACATTTCCTGCATATCATGAGGAAAAGCACCAAGACATGATTGGATTTAAGATGACTGTTTTCAGAATTGGAAAAAAAAAAATTCTCTTAATATGTGAGGAAATCAATTTAATCTTAAAGCTGACAAAACCAAACAGAGGTAATATTTACCAAACCAAATTAGGCTAATGAGGATCCCTGTCACAGCACACTGACAGAAGTTCTGTATCCCCTTCAGTGACAGAAACATCAGATTATAACAGTGGGTTGTTTTCAGTGGATAATGTTCAATGTTTTCAGTGGATAATGTTCAAAAAATAATACTGGCATGCATGTGGCAGAGACGGTCTGCTGCTTGTCCCTTCAAGGCCAGGGAAAAATACCTTATTATTCTACACTCATGGACATGGAAAAAGAGTAACAGCTTAGGACTGTATAACCTTGTCCACAGAACTCCCTACAGAGAAGAAAAACATATCTCGATGTAGAATCAAAGGCACTTGCACCCCAGGAAAGCTCTCTCTGCCATACCTCCTGGAAGGGAAAATCTCCCAGTATGACTGAGCCAGTCTTAAAATTCCAGAAAACACTGAATTTTACCAGTAGAGCTGTCTGTCAGACCTTGAAGCAAAAAAATCTTGATTTCCATGTTAGCCAGCCCGCAGGGTGCATCTGAAGGTAGAGTCCTGCACTGCAGGTTTGAGACTGTTGGTTAGTTTCTGGCAGGAGGGAAAACGTGAACAGTGTCTAAGCAGTGATACCTGGGCCTTCTGGACACAGAGGAGAAAGATGGTCAGAATGACTCTGCATGGCAGAAAGGGAACACGTAAAACATCTAATACACCATTTAGAACAGTGCATTAATCAAACATTATGTCATACATGACTTGTTACCGAGCTTTAGGAAAAACTGTGCCAGTGTTAGGAATTTCTAATTGTCTCTGATGGAGCAGAAGTGGGATCAGCACAGCTCTTCCAGGGGGTAAAGAAGAAAAACACCTACTTACTATCTGCCTTCCATTCTTGTAGGCAAAACAAAAATCTGGACCAAGCATCCTCTTTTATCAGCTAGAAAATCCCTCACTGCAACATTACGATTGCACTAAACTATAACATCATAGCAGTCTACACAAACAAAAAGCTTCTCATCTGGGTTGCCTCTTAAAGGCAGGCTCAAACTATATGCTTGGTGAGATTCCTGATAAAAGCTCCAGGGAAAAAGGGCTAGAGACAGTAAACATCAATTTTATATGACTAATCCAATATAATCCTATGCTGGGTAAAAAAGCCATCTGCATGGATTCCCACTGAAGTGCTGTAATAACAGCACAGCAAGCCTCCAGCTGTCATGCTGAGGAAATGCTCTTTCGCACGCGGGCTAAGAATTCCAAAAGATTACTTCCTTTTTGTTTTCTTACCCGCCCCTCTCCTCNCCCCCCCCCCCCCCCCCGTTTTTATTAAAGCTGTTAGACGCTTGTTCTCCCATTTAAGTCCCTATTGGGAGATCATCCATCAAACCCGTGAAGTGACAAAGATCTGCACTGGAGGCCATCTAAGGATTCCACATTGATGCCCAGTCAGCTACGGAGAGGTCACTCTCTCTCTGCAAAACTACAACCTATTTTATTGCATCACTGCAGCCTGCAATTACTGTCCAAGAAGAGAACAGCAAGCTGTCTGCTGAGGCGGAATTAAACCAATTCCAGCTGCAGCAGCTTCCCCCGAGTGACCCTGGGTTTTGCACCACTGTCTGAGCAGACCTCAGCGGGGATCCCTCCGTGGCTCACAGAGCAGCCGCGCCAAGGAACACGGGGCAGCGGTTGGGGCAGGAAGAGAAGCAGACTACCGCCTCCAGCTGAGCCACACCTAAGTCAATTAGGGCTTCACACCCTGGGAGAGAAGGAAATCCATGACTAGTCTCCGTTTTCTGCTCTGAGGTCAGAGGGAACAGGTTTTCCCCTCCACTGAGTGTTCATTGTCTCCGGGAAGGAAGTCCAACATCTACACAAATCTGGCTGGGGCTCAGGAGGATTGAGGCAGACAAAGCACCCAAGAAACACTAGTATTTCAGGTTCATCCAGGATGGGCCTATTCCAAGTGGATGAGATTAAACACGAGGCGTGTGTGTAGGTTATGAAAGGCATGTGAGAGGAACTGGCTGGTGTTCGGGGTTATGAAAGATCAGAGGTTATGAAAGACCTTGGCTGTTATGAAAGATGAGCCGAGAGTCTGATCCAGCAAGGCAGAGAGCAGCCTCAACCTGCTCGGAGGTGAACGGATGTTCAAAATCACCCAGCAGCTCACAGGAGGAAGCTCACAGTGCCTGGGCAGGCCTAGGCTAAGGAAGGCTTGAAAAAAACTTCAGAAAAGTAATATATAGAAAGTTGTCACAGACTAGGACAATGACAAAGAGAAATATTGCCATCTGTTTATAGGCCTTACAGGGAGCTCTATTTTTTCGCAATATTTTTTGCAAGGTCCTAAAATACTAGCTGCAGCCACAGATTTTCTAAGAAGTATTCTTTGCTGACCTTCTAGTTCTGTTTTAAATCTTCTACCTGTGTAAGCCACATAGTTGCAATGAATCTGTAAAAAACGAGGGTTCATTCACATATTTTAGCCTCTGAAGTTCAGCCTCTGGTGATCGCATTATGAATATTCTACCACCAGAATGAAGAGAAGCTTCGGGAAATTTTACTGGCCAAATGCTTATTTTCCAAATGCCACTCATACCCCAGTTAGAGAAAGGACATACTCTTGCTTAGAAAAATATTGAGGAGAGCACTTCCCCACTTTGCAACAGTACTTTTCTGTGATGATGATTTTCTGCAATGATGATTTTCTGTAGTTACCTTCAATGGGGATACTTCTGCATCCTGCCTACTACACTATCCTCACTCTGCCCTGCTTTTAAAATGTGAGTTAAATAGACCTTTCAAATGCGCCTGTGGCAGCCTAATCACAACAGATCTCCAGGCATTGAGGTATGGGAGGAAACCATCTGCTCTACATCAGAATGGGACCCAGTCAGTTTCAGCAAAAACTGTTTTACTGTTGGTGAATTCAGTAACTAAAACTTCTTTCAAGGAAAAACGCACTTTTGTTGTGGTCTGAGATGCTTCCTAGAACGCAAAGCCATGGTTAACTGTGCATTTTCTAATTTACCAAAGTTAAAGCTGTCTATGCTGCATCTCAGAAGTCCGCAAACCTCACCAGGAAATACCTTCACCCATCTGCCCCTGCACAGAAACTCTCTAGGGAAGGTCCTGAAGCCACCAGCAGCCATGCTGAGCATGGCAGCAATAAAAAGCACAGATTTCCAAAACCTGGAGGAAACTAAGGTTAAGAAAGAATCCAGAGCAGTTCTGTTCTACACTATATTGCATGTTTGTAGGGTTATTGCACTTAAGGAAACTAATCTTACTTAAGGACATAACAGATACATATTTGGAGGAAACAACTTAAAATAACCAGTCAGCAAAACGATGGACAAACATTTGGTGAGCATTATTTCAAAATATTTCACCATTTCATATTTTAGCTAAACCTCCAAACTTTGTGTATTAGTTAATTCATCTTCTCAGCGTTTGTTACCATTTTGTTTCCTAATTCAAAATGGGAACTAAAAATTGTTTCACCAAGTAGTCTGACAGCCTTGCTGTCTTGTGCTATCTGTGGCCAGAATAGCACAGTTTAGAATGAAGTTCTAATTTTAAGATTTTAAAGAATTTAAATTTTAAGAATGAAGTTGAATTCTTGAGCTACAATCCATGAAGTCCAGTCACTTGCTCTAGAAGGAAAAGGTCCAAGTGTTTTATGTGAACTACATATGGCAGGAGTGTCCCTCTCATCCCAAAGTCATCTGTGTCCTACAAAGATAAACAATACAAGAAAATAGATCTAGACTTAGGGTCCGTTACGTTAGATATAATGCCCAAGTCAATTTAATTTAGGCTAGACTCCAGAAAAATAATTAATTTTGTGTTTAGGGGTAGTAAGTGGTGGTGTTATGCAGTTTCCTTCGTGCAGATGTGTTCATCACTAATGCATATCTATTCTAGCCCTGAAAATGAAACCCTCGACCACAAAGCAGGTGCTGAAAGACAATAACGGGTTTCATACACTCGATGTACTTAATGCATCTTTCAAAAAGCTATGCTGATGGACCCAATCCCTAGGCTCTCTTTTTTCCCATTCAATGCCAAGTGTGTATCAGAGCAAGTCATTTGGAAAAATCTCACTCTGACAGATAAAGTGAGTGTTCCAAATACTCCCTCGGTGTTTTAAGTACTACAGTCTGGCTGCTCTATTGCATAAGCGTGTATTCATTGTGGGTTGCCCTCCTTCTCCAAGGCGGATCCAGAATCCCTCAGCTGCCTGTCCCCTACTCTGCCGACTCAAACGCATGGCAATTTGGCTTACACGGATTCTGGAACTGTGGGTTCTGAATTCTCCTCATTCTTGATAAGTCCGCAATGACACATGAAGCCAAGTGAAAAATCTGAAGGGCAATGTATTTCTCACCACACATTTGAACTCTCAAGCTTTAGCAAGCTGCTGAACTTTAAAACCTGAACTGCCTTTCCACTGCCGGAGCCGCTTTTCCCCCACTTTCCCCCTTCACTCCTGAGATGGCCGATGCCTGCCGCCAGCTTTTCCCCCAAACTCCCGGTAACGCTGACAGTCCGGACCTCGTTTCCCGGGATCGCCGTGGGGAAACGGGGGCAGCGGTGCCCCTCCCGGGGAGCACGGCGGCTCCTCATCTCTTGGCGACCAGGAGCGCCCCATCCCTCCCCATCCCAGCGGTACCGGCGCCATGTCAGGCGGGGGGCCGGGGCACGGCGATGGCGGCTCGGCGCATCCTGCCCTCCGCATCCCGCCCTCCGCGGCCCCGC
>VXAY01005406.1:628912-687100 GCA_013399855.1 Oxyruncus cristatus | reverse complement strand
GGGGGCCCCATCCTTAGGGGCCCCATCCCTCGGGGGGCTCCATGCCTCTGAGGGCCCCCATGCCTCTGGGGCCGCATCCCTTGGCGCCCCATCCCTCGGGGGCCTCCATCCCTCAGTGCCACTTCCCTCGAAGGTCTGTATCCCTCGGGGCCAGCATTTGTTTTTGAGCAGCCTGTGCAGAGGAAAATAATCGTGTCGGGGAGGTTTTGTCTTGTTATATATAGCACAGTGTTCAGAGTGACTGAAATTCACTTGCTAGAGACAAATCAGCTGTGTCTTCGGCAAAGATCTATAGTAGCTTATTTCAGATCCATGTTTTGACACAGCAGAATGTTAGTCATCTCAGGAGACATCCTGGCCCCCCAACAGCAAAAATTCCACCAGGTCTAACAGATTCAAAAAGTATGATCAGCAGGTTGTTTGGTTGAGAAATTGGGTAAAACACAAACCTGAGCAACAGATTATTTCTCTTTTGCTCCCATTCTGCTCCGTTTTGAAACAAACTTTGTATCTATACACTGTGATTTAAGGAGCCCCCCTTTCTATCTTGAATCCAGGACCCATAACTTTTCCTTAATACATTGTTAAACGTATTTTCTCCTTAGTACAAAACATACACAAAGATGAACAGAATGCCAGAGGAGAGGAAACTTGCTTTAATAATGCAAGGGCTAAATGGATAATCCAAATCAGGATGACAGGTCATGCACTCACAGACTCTCAAAACAGGAGTTTCTCCAGCATACTCATTCTGCCAGCCATTTCACAAGAGAGACTCATGACTTGCTCAAGACTCCACACCTTATTTCTCAAAATATCAATTTGTGAAGATGGCTGTAACCTTCTCCAGTCATTTCACTCACCCAGAAAATCACAGCACCTTTTCCTGGAAGAAATAAACATCCCAGAAGATTAATCCTTGAATCTTTCTAGTTCAGTTTGCCATTGCTACCTTGCAAGTGGCAGAAAATAGCTGATTCCTTGGCAGGCCAAATTTAAACCAGCCAAGGATGTTGTTTAATAGGACTTCGGAAACTGGATTTTTTTTATTGTTATTAATTGTGTCATGGTAAGGATTCTTTTTTGTTACAAAAGGCATCGGAGATCCTTGTAGAAGAAAAAGTGCAGGTAGGGCTGTATATTCTTTTTAAGTGTCAATCCACCTATTGCCAAAAGAAGCTAGAGATAAGGGCACAAAATGCAGTATAACATAGGTTTGATAGGACTGGATTTTTATTGAAAATTGAAAAAAAAGGGGGTTAGTTTCATCACCAGTTTTCTGGTCTCCCCTTTTGGCTTACACAACTCTTTGGTTTATATTACATTGTGTTTCATGAGTATAAGTAAAATACATCTTCTTTCCACAGATAGGCATCTATACTCTGTAATAGTTTCTTCTAAACTTAAAAGAGCAATAAAGAAGTGATTGCTTGAATATGTGTCAAAAGTTATGGTGCTGGAGTGACCAATATTACCAGGTTAAAATCATTGCCTCTCTTGCCCATCCTGTTACTTAGTTCTGTTCCTTTTACAAAATATCACAGGCTCTCATTTAGTATATAGGGATGTTTCATAATCAGAATGGCCACGGTTTTGTAATCTCTGTAAATGACCTGCTTTAAAATTATGTCTAATTCACTCCATAAGGCCACATGTAACTGCACTTTTTCAAAGTTCAAAAAACCAAACAAACAAAAAGTTCCAAAATAAAACAAAAACTCTTTTGTTTTTTCTGGGAGTAAACTCTGCTTGCTATGTTCATTTGAGTACACCTGTAGGTTTAATATGACTTTTTGCACAAGAACAGCTGGCACGACTAGTCTCTGCATCTTTGATAGTATTTGAGAGCACCAAGTAATACTTGCACAGTTCTCTCCAACTGCAGAATTGGAAAAACTTCACCAAAACCAGTAAACATGCATCCCGGTGAAAACAAGAATAAGGACCTGACACTAGAAGATAGCATGTTGAAGTCCACACAAACTACTTTTTTTCTTTCGATTTTCTCTCTTTTTTTTTTTTCACTGTAAAATCTCTGTAGTCTAGGGACAGCCCATAATACAGTGATAAAGTATAATAAAATATGTTTGCAGGCAAATTACGGGATCTTGGCTGCCAATTTCATTGTACAATAGTGATAAGATACAATCAGTTCTTTCCATTTCATCGACCTTTGGTCTTCTGCTTACCTGATGCCTGTTACGTAGAGTGAGACTTTTATGGAGCTCCATGCCCAGCTGGAAAGACCAGGCAATTGTTGGAGGTATCCACAAACCCTATTGTAAGATTTCTGCAAGGAGAGGAGTTGAGTGATGCTCTCAAAGTACTCTGAAGCACTGGGCTCTAACACTCTGTAGGCAGGTGATTTTTAGGGATTATTCAAGATAAATTGGATTCTGGGCTGTTCTGAGCTATTTGATCATTTTCTAAAGAGTAAAAGTTGTTTCATCAATTATGCAGGAAATATGTTCTTAATGTGGGACTCTGGCTTGGACTGCATACCTGTATGAGCTGGAGCAAATGCATATGAGTTCCTTTTGTCAGACCCTTTGTAAGAGGCCGAGTTAGACCCATCCGTCCCACAGCATCACCTGGTACTGCGGGTGAGACTCTGAAGATGTCGTGCCCTTTTGTGGCTGGTGACCTCAGCCCAGCATCATGACTTCCCTCTGGCTCTCCTCTTGAGGTTGCAAAAAGGTGGGGAGAAGCAGACCAGTGAAGGGCTGGTAAATGTGTGTCGTGGCTCCTTGGCATGGGCCCACAGAGGAGATGACTGAGAAGACCATCAGCCACCACTTTATATCAGAGCCACACCCTTGGCGCTTCCCACCTCCAAAGTGACAGGGGCCTCATGCGGGCACATGCAGGCCACCAGGGAAATGGGGAGGGTTAAAGTGAAAAATGGTCATGAACAACTGGGTAAAGGATGAGAAATGAGAAATAATAAATTTGAAGCTGAGATGTGCGAAGGACTGTAATCAAACAGGAGCAATCAACTGCTGAAGCATGTGATGAAATCAACATATTGCAGAGCACATCCACAGGAGAGAGGTTTAATCTCCGCTTTTCTTTTTGCAGCAAACCTCAGGTGTGATCTCACTGCCCGGCTGAGCAGTAGCACATAGTGATTTAAATGGCTGCAAAAATGCCCTCAATCTACTATGTGTTAAAACGGAATAAAAGTCAAGAACTTGGCATTGCCAAGAAGAAATTAAATTCTTAGGTTCTGAGCAGTATAGGCAATATAAAAGTAAAGAAGAGCAATTAAAATAAAAGGTATCAGCATAGCAGTTTCTTTTGTAATGCACAACTGAGGTGGCTGGAGTGTTTTGCATTTTGCTTTGAGGAGCCCAAGGGCCTTCTTGGAGCTGCACTTTTATGTTTCTATGGTAAAACATTCAAGAAAACCACACAGGGCACTGAGAGGAGTAAGAAGATTAGATGTGGTTAATATTTTGATATACAATAATGAACTTTAGCACAATCTCAAACTGAGAAGTATTACCTGCCCACACAAGCTCAGTAAATAGGCACAACTGATGTTTTACAGCTCACAAAAGAGAAACATTTATCCAGATACCTTCTGGACTAAGACAATAGTCAGCAATACCCATTACTTGTCAGAACAACCAGCACACCCTTCAAACACAGTATTTTAGAGCTGAAACTGAAATTTGTGAGTTTCTGGTTACCTTTCCCATGCATAGTACAGCAGAACTGTGTTCTGTGGTCATCGAATATTTCTCGATGGTTTTAGAATACTTTGATCAATGGAAATTTAGATAAACAACTGACAGGACTTGGAATATTAGTCTTGTTGCTCCTGGGTTTTGATAATATAATTCTACACAAATAAGTGGTACTTAATGTTTGCTTTGTTTTTGATTTTCCTAATTTCAAATAGTTTTTCTTTTTAATGAAGAAGTGGGGGGGAAAAAAACACAGAAAGAAAATGGGGAAAATAGGAAAAATCTTTCACTGATTGTTTTTCCATATGTGCATTTACACTTGATGTGGTTTAGTTCAGGGTTCAGAGTTTGTAACAGTAAAACCCCTTGAGAATGAGATAAAAACTTTTCCAGAAGAGAGACCAGGTTTAGGTCATTGGTTTCATATCTGGGGAAAAGTCTAAATTTTTGTTTTTGTTAAATATATAGCAGTTCTTTGGGAACTGGTGGGTGGTCAGTATTTGAAGTTCCAAAAACCAATGAGAAAAAATAAACTGTGTGTCTTTGTTGGCAAAGAAAGAAACCACTGGAGTTTGCCTTATTTCATGTCTTTTAAAGTAAGACCCTGTAAATTAAAAAAAAAAAAAAGAGAGAGAGAGAAATAAGTTTCTGTGGAAAAAATCCTGAGCCTCAAGGCTTTTTCTTATCTCATATAAATTTTTATAATTTTCTAAATCATGAGGACTGCTCTCATCCTTTTATTTCATTAGTTGCATCCCAGTCATCAGTCCTTTTCTGAACTGTCAAGAGCAGTTTTTGCAGAGTGAGTCAAAGTGCCTTGTTCCCAAAGAAAACTCATTAGCTCGAAAGGATTTTTGTCAAAAGAATTAGAACAGCCTCTGGTAGAATTAGGCCTACAGCTGTTTTTCAGGATTAGCTTTATTTTTCAGTAAATATATTATTTTAGTATGCATAGGCTGAGTGCCCAACAAATCTGATTTATGAACTTCTGTTTCAGATTATTAGGAAAGCTCTCACAGAGGAAAAACAAGTGTCCACAAAGACATCTGCAGCAGATCTTGTGACAGAAACTGATCATTTTGTGGAAAATTTAATTATTTCTGTTCTGAAAGAGAAGTTTCCCTCCCACAGGTGAGTGCCTATAGAAAGAAACTATCAAATGACCTTTGTCCTTTAAGTGCTGCATATCCAACTGGCATTTAAAGGGTATTTTAAAAGTCTGTATATCTTTCTTACATATTAACTTACTGTTGTTGGACACTTTCATAGGACTCCTATTTTTAAAAAAGTACCATTTCCCTATACTTAGTACTTTTCTAATATTTATCTTTCTTAATATATGTATTTAATAGGAATGCTTTCCTTGTAGGGACATCATGTGTGAAGGTTTCGTATGGATCTCCATGATTTTCAGACTGCTGATCTGTTCCCTGTTGTATAAGAATGATGCTAATGATATCTATCAAAATATAGCTGAAATATGTGATAGCAAAGGTCTTGAACCTGCAGACCTTTCCTTCATTTCCTTTTGCTATCATACACACACGTTTGCCAGGTCAGGACAAGTATGATATTTAATCACATAGAATCCCAAAATCAGGGAGAAGCAGGGGTTTTTATCATCATCGTCATCATGATTTGATGGCTATACGTAAACAGGTTATAAATTACTACATGGGGCGTTAACCCAAGGTTTTAAAAATAGATCAGATTGTTGACTCCTCTTGCATTATTATGGGCAACATGAAAATAACAACTCTCAGTGCGTGCACAGGTTAGAGAGAGGTGTTTTGTATTAGTTGGCTGGGTTTGGTTGACTGCAGAGACTCTGCAATCGATTTCTACATTTGACTTCAGTGGATAAAATTCATCTTCTCGCAGAGCCTGTGTGTGCCTTAATTACTGTAGGACTTCCTTCTAACTGTGTGCATCTCTGGTGGAGATGAGCCTTGCATTCTAGCGCTGTGCAGAAATCAACAAAGAAGAAAATCTGGAGGGCTCAGCTACTAATCTGATTGTCGGCGATGCTGCTGGGCAAAAAAAAACACCACCATAAGAAGGAGCAGAAAGAACATTTTATACTAAATGTGGCTTTCTAAACACGTGGTTTGTGTGATGCCATATTGAAGCAGTACTGTACAGCATTATGTGTGGTTCTTGGCTGCGATTTGCAAGAGAGTGCCAGGCTTTACAAGCCTGTTATTTGTGTAATATTCCTTCTACTGTTGCTGGCTGTGCTCTTTTCTCATCTCCGCTCTTACGTTAGTTTTTTTTTTCCTTGAACTGTCTGGCAGAGAAAGTAAAACATACACATTTCTCATAAAATGAGAATTGTCAGAAGCACTCAGGTTACTGAGTTTTCAGGTTACTGAACTTTTGTTCAGGATGGGAACAAGACTTACAAGGTCAACATCGACCTAGGAACTGAAAAATCCTCACTCCTCACAGTTAACTTCTGACTTTATAAGTAAATGAAGGAATTGCCATTTCTTCAAGACAATTATTTTTTGTTGATATTGGCCATAGGTTTTGGATAGAATTTATTCAGATTAAAACTAAATTTAATGAGACTAGATTAAAACACTTGCAATGAGGAGTCTACAATAGCAAGCAAGGGTTAAAGTGCAATGAAAAGATTAAAAGACCATTTAAATCGTATTCAGTCTTTCCCCTAACCTGGCTGTTGAAAGCAGCACTGAATATTTCTGTTATTTCTTCTTCTTCTAAATCATCTTGAATCTTAAAGTCTTTGAATTAAAAAAGAAGTATTTTAGGAGTTAGAAAAATGAAAAGGGATCTTATTAGAATCTGTGCCATTTGCAATGTGGCAGTAATGAGTCTTGACATATTGGAAATGTACTCAGAAGTAAAGAGAAATATTAGGAAAATCTGTTGAAAAGGTAGTTCTGTCCCATGTTTCTTCCTTCTCTCTTCTTGGCTAAGTGATATATATCATGTTCCTTCATGCTTCACTCAAGTTTTCATCTGTGCTCACTCTTTATCCATTTGAAAAGACTCACATGGAACATATTAGAGTACTATTTTTTTTTCTGATAAATCTTTGAGTTGTGGGTAGGCACAACCAGAATACCAGGGGCTACTGGTTGAAAAAGGCTATCCTGCCATTTACGGGTGTTATTGCTACACAAGCATTTTTTGTATTACTTGTGGCCTTAAATCTCTAGACATTAAAACCAGGGCACAGCAGTTGAAGAGGGTGGCATCCAACCCTAGCTTCCCAGCTTTCTGCCCTCAGACCCCCATAAGGGGATAGGTGAGGGACAGCCCCAGTCTGAACCTCTTGCACCTCGCTGGGTATCACTCCTGCTGCAGTTTATGTGATGTTATGGTTTCCCTGCTGTTCCAGCAATGAATTTCAGAGCGGCACCATGGTATGAACAGATGTACTCTAAGGCTCGGCTAAAATTACTAGACTCATTTTCAGTGGGAGTAAACTGTAATCCAGATTTGAAGAGAGGTCGGCAGAGCTGGCAGGATGTCATATTAAATTAACTGTTTTAATGAGATGGCTACCCCTCTCACTTCTCAAGCTGTTCCTGAGATTTGGTCTCCAGTGCTTCACGCTGAGTGTTTTGCTTATCTTGTGCGTTTTTAGAGGACACAGAGCAACACATCTGATGTTGACCTTGAGGGACTCTTCACAGTTCCCAGTACTGCATAGCAGCAGGGGGTTTTTTTTAACCTATCAGCCCAGATTTCATAAAATGTGCACCTAATTTGTCCTACATTTTGGAAAAATTTGCCCTCAAGCATAAAGACTTTATCAATAGCACTGCTGTGCCCCAGCTACATTTTATCATTTCTGAACTCAAGGACTGGAGTGTCACGCCCCCATTGTAAGAGGAAGGCAAGGGACAGGCTTGTGACACTTGAGGGCAAATCATCTTACTCAGAAATACTCCTGTCTTTAAGGAGGTTCTCATTTCACCTCTCTTTGACTGGCAAGACAACAGCTACAGTTCAGGCTCTGGCAGGGGGAGCTGGCAGAAGGCTGAAGCAGAGGCATAGTTTATGTGGAAGATGGACAATCTGAAATGGGATGTAAGCTGCTTCATCTGCAAGATGAGGTTCCTCTGCAGCTAGCAGCACAAAGTGTGTGGTGTGGTTTAGGTGCTAATTACAGGATTTTTAAAAGTCAAATGATACAGCACCACCAAGAGAAAATAATGGAATATTTAGAGTAAGGAGTCTGCAAAGTGTTATGTTAAACTGAGAATTTCAAACACTTGTTCAAGTCTCTCTCGTTGTATACGAGCACTTTGTCCTTCAGTTGTTACCTTTAATGGAGATGAAAATAGTAACAAACACTTCCTAGTTCTCTTTTCATACCAACTGGGGGTCCATAATGCCATCAAAATAGTCTGTTTCTGCAGAGGTCAAGGCAGAGTAACATTTGGAAAATTCAAGAAGTCTCGTCCTGTGCTGTCTGCAGAACATTTCATTTTAAGCTCATGGTTGCAATTGTTATCTGGAATCATGCAGTACATGGTGAAGACACAAAAGAAAATAGCTGCTGCTCTAGTCCTAGGGAGGCAGCTGTTTCTGCAAAAGACATTTTCTCTTTATTTTATCCATTTTTTTCTTGTTCTGTCTTTGAGATAAGCTTTTTTGTCCTCAGGTATTTTCAGGAATTCTGAATACCATTACCGTTTGTTCGAATGTGAAACCACCAGCAAGATTCAGTACTGGCAGCTTGATTCTATACCTTCTGTATATACAGGGCTTTATGAAAATCTGTGAGAGTAGCACCTGCACATCTCTTACAGAAAGAGATCCTCAGCAGTTTGTGGGAGAGCAGGGATAATTAAGGTCAACAGGAAACGTGCCAGAACTGGATGTTTGTTTCCCAGGGAAAAAGGAGAAAAAAATTGCTAAAAGAAACTGGGACAGAACAACAGAAGAGAATATGACCTCAGATTTCATTTTGTGCCTTCTGCATCCAAACAACAAACAAACACAAAAATAATAATTTGTTGATTTTTTTCTGGGTCATGGGAAAAAGAAAGTTCAGCTTTGTAAACCTTTTAATTTCCTGAACCAGCCTGTAAAATTAGAGTAGGAGTGAGATGGTGGATTTTCAAAAAGTGCATTATTTCCTACTGACTGAATTTGACTGCAAAAGAGAAGGAGGTACAGTTTGCAGTTTATTTTGCTTACTGGAAGAGACAGGCCTAACCCACAAAATTACATTCTGCATAAAAGAAATTTTCTTCTAGAGTTCCAAGATCCATTTCTGCATTCATTTTCATGACTTTCTTAGTGTTATATTGGGAAAGTGAAAATAAGTAGAGTTCTTTTTTACCATGTAAAATAGTATGCTATAGATTTGAGAACTCTCCTTCGAAGTCTCTATGAAAGTTGCCAATTCCTGAATTAAAAAAGCAGTAAGTGTGTTTACATTTATACAAAAATGTTATATATAGAGAGAGACATTATCTCTTAAAGATGGAATTGTATTTTTGAAGTCACATATCTAATGTTCTGGGATACTAATTTTACCCCATACCAAATGCAGGTTTATTGCAGAAGAATCCACTGCTGCAGGTTCAAAATGTGTCCTCACCGACAGTCCGACCTGGATTATTGACCCTGTTGATGGAACGTGCAACTTTGTGCACAGGTAAATGGACACTGAACTGGGAAACACATCAAAAAAGCCACATGTAGCTTCTCACAAATCCACCCTTACTCTTGAAGGTGCTCTACCGTGATAGGTTTGTTCCTTTGACTCACAAGTAGGAGTCATCCCTTTATCTCTTTGTACCTTGCGTGGGGTGTCTGAGGGAGGCTGTGTTTGTGCTGGGGAGAGCTCTGCACTGTTATCTGAAGGTAAGCTGAAGTTCCTGCTGACTGCCTGATGACCCAGAGCTCTTGACTCACAGCTCGTTTAAATATGTAACCACATGTGAACGTGCGGAGACTTGAGCTGAACTGGAGGAACAAGGCTGTGCTGTAATGACACTTGGCCTAACGCCTGATGTGGGTTTTACACATTCCTTCTAGGAGTGGTGTTTTCTCCCTTTCAAACACAAACGCTTCGTTTTTCCCTGGGAAGTACAGCCACTGCACGTATGTAGAGTAGAGCTGAAGAATAAGTTGTACCGAGATACTGGTTTTCATTTTCTAAAGTACCTCTGCAAAATGAAATCTAGGGGTCATTACTGCAAAAATGAAGACTTTTAATTCATCATTTGAATGCTAGGAGTTGTAAACTCATGACTATTCATAATATTTCTAAGTGAAACCCTTCAATGTGCTCTGCCTTATAGTTAGTGTCTTAAAGTAACTTCCTGTATAATAAAAACAAAAAAAAGCATTTTCTTGACTTTTAGTGCTACTGCACAGAATTCAAGGGGAGGTGGGTGTCAGGTGATGATGTTTCATGCAATTAAGTGAAATTTCCTCTTTCTAGCAATATTTTCTGGACTTTGGAAGCGCTTTTTAAAATGTGTGTTTAAGAAATGAATTTATTTCATTGTTTAAAATGCAATCATTATACCGTAGTCAAAAGGACCAAATTAAATACATATCATCACTTTGCAAAAAGTGAGCGTGGAGGAACTGGTCTCCTTTTATGTTGACATTAGCACCAAGTTATCTCCATGCTTAATTGCTGTCTCAGATGCATAACTTGAACAAAATGTGCTCTTAAAAGTGATGACTTATTATAACGTTAGTGATTTTATACTGGAAAATTCAATTACACTAAAGCAAAAAAATCACTAAAATATACAACATCTTTAGTATAAAAATTGTGATGTCTTCATGTGTTTGTTTCTTGCCTTCTCCAATGTTGTTACATTTTTAAAGGAACTGACAAAGTTAAAGAGGCTGACAAAGGAGAAATAGTACAATGTCAAGTGCATTTTGACACAAGTAAGCTCACAGAGCTCCATTTGGGGTTTTGTTGCCTAAGGGAGTTGCATAAGGAGTAAGTTGAGAGATTTTTTCATCCCTAATACTCCATTTCTTATTTTTCGCAGATTTCCAACAGTGGCAGTAAGCATTGGATTTGCTGTTAACAAAGAGGTATGAAGTATGTTCTTTAAGAGAGTTGGCTAGAAGCCTCAAAACCATGTGGGAACTTTAAATAAAACAAAATTTTTTAAAAATCAGTCACTACTCAGGTTTTTCCATGCTTTTTAAATGCATCTGATCACACTCGACTCATCTGAAATTTTAGTCCTGCAAAACTTACTGATGCAAACTGGTAATTAAAAGAGAATTCTTAGGAATTATTATAAATATTATAGGATTCATGTGGAGAAAAAGGGAGTACTGGTGTGAGCAAGGTCGTGTTAGACAAAAATCATACTAATTCAATATAGTGCTGCCTCTTCATAATTTGAACATATCTCCAGTGTTCTTACGTTATTTTTATTGCTTCTTTCCTGCTAGCAGTACCTGTGAAAGCTAACTCCTACTATGAATCAATTTAGAAGTGATTTTATGAAGAGTGCAAAATTATGGGCCTAGTTCATTTAATTTCCCTTTATATTTGTCTTAACATAGTAAAATAACTATATTTACCACAGTGAGAGCTTGATTACAGCAAGAATGGGAGACTACCTAGACTTCATATGTGCCATTTTGAGTCTCCTAGCTGTTCATGCTAGTGCCTTTTCTCCAGATGTTGCCAGTTTACAGTGTGATATGAACAGAGTAACTAGCTATTCAAATTGCCAAGGAATGTGCCTCCTTCAGCCTAACTCAACAATCTTAAATGTAAGTATAGCTTTAAGTGAAGCCAGCAAGAATTCTGTTAAGTAACAACCTAGTTTTCAGACGTGCTAGTACCTTGTACTGATTTAAACAGAATAAAGTGTGTACTTCTTTGGTTAGACTTTTCAAACATGGAAGCTGCAGAGAAACACTTCCATGCTTTTCTGAAATTTATTCATTCCCAGAGGTCCTTTTGAATACTACATATTATTACCAGACAGTTTTCTCTAATATTTACATTTTCTAAAACACCATCATGATTTTGATGCTGTGTATTTTGGGTTATGTAAACTAAACAAAGCTGAAACAAAAATAAAGAATGATGTTAAATCTCCCTTAGTAAACAAATGGGAAAAGCAGAAAAAAGTAGTAAACTGAAAAGGAGCCAAAGTATACATAAGGGAACTGGCCTGAATATAAGCCTTGAATGTACTGAAGAAACTCCTGCAGATGTCTCCAGGGAAAGAGTCTATTAATAGTGTGTTCCTCAAAAAAACCCCTTGGTTTAGATGGGACCTCAGGGTAGGGAGTGAGGACAGTATATTTCCTTTGAATTGTCTTTGATGAACACTGAGTGCAGCAGGAGAAGATTTGGAGTCTAGAACATCTGAGATGTTTTCTTGACCCTGTTGCCGACTTCTGACACCTTAGGCAAGGCACTTAATTTTTGTGTACCTGTCCACCCCTAAATTAAATAATGCTAATAGTACTTATCCAGGGGTGATTTTCAGAGCTGACCCTTGGAGTTTGTGAAGTGCTTTAAAATCTTGTGCTGAAACTTATTAAAGTAATGGAAATTTTAAATAACAAGGGTCAAATTTGGACCCTCTTCTCATTGGTAAACAGAATTTCCCACAAAAATTCCAGCGTTGCACATTCTTAAGCTTTCATTGAGGGTCCCAGTATTTGCTATTTCTGTCCAAATTCCTTCTCTTGCAGTCCTGTGACTTCAAGAGATTCTCACTTTTATGTGTAAACAAAAGGATTTTGCAGAGAAACATTTGCACAAGTGACCAGAGTGTAGTGCTTTGCTTGAAAAGGCAAATTAAATGCACCACGAAAGTTGAAGTGCATAGAAAAACATCCACTGTTAATGAACAGTGTGCCGTGACTTGTGATTTAGATGCCTGACTGATCTTGGGGCTGCAAATCTTCAGGGTCCAGCCAAAGTCAGTGGGATTACTTCAAGGTGTAACTGCTCACCAGTGAAAGCAAAGCATTCAGAATCTTACCTTGGAGGACTTCCATAATTCCAGTAAAGACATACATTTGAATTTGAAATCAACATCTAAGCCATTCTCATGTGAACAGAAACAAGCTGCAAGTAAGAGTTTAGAGGATCAGGAACACATTGCATTAACTTCTCTTTATAAACTGAATTTTATATGACCTATGTCTCAATATCAGAGTAATAGTAAAAATATTCCAGTTTATTAGCATCAATATAATCTTTGATTATGTGTACCAATTAAAATATTGCTGATCTTTCTGCCATTAGTAGTTGTTTATATTTATGATGAGTAATTTGAGTTGCATTCATTTCTTTCCTTTTCAAAATCTTAAAGCTTGAATTTGGTGTAATTTACCACTGCACTGAAGAACGATTATACACTGGTAGAAGAGGTCAAGGGGCATTTTGTAATGACAAAAGGCTTCAGGTATCAAAAGAGACAGGTTGGTCTAGATTTTGTTAGAACTCTAAAAGGAATATGTTAATTTTGTTTCAGAGTTGTTGCAAATCATCATTAGGATAATGAACATCATTATCCTGATGGAAAGTATTTCACCTGCATGATAATTTTGTTGTTTTGTGTTTGTTTCTTTCTGAAAAACCACAACTTTCCTCCGTTTCTTTTTAAAATATACATCTGAATATGAACTATTTAAATAATCCTAAATAATTTTGCTTCACAACCATTGTTTAAAATAAGGAAGAATGTGTAGATTCACCAGTTTCATTCCAGCTGTACGCTGGCATAACTTTTTATAAGCAAGATGCAATGGGAATGGTGAATCAAATTCACAGTACTATGGCGGCTGTTATTCACTTATTTTCCAATAAACTTTTATGTCACAAAGTATATTATGTCTGTAGGCATACGTGCTAACAGTAAACTAAAGGATGCATGCTTCGTTAGGGATTCTCTAACAGCTTGCTCTTGTGTGTGAGGTATGTTTCAATGTACCAGCAACACCTCGTCAACACTTCAATAGAATCCTTTTATTGGTAAACCAGGTCATAGATCTATCTGTTTGCCTTATGATAATAGATAACAATAATCTGATGTGTGTGGAGAAGTTTTCTTTTAGTCAATTAAAATGCAGAGGAGAGCATAACACTCAGTTTTAGGCAGAAGCAGACATATGCCAAAAATGTACATCGTTGTACGCAGGAGGTGGTAAAAATTTCCCCCCAAAGAGATTTAATTAGCTCAAAACACAGTAAATTCAAGCAATTTAACATAGAGATTTCCTTAATACCTCAAGCAGACCCTGCATCAAAATTTCACTGAAGTATGGGAAGTTTGGCTGTTCACTTAAATTAATAGTGAGCTGGGGTCTCCCTATTTAGAAGCATGGAGCAATATGTAAAGTCAATGACCCCTAAGAGTTTAATCACTAATTATAAATCACATTTTTGTCAGTGCTCAAATATCTCATATTCCACAAAAGCCCATGTTGGCAGAGACTATTAGGAAGAACTAGGGGTGCTCCCAGCTGGGCTGGATAAACCACTGTTGAAATGGCCTCACTTGCTTTTGCAGTCAGAGAGTTCTGGTTTCCAGTTAATCCAGGAACAATTTTGGCACATGTCACTTCTGTCTTCCTGTCTCTGGACATCCGATTTATGTGGGTGTCTAGAACATAGCAAGGGAAGTAGGCCTTCTGCCCTTCCAAATGCTTTGAAATTTTCCTTTGTTTTGAGATACATCATTTGGTGGTGGGAAATTTTCACCGGTGAATCTGGATCTACTTTAGTCTCACTTCTACTGATGTTTTAAATCACAGTCGCTCTATTAGGGCTGTGGTTTCAGTGGAATGAACCAGCCCTGGAACCCTTTACCCACCACTGGAACTGAAGTGGCCATGATGTGTTTGAGTTCCAAACTGTCATGTTACTTCCTGCCTTTTGTTTCAGGAAACGTGACAGTTGTATAACGTTGATCTACTCTCTACATTCATTGTTCAGATTTAATCATCTGAAATCACAGCCCAGGCAAACACTGTTCTTTGTAAACAACCAATTTTATAGAGGTCTGGTATGGGAGTCCAAGCAGCTAGGATACACTTAAATGAAGGATCCGTCTTCCCTTTGTTCTTGAGTGATACTTTCTTCTCACGCTTAGATTCATGTCAGGCCTCACATGTGCTAATGCTGTAAATGTATTTTCTTTTTTTAATCTCTTGTGGTCAACAGAATTGCTCTTTTCCTTATAAATCTATCCATATCCCTGTTAAATCTCTTCTACCAAGCCTGCTTATTTTTTGGCCTCTGTCAGAATGAGGAATAGTCAGTATTTGATGTTGTGTCTTGAATTCCTGCAATCCCATCGAGTCTTGTGATCAGACAGCTCCTTTTTCTAAGCAGACACCTCCTTCTTACTTGCCTTAGTTTCTTCATCCAATTTCTACCTGTAGCCATGACGAAAATCAAAGAACCCATTTATGCATTAGAAATATATTCAATAACTCAAAAGAACAAGTATGTTAGTCACAACCTAACAATGACTGGTGTGGTGTGAATGCTTGGTGCGTTTTAGCAATGAGGTGTGCATTAAATGGTCTCTAATTGTAAATTGGGTCTGTTACACAGAATAATCTAAGGCAGATTGCTTTCACCATCCAGAGTTTTCAGTAGTAGCTGAACAACAAATACCCTACAGCATGCCTGGATTGGTGGTTTCATATTTTAATGCAGTAATTTTAAAAGTGGTTGTTAAGTCTATGTTCCTCCGGTTAAGATTCGTGACACCCTGTAACTTTTAATCTAATTGCATACCTGTTACTCACCAACCATTTTACCACATTGCTTGAATCCATAATGTTCATCTCCAATACTAAAATCACTGGCAGCCTTGGTAATTAAATGTCTCACTCCAGTCTAATTTGCTTTTGAAAACCTCCTTGCTACTTCTGCTGAGAACTTTCAGCTTATGCCATTAGCAGTAATAAGCAGGTAGACGTTCTCTATCTGAATGAAAGCCTCGCCTCTTAACCCAGGATAGAAGGTGACACCTGACATTGGGCACAGCCTAGTTAGTAAGTAATCAACCACTAAACCTTTGAGTTTTGTCATCTCTCTAATGCCTCTGAGTTCAGCTGGCACAGCAGAAGCAGGGACACTTGGCACCACTTCCACCTACACTGGCATACGCTTGTTATAGACTGGCAATATTCAGATCTCACGTGAGGACTACTTCAAGAGCTTTCAAGTCACTGTGAGTCTCTCCTCTGACTGTGCACAAGCCTGATACCTTCACTTGCTCTAGGTCAGAATTGCCCTTGCTGAACACAAGACAAATCGAACATTCATATATTATTATGAATAAAGATGCTGCTTTAATTTGTTATAAGAAGGGATTTCTTTCAGTCATAAGGTGTCTTCAGTCTTTGAAATGTTGGAATGAGCTACTACTGGGTCACTGGTGATTTAGTCAGAAACTTTTCTTTCCTCTTACTGTGTTCTTAGATGTTTAGAATTTGTTATCAAATTACATTAAAATTCCCTATTCAAGAACCATCCTGTTTTTAAATATGAATATATTAGTATCATTAATAGTTACTAGGTCACTGGATTATTTTTAGTTGACTGCTAATATTAGTGAATTTGCCAAAAGGTGACCAGTCAATGAAATAAAACAATGTATGGAAAGAGAAGGAATGTAAGAATGCATTCTTGGTTTTAATTTTCCTGTTCTTTTTTTTTTTTTTAGTATGCTTAGAGCAGACCATTTGATATGGAAAACCTAATTTTGTTTGAATTTTTATGCAAAGTTGTCACTTATCATATGAAAGAGTTTGGAGTACAAAAAGGGACATGAAAATTGTTTTTTTATGAAAAGTCCATTAGTGTTTAACTTAAAAACAAATTTACCGAACCTACCTGGAAGCTGTTGAATTAATGGAACATCTCCCTGCCATTGCAGATATCTCGAAGGCCTTAATTTTAACAGAAATTGGTCCAAAACGTGACCCTGCAACTTTGAAATTGTTCCTTGGCAACATTGAGAGATTGCTCAAGGCCCAAGCACATGGGTAAGATACTTTACAACATATGTCTCACATTTGTGATGAAAAAGTCATTAAAACACGTAGTTTAAAAAAAAAAACCCAAACAAACAAGTGTGTTGTAGATTTTGTGGTCTCAACACATAGGTTGAAATTAAAAGCATTTTCTTCTTCACGTTACCATGTCCCCTTCTCGTGGGGTTTAGGGTCCGTGTCATCGGGAGCTCAACCCTGGCTCTGTGCCACTTGGCATCCGGCGCTGCAGACGCCTATTACCAGTTTGGGTTACATTGCTGGGACCTGGCAGCGGCGACTGTCATCATTAGAGAGGCAGGTGGCACTGTGATAGACACTTCAGGTGAGCATATCCTTGCTTTCACTGACTTTTGGGGGATTGAGTGGCTACTTCAGGGCAACTTGTTACCTCAGGACAGACCCTCCCCTGTGACCCTATCTCATTTCTCGCAATATTGTGTAGAAACATCTGTACTCTACACTAGACTCTGGCTGGTTATTCAGGACACACTCATGCCTGGAACTGAAGGTCTTTTGAGTCAAATTTTATTTCCATGACTTTGTCTAATTCCTTTAAAGCATCATATTTACAGAAGGTAAAGGTAAGGGCTGGCAAAGAACCAACCCAGGAGATTGGTAGGTGCTCTCAGACTCCAAACACATTCAACGCAGACAACCTCCCAGGAAAGGAGGACTCTGAGGTACAAGTCTGAACATATATGACTGAAAACTAGTCAGAGGGAGAGAAGGACAGCACAGTCCCCAGATTATTACTTTATTAATTTAGATGGTACACATCTCAGAGTAATGGTTTACCGGTGACCAATGCCTGGATACGCTGGAAAGATCTGGTGGATTAAGAGGAAGGGTGTGCTGAATGAACTAATTTCTGTTGTACCCCTTCCTGTTGCTAGAAGGGAATATTGCATTTACTCTTGGATACTGAACAAATCTAGGTATTCACTGCTTCTCTTGCATACTTTAGCTCCGTACCTAGAATTTTCTAAAATAATTTTTTGCTGGAGATGTCCAGACAGGAGTTGCTGAATTAGGTTGCTCTTCCCACCCCAAAATGAGCTACGTATGCAGTTGTTTCAGTGTTTTTGAAGCTATCTAATTACAGCATGGCTTATATTTAAGACAGTTCTTATTAATCCTCTTGTCCTCAGGGGGACCTCTGGATCTTATGTCCTGCCGAGTGATTGCCGCGGGCACCAGAGAGATGGCCATGTTCATAGCTCAGGAAATACAAACTATTCACTACAGACGGGATGACGAGAATTGAATACCTACAGCGTGGAGTTTGCCCTCCTGAACTATGTAACTTTTGCAAGATGGGTGGCTTAAAGGGTACGTGATTTCAGCAGGATGCTTTCTGTGGAGATTTTCCGTGTCAAATATTTTTTATAAATTTATTACGATGTGGGAAAGCATAGGGAGATTTTTAAACCTCTGAGAATCGTGTTTCCTTTTTAATATGTATCTCTTTCAGCAGTATCTTTTTTATAAGATAGTGTATTTTACTGGTAGTAAATTAGTCTCAAAATTAAGTTGTAATTTCATATCTGTGGGGCTGATATTTAGTCTTTTGTAACATGCAGCTAAAAATGGAACTTTATTTTTACAGATGCAGATCTCAGGTAAATGAGCTTTAGGACTGTAGTAAAGGATGAGTAGTTAAGATGTGTGCCTATAATACCCTCGTTCTCTGATACTTAAGAATGCAATAAAAATGACATTGTTGTTTCCCAACTACGTCATAGCTATATATCCATATATGTATATGCAGGTATACACACACATACCCTCGTGTGTATGTTTATATATATATATATATATGGGTATCCTGGATGTTTACAGCAATTTAGAGAATGCATAGAAGAAAGCTAATGTTGAAAGTTATTTTCAGGTAAAGAGTACAGGTTACTTAGGTGATTCTGGTCGGAGCTATCCAAATGGCAAATAGCAGAGCTGATCGTGGAAAATGTTTAATTACTTTACAAACTGTCCAGCTTGTTTTGTTTCCCTTCATCCCTCTGCATGGATATAAATCATACTATCCTACAGGCCTCTGTAAGATACTCCAACCTGCAAACACTTACTACCATAGAGTAATTATAGTTAAAACCAGGACAACTGAACTCAAACTGAGCTATTCACAGTATTAACTATGACACACAGTAGGAGGCCAGCAGAATAGAGCACGGTGTCAAGGAGCTGTTGATTTTAGAGAAACTTTGAGCAGAACAGCAGGATTTGGCCCCTTACAGGCAAGTGATTAAGAATATGCACAGAAGATATGCTTGCAAAAAGTTGTAAACCACATGCCCTTCTTGCACAAAGTTGTAATCACATTTTTTGATCAGAAAAACCTGTAAAATCTGTTACGTAGTTTTCCCAAATACACAGTTGTTCTCTATCATTGTATCTAGCCAAGGTTATAATTTCTGTTTAGATTATGTTTAAATTATGAGCACAAGGAGAATACAAGTGTGTCCAGAAAAGTAGTTGAAAAAAAAATCACTTCGATTTTTTCTTCAAAAATTTAATTAAGAGGTATCTCTTTTTTTTGCAAGAGTGCAAATTAAATAAAGGAACAAGCCAAAAAAGTTGGTTAAAAATTTTAAACTTTTTTATACACTGCATGTGTAGACTTTGTAAATGTGTTCAGGTATCTGCTTAGAACAAACTAACCAGTATTTTTTTAAAATAACCTTGTGTGTGTTTCTTGCAATGAGAAATGTTTTTCACTGAATATAACAAAAAATTCTGTGTGAATTCTTGATGCTTTTTTTCACGAGAAGTATTGACTGTGTGAAGAATGTCTAAATCCAGCTAAGCATTTAAGAGCTGATGGTTCTTACCACAAAACCAGTGCTTTCTGTCACAGTGATCCGTGTTTTGTCGCTACTCCCTTTTACCCCATCCATCTCTTTGTACCCTCCCCCCCAATGTGAAAATGGAGATTGTAAGTCCTGTGGGGCAGGGACTTTGGCTCTGGGTTTTCAAAGTGCTAATAGGATGAGATTCTGGTCCACAACTAGGCACTGAGGTGCTATAATAATACAAATAATAAATACTAATAGGCTCACTCGTCTCGTGTTCACTCTCCCCCCACTTTCTGAGCACAGAGGCGATCCTAGTGACAGATGCAGAGATAGGTTGCACTGCTGTGATCCCAGGGTGCTTAGCCTTGGCAGCCGTGGGAGCAGCTGGAGCTTTACTTGGGCTTGTGCTGTGACTGTAAGCCCTGTAAGGAAGCTTATGCTGGCAGGGAGTCAAGTGTGGTGCGAGCTCAGCCCCACTTCATCCACTCCCCCTCATAACCCCGTCCCCCGACATTGCTCTGGGAGAGGAGCATGTGTGAGAAGCTGCTTCATGGCCCCAGTGAGGTTTCCCACTTGTACAAAGAAAGTCTCTGACCCAGTTAGGGCTGGTGTGCCTTGGTGTCCCAGAGCTCGGCAAAGCAGGGGAATCTGTGCATCGACTTCAGCAGCACATGCCAGGAATTTTCAAAGCTGGGAGCCAAGCATGGTGGGAAGGGAGAGGTGCAGAAACCCATTCACAAGTTCTCGTTTGTGCATAGGATGCAGTTTTGGTTTTTATTTGGGCTATAGTTCAAGTATGTTAAACTGGCAGTGTGTGCGGGGAGTAACAATCCTGTCTCCCCCACCTCTTCCGTCACCTGTGTGCCAGGACAAACACTTCTGAACCCTTCCAGAGGACCAGATGAGTGAAGTGATCTGCCTGTAAATTACCCCAGTAAACAAAAAAGGATTATTTTCCAGGCAGATCGTTTTCTCAAGCCAATTCAGCCCCTGGCCACCACAAGCAGCTGACTTCAGGCACCACAGGGGGCAGCGAGGGGGCAAGCAGGACGGCTGCCTTCACAGACGCTACCACAGTACACAAGTTCAGACTTTGCATCAAAACGCAGCCTTAAAACTGTTTGACTACACGTATTGACTGAAATAAATTGTACTGGAGTTTGTCCTCCCCTCCTTTTCTCTTGGGAGCCAAATGAAACTTTGCTCAGCATGCGTGTCCAGCAGCTCTCCCTGTGAGTGCGAGCATTCATTGCACAGTTAGTGCAGCACATTAGCAAGAAACTTAAATCCCCCCAAATGCTTAAACATGTGGACTTTTCCCTGCCAGCTGTTGTAAAATGCTTTGACTGTTTTCCTCTACATACATTGCACAGTACATAATGGATCCAAGATGGATGAAGATTTTCTCCATGGACACCGGCACAAAGAAGCCTGTGCTCTGAAAAGCGAGTGCTTCCTCTGTAAGCAAATGGTGCTCAGCTTACTGGACCTATCCCAGTTCATGTCTGCATCCCTCGCCAGCTCACTGGTGGAGAATATTTTATACCTCCAGTCTTGTTGGTCTAGTCTCAAATGGTGCTTTCTGGTAGAATAAGGAGTGAAAATAGCTGTTAACTCCAGGAAAATGGTTGCTGGCTGATTCCTTTGCAGTGTGTCTTGTTGAGCTTTTCAGATTTTCCAGAAGAAATGTCAGCATGTTTCGTATGTGCTGAAGGACTGATATTTGCTCCTCGATTACACTGTCTATTAAAGAAATACGCATGTATGGGAGCACTTACCTAGGGAGCCGCAGGCAGTATTCTCCGTATTTCATCTAGAATTTGGTTCCTGTTGGCCATGGCTTCAATTAAAGGAATAAAAATGTTACTTACTAGTAGCCACTCTCCTATCAGTATTAGAGCTATGCTGTTACCTCAGCAACACTGGATCTGTTCAATGTCTGTACGGGAGGTGTGCAAGGGGATCTTTGAATAATGAAATAAGACTTAAGCTGCTATATCAAATTAACACAGACCACACCTTTTCCCTGGTAACTTCCTAGAGCTGCCAAGACTGTTTAAAAGGATTTTTTTTCCTTTATGCTAGTAGGGAAACTGTGTACAAAAATGTGCTCTGCTTCAGGACTGTATCGCCACGACTGCAAATGTAGAGAAGTCAGAATTATGGTCCCTACAGCAGTTTCCATTTTACAGCATGTTAAAGGTAAGCCTTTCATAAAACATCTCGCCGAAACCAAGGAGTGCAAAAAAATCATTCACCAAGAGTGGAAGGAGGAATTTCCATTTTCTTTTAATCCATGTACCAGGCATGACAGTGGCACTATAGGATACTGCATTTTAATATGCATGCTGTGTTCAAGTAGCAGAACTAATTCTATTCAAAAGAGACATAACTGTTGGCACCAACTCTGGATTTCTGTGGGTTCTGCTCCTGGAGTTTTAATTTTAAAATGCATTACAAAGTGGGTTTGTACTTCTGTCCTTTTCATCCCATTATATTTATACAGTGAATTTTAGAGTAAAACGAACTCAAAGTGGGACCTTTCTCATCACAGAAGGTATGTGTTTCACGACACGGAGGAGAAGAATGCTGTATCTCGGCATACTAAATGTTACTATTTCAATGACAAAAAATTGTGTTATTTCCCTTGTGTACTGCTGTGAAGTCCGTGCATACCAGCAATGTCCTGCAGTGCAGCCATAGCCAGAGACCCACTTCATACAGGTGGTAGGAGAATTGATCAATGATCAGAAGGCTTTTTAATCGCAGTTGCTTTAGTGCAATTGCTGAAATCCATTAAATCGTGCTGAATGCTTCAGTGCATAGCCTAATATACAGCATTTATACGTTCATCCTCTGCACTCTCTTATGCACCTGCCAGTGTATGCTCCATTAATATCACAACCTACTATGGTATGCTTCTTCAGTTAGCTACTGACTTTCAGTTTTATTAAGAGCGCTTTTTTTTCAGTGAATATCCAGAATTTTTATAATGTAGCCATTAAAACTATTGCTTACCAATTCACTGCAATAAACAGATTCCAAATTGAGGTGTGAATTGGATGAATCAGTGGATTTTTTTCTCCTGTTTGCAGGAGAAAAAAAATAGCCAAAATCTTGTCTTGAAGGCAGAATTTTCTATCTGATCACAGGGAGGAAAAGCCTCCTCTGGCTCAGCAATGCCTGTTTGCAACATGGAACATTAACCAGCTCCAGATTGGAGTGTTTTACTCCTCCTCGCAGATACTGTCAAAATCAGTGCTGATGGATATGTGCCAATATTATTTTAAAAAAATACTATTCATATACTTCATACAGTCTTATATTTCAATATTAATTTAATGGCAGAACAATAATATTTATATATGTTTTTATATATATATGAGATAGATTCAAATTGAGTCCAGAATAAGTTTCTACAAATTACTCATACAAAAGCTCACAAAAATTACCTTAAAATTTCTGAGTGTTTGTGTCTCCAGCCACCTGTCACAATCAAATACTAAGTGTTTATCGGTATAAAGAGAAACATTTATTCAAAGATGTTTCCTAAGGTAAAAAGTCTCACACAGACATTCTTTGCACAGAAAGATTATGTGAGGTATTAAAGAGGTCAGTAGGGAAGGGCTAAACTTTATCACATTAAGCTGGAAACCTCTTTAAGTGTGAAAGGTCTGTGTCCTTTGACAGTGCTTTGCTTTTAGCTAAAAATAAGCAATGGTGGTATTTGAATTTAAAGCTATTTGAGAAAGCAGACCTACATATGACAGTGCACTGTTGCTGTATCAGTGATGCAGCAGTCCTTCGAAATACTGTGACATTGGTGGTCACCCATAAGACTGTGAATTGGATATATTCATGGTGGAAATACAGGTTTATTCTATTTTGAAATTAATTCAAGCATTATCAGCCAGGCTGTCAGACAGCAGGGAACTAAAATCGGAATTCCAGCACTTTTGTTTGTCCGTTGCAATAAGTGTCTCTTTGTTTTCCGGAGAAACACAGATGATCTCTCTTGCCAAGCATTGTTTATTGTTGGTCATGTTGAGCAGTACAACCAGATGATGCCACTGAACCAAATTTAAGAAAATGAGGCCCAAAACCTCTACTGGCACAAGGGGACACAATTCAGTGATGTTGTGAAGCTCAGAGCACAGCATGACTATAATTCAGCAAAATCATCAATTGTCTTTGCACTGAAATAACACCTAAGAGTCTTCTGTGATACAAACATGTACATCCATCAGGTAGTCAGGATTTCTGGAGACACTGCATGATTCTAAAATGTTATTTCAGGTGGCCAGCATGCCTCAGGATCATGCTTAACATTTCAGACAACAAATATTTTAATGACTCTTTTACTGTAAAATATAGTCATTATTATACATACAGAAACTTAGAAATTTAATGCTGGTTTGCTCCTGCCCTGCACTTAGTGTAATCATTTGCTATTTGTAAAAGCAATTTGTAAAAAATATTCTGTATTAATAGAATATTAGTATTTTACCTTCACTTTTCACACATAGGCATAAATAGACAACATACAAGGGCTCACCAGTTTTTAATACACCATTTCCAACGTTTAGGAGAAAATCACTCATAATTTACTGGAGATTTTTTTTCAGATGTACTATGTCCCTGCACTATTTCATCTACACATAAAACAGCAGTGTGAGGAAGAATTAGTCTTACAAGATGAAACCTGACTTCAAAAGAGATTAAGGCCACTTAATTACACCGCGATATCCCCCACTGACTTGCTAGTCTGTAGTAAATCTGAATCTAAGTGTACATCTGAAAACAAACAACAAGACATAAAAGTCTTTCTAATTCATATAGACCTTATAATAATTAATATAAAATTTTCTTATTCAGAGTTTTATCTAATACATCCTTCTTCAATTACTATATTGGGAGATAAGAATAATTACTCTAAGATATTTTATAAAGTCAAAGGAAAGATGGATTTTACATCTGATAACCTACTGTGGATCAGGAAACCAAAGACCTTATTAATGCCTCATGTAAGCATGTGCAATTTCAAAGAATGCTCTCCACCCACTGATACTAGTTGAATTTTTGCTCATGTCCATCACACAAAGACTTCGTCATGAAAGCATAATTTATAAATGCAAAAATGTCCATGTTGCATTCTTGTTTACCTTTTGCAATGTTATTCTTTGTCCTCTGAAAATTAGCATTTTGTACTGTACCATACACAAGAGTTTCTCATTAATTTTTAATGGATGCTAGAAATCAGTGATCACAGAAATAAATAGACCAGTGTTTAAATCAGAAAAAATCTCAAGTATTGTGAAGCTTTCATTTTTAGGTACAAATATGTATTATCAATATTATTATAATAATAGTAAAAGAAAGTCTGTGTTGTTCTGTCTGTAAATACACATTGTGCACACCTCTCAGTTTAAGCAAGTTCTGTGACCACATGAGCTTTAATCAAACTATTTCTCTTCTCACTTCTCCAGTTCCTGAAGAAGATACTGAGAAGTAGAAAATCCACTCAGGAGGCAGTATAGTCAAACTTCACACCCCAAAAGGATGCTCACTACAAGATAGCCATAGAAGAGTAGAATTTCATTAAAACCTGCAAACTGTGCATAGTTCCTTCCTTCTCCCCACTGACAGAATTGCAAAACTTGGAGTTTCATTATTGTTATAGCTCCTTTGGATTCCACTTCCCATTTACTCCTGCAAATCAGACAGTTTTTCCTAATAGCCAGCCTCACAAATTCAGTCAGTGTGTACCCTGAGTACACACCCAGGAGTTTAGCTGGTCACATCCAAGGCGAGCTGGTATGACCTGTTTTGAAGAAGGATCTGAAAAAGGCAATAATGAGGCTTCTCCCCGTGGGAGCTCCTTTAAAACTGAAGCTCTCCCTCTTGAACCAGACACGTATAAGTCCATGGCACCTGACTGGATGCACCTACAAGTGCAACGGGAACCGGCTGATGTCAATGTGACGCCACTTTTGATTGTCTTTTAGATGTTGTGATCTGGGTAGGATCCTGAGCATTGGAAGAGGGCAAATGTCACTAGTCTTCAAGGAGGGCAAGAAGAAGGGCCCTGGGAACAACACGCCAGTCAGCCTCACCCCAATCCCTGGGAAGATGACAGAGCAAATAATCCTGGAAACCATTTCAAATCACATTAAGGACAAGAAGGTTACTGGGAATAGTCAGCATGGACTTATGAAAGGGAAATCACGTTTAACTGACCTGATAACCTTCTGTGGTGTGATGGCTGGCTTGGTGATACAGTGAGCGCAGTTGATGTTTAACTTGACTTCAGTTAGGCTTTCAACAGTGTCTCCCATAACATTCTCAGAGACAAACTATGGTACAGGCAAGGTAAGTGGACAATAGGGTGGGTTGGGAATTGGCTGAATGGCTGGGCCCAGAGGGTTGTGATCAGTGGCACGAAGTCCAGCAGAAACCAGTATATTGGGTTTGTGTGGCAAGGTTGTGGAAGCAGGGTGGCCGTAGGGGTGGCTTCTCTGAGAAGCTGCCAGAAGTTTCCATGTCTGACAGAGCCAGTGCCAACCAGCTCCAGCCGAGCCCATCAGCAATGGCTGGGAGTGGTAACACCTCTTGGATAACAGATTTAAGAAGGGGGAAAAAATTACTGCACAGAAGTAGTTGCAGCCAGAGAAGAGAGGAGAGAGCTGTGCAGACACCAAGGTCAGTGAAGAAGGAGGGAAGGAGGTGCTCCAGATGCCAGAGCAGACATTCCCCTGCAGCCCACGGTGCAGACCATGGTGAGGCAGCTGTGCCCGGGCAGCCCATGGAGGTCCACAGGGGAGCAGAGATCCACCTACAGCCTGTGGAGGATCCTGTGCCAGAGCAGCCAGCTGCCTGAAGGAGGCTGTGACCCTGCGGGAAGCCTGTGCTGGAGCAGGCTCCTGGCAGGACCTGTGGATGCATGGGGAGAGGAGCCCACACTGGAGCCAGTTTGCTGCCAGGACTTGTGACACCACAGGGGACCCACACTGGAGCAGTTCATGAAGAACTGTAGCCTACAGGACGGGCTCATGTTGGAAAAGTTTGTGGAGGGACCCTACACCAGAGCAGGGGAAGAAGTCCTCTCCCTGAGGAGATAGGAACAGCAGAAACAACGTGTGGAGATCTGACTGCAACCTCCATTCCCCATTCCCCTGCCCCACTGGTGGGGAGGATGGAGAGAATAGAGTTCACCCTGGGAGGGAGAAAGGTGTAGGCAAAGGTGTTTTTAAGATTTAATTCTCACTATCATACTCTGATTTGATTGGTAACAAATTCAGTTAATTTCTCCAAGTCTAGTCTGTTTTGCCCATGACAGTAACTGGTGAGTGATCTCTCCCTGCCCATATCTCGACCAATGAGCCTTTTATTATATTTTCTCTCCCCTGTCCAGATGAGGAGGGAATGGTAGAATGGCTTTGGTGGGTACCTGGCATCTGGCCAAGGTCAAAACACCACAACTAGTCACTAGTGGAATACCTCAAAGGTTGGTGCTGTGTCCAGTACTGATTAACCTCTTTATTAATGACCTAGAGGATGGGACAGAGTACACCCTCAGCAAGTTTGTAGATGATATAAAACTGGGAGGAGTGGTTGATACATCAGATAGTTGTGCTCCCATCCAGAGGGACCTTGACAGGTTGGACAAATGCTCAAACTGGAACTTTATGAAGTTCAGTGAATAGAAATGCCAAGTCCTACATCTGAGGAGGAACAACCCCATGCATTAGTACTGTATACTTCAGGAGCTGACAGCCTGGAAAGCAGCTTTGCAAAAAAGACATGGGGGTCTTGGTGAACAATAAGTTGACCATGAGCCAGCAATACATCCCTGTTGTAAAGGAGCCTTATAGTGTCCTGGGCTGCACTGGGAGAAGTGTTGCCAGCAGGTTAAAGAGGGTGGTCCTCCCCCTCTGCTTAGGTGAGGCCACCTCTGAATTGCTGAGTCCAGTTCTGGGCTCCGCAGTACAAGAGAGAGATGGGCATACTGGAGCAAATCCAGCAAAGGGCTACAAAGATGATTAAGGGCTTGGAGCATCTGGCACAGGAGGAGAGGCTCAGAGACCAGGGATTGTGTAGCCTTGAGCAGAGAAGGCTCAGGAGGATCTTATCCAAGTACACAAATACCAGGCAGGAGGGAGTATAGAAGATGGAGCCAGACTCTTCTCAGCAGTGTCCAGTGACAGAACAAGAGGCAATGGGCACAAAATCAATTAAAAGAACTTTGTTTAAACATAAGAAAAAGATATCCAAAACCCCACCGATCATAGCCCTGAGCAACCTGCTCTAGTTGATTCTGCTTTGAGCTGGTGCATTGGACTAGGCAATCCCCAGAGCTGCCTTCCAACCTCAGCAATTCTGTGATTCTGCAATCTCTCCTCAGGGGCTGTTACAGGACCCTTTGACAATACCTCTTCCAAGACACAAAGGAAAAAGAAGATCAGTGCCACCAATGCAAAGATGTTAGCAGTAAACCACTGTTCCCTGGGACGCCTGGAGATCTAAGCTGATCTTCATTGGTTTAAATCTTAAAAAAAACAAACTGAACAACGTGTAGTGGGGTAGCACAAGTCTGTAACCAAAAGACGGAAAACTCTTCTTTACAATGCAGTGTGACAGTAATCCAGTCTGTATTGAAAAGCAAGGTACTCAGGGAGTGTTAGGAACCTGATTTACTTCTGTGCTCCTTTAAAGTCTCAGTTCAGGTTTACCTTAGGTAAATCAAAACCTTGAGTGAAGTAGAATACTAAAAACAAGCAAAAATTGCCCCCCTTGACCAGTATTGTTCCTACAACACTTTATCAGTTCCTCCAGGCCTTTATCATCTTCCTCCTGGCTTAAAAAATAAAATAGATTGTTTTAAACAGTTCCAGTTTTGTGCATACATCAAGAACAGAGCTCACTCTTAACACAGAGCCACCTGCTGACAGCCAAGTATATTCATTTCACATTGAATTTGAACTCCTGTCTCCGTTTGCAATAAAACAACAGTTCTTGGCAATTTTTTTCTTGTCTCTTTTTTTGTATCACAGGGCTTTGAGGGATAGAAGTTAAAAAGCAGGTAATTAAAAACAAACATAACTATGCAGAAACCCTGTTGAATCTTTAAACATTTGCAAACCCACACAGATACTATTTGAGAGAGATGCCATTTGGCAGTTACCAAGACAGTTAGATTTTGATTTTAGAGGTGGGCAAAATTGTCCCAATTCTGTTCAGTAGTGAAATGAGCTTCCAAAGCAGGACAGCAACCAGAAGGTGTGACACAGCATATCTCTGACCTGTGGCTGGATTGAGAATGCCTGATGGAGCAGCTGGCTCTGAAAGACATATTTAAACTGGCCTGTTTGCAGGCTGATTATTCAGTCTGCTCTACCTCATGCACCTGGGGACATTTCAGATGCTATTACCTGTGCAGGCCTCAGAGGCCATTATGAAACACCTGCATTCAATGACTTTTCAAAGCAAAGTGCAGCCAGTGCATGTATTGGTGTGTTAAGTGGCAAGTATGTATGATGACCTAAGGCCATGAAAAATAGAATATTTGCTGCAAATCCTCATGACTGTGTATGTTTATTTCTGCTTGGGGTTGTAGGAAGAAACAACAGGGGTGCATATACAAGACCCTTTGGTCTCTATTTATTTCCTTCTCAGGGCTGTAGGAAAGCAGCCTCACATAACCAGATGCAGTTATTGATCTAGTAACATTTGATCCCTTTCTGCTCTAGTTGTCCTGAAATGTCTCTGATGTGACTAGTAAGCAGCTGCTGCCTGGGGCTGCACCAGCCTGTCTTGTCATCCTGCACCACCTTGCAGCTCAAGGACTGTGGAACAGTAACTTGCCCTCACTGGAGTCCTGCCCATACACAAAAAAACCCTTTCCCGGAGGTTGACTCAGCAACCCTGGCTTGCCAGCAGTGGGCAGCTCTACACTGGTATGGGTTTCTGCGCCCATGCACCCGGGTCCTCACATCCATGATGCCTGCTGTATGCACACTGGGCATACCGGAGTTCCCCCACCCATCCCAGTCAGCTGGCCAGAGCGAGTGACAGACTCGCTCTACACCTCTGGCATTGCTGATGTGCTGCAGTACAGAAGCACAAGAGGAGCACTTTAAAAGCTTGCCCTACAGTTCTCCTTGAGCTGCGTGCGAGGCATTAATTTCTGATCACGCATCGCTGTGGTCAATTCTTGTCAAGCAACACATAGTCACTGCATGCTTAATGCTTCTGTGCTTTTAGGAGTATGTGTGTTAAGAGGGAAAGACTAAGCACATAATCTAAGAAAGGATTCATTCTAAGGGATCGTGGGTCTACACATATGCACTGTAAGAAGCAAAACGGACATTTGACAATGATAGGGAGGAGCCAGCATCACCAAAAGGAATGTGCTATGCAGAAAAGTAGATATGAATATAGTTGATACGTGGAAACAGGGTAAAGTGCTTCAGTGATATCTGTGGAAATAACATGAAATACAACCAACCTGGTTGTCCAGGCTGTCCCAGGAACAGCATCAAGTTTTACACCAAAATGTCATATTGACCTAATAAAGTGTGTCTGAAAGCAGAAGCAAGTAGGCAGCATCTGGCAGATCTCAGCAGAGGCGGCCAAAGCCTTCACAAGACACCTGCGGCCAAGAGCCCCTGAGAATCCACTCCAAGCAGATCCAAGCTCCCAGGTTCACACTCAGCCCAAACACAACTTGCTCCAAGGATCTCTTCCCAGAGGATGCAGCTCAGAAGGCAGACAGAGCATGTATTTCAGCCATACCCCTCATTTCTATGCTTTCTCTAAAAATTGAACTTAATTGGCATAAAACTCACGCAGTGACAACAGGCTGACCTTTTACCGTGGATATGCTTATGGCAGTGTGCTATGTATATAAAAGTATAGCTTGATCTCTCCCCCAGCAGTTCCCAAGAGTGATTACATCAGCATTACTTTCTTCTTCCATTAAAAACAAACCAAAAAAAATCCCAACACCAAAACATTCAAAAATTCTCAGTAGGCCAAAGTTTAGCTGAGAAAGTTGAGGCCCATGCCTTGGCTGAGTGCCCATCAAAATCAATAGAGTCTTTCCACTTACTTAAAGGGTTTTGACTGAGCTCTAAGGGGGAATTGGGAGGTAGCAGAATCTGTGCTGATTACCCACTAACAAAAAAGTGTTTGTAATAATCTTCTGCCATCTGTCTTTGTTTTGCTAACCCACTTGGCTGGGTCTGAACAGAGAACCCACCGATGATTAGAGAATTAATTACTGAGACAATGATCCCTTTGCATTTCTCACCTTCTACAAGATGTATCCCCATTGACCACGTGGGAGATTTCCTTGCATGATTACAACAAACCACCATTGAGAGCCTATGGCTGTTACATAAATATATCATGCAAGTTATAAAAATAAGTAGATTTCTTCAGCCTCAGAGAGCTGCTACAAGATTTCTGCTGTATCTGTTAGAAAGAGAAAGGCTCAAAGGTGACCGACCATGAGATAAGGATCTAAAAAGCAGGATCTAAAAGCAGTGAGTCATAGCAATATTTTTCTCAGTCTGTTTCAATCTGTGTGTGATCCTTAAAAATTTCTTAGTGGACCCACTATGGAAATTTCACATGCACATAAATTAGCATGTAGCATCTGCAAATCTAGTTCCTGTTTGTGCATCCCTTAAAAATGACTGATCAAACTCAGAGGTCTACACCTCAGGCAGAAACACATGGATTCAAATGCAGTGGGACCCTCAGGAAAGACACCCATTAAGCTGTCTGTCTATTATCGTCTTAGTCTTTACATTTTGGACAAAACCAAAGTACAATAATTGTTACTTTTAATTAAACCTTGAAAGCACGCAATATAACACATAAATTAGAGATACTCCTTGTCTAAGAAGATTTTTTAAATGTAAGTGTTTAATTAATCAGCGCAGCTACCAAGGAAGCATGAGCTCGGGGATTTAGTAGTTCTGGAATGCTGCCTGCAGTCCAAAGCAATTCAAGCTCTTTTATAAAACCCATAACATTGGTGTGCAGTTATGGGACACTTCCACATCTGATAGCCCATCATTTGGTGGTGAAAAGCCTCAAAAAAGAAAATTCTAATGCTCATAAAATAAAAATTCATATTTCTTCTTGAAAATTTTTTCCTTCCTGTGGGAGTACCACTAAACCAATAATAAACTGTAAAGATATTAGAAACAAAGCAAACCAAACCAAACAAACAAAAAGACTGTTTTGGGTTTATCTGGATATATTTTTGAAGTTGCAGCTTCTGAAATGTAAAATAAAATACTTCAGATTATCTGTGGTATGATCAGAATAAATAAATATTAAGTTTCCAGTACATTATCTTCAATAATGAATCTCATGGCAACATTTCTGCTTTTCATTACTGCTGTCACACTGATGCACTCAATAAGTCAGCTTTCAGCTAAATGCTGCCCACAAATATGTGCAATTCATTCACACATACAGTGTTGCAAAGGGACTAATTAAGGGCAAAGTGTGACCTTCTGATTTTAATATCCCATCTAGCTATAAAACATCTACATATAAATTTGTGTTTTCAAAGTATTTCACACCACTGAGACACTCTTGGCAGAGCAATTTTTCTTATGTGTACAGCGTTTGCCCAGCCATCAGCACTGTCTTGATCTTACTGTTAAAATCGCTGAAAACCAAAAAGAAAAAAATAAAAGAAAATACCGACCCATGAAATCTCATAATAAAGAACGGGATTTTTTCTGGGCCAGATGATTTGCTGCAGCTTAAGTTTAGTCTTTAGTTCAAACAGGGCTTTCAACATTGGAACCTTTGCTAGCCACAGAACCATTTCCAGCCAATTACAGAGGATCTTAATCGGTACCAAAAAACATTCCTAGCTTCTTCTGCATAGCCTTGTAGAGCAGCAAGATCACCTTTAGGAGGAGCCTCATCCCCTCCAGTACAGCAAAACAAAAACACTTGGTGGTTCCTGCAAAGCTTTAGATATTATAACATTGTTTCATTAACAAATATTCTGAAAAAGATGGAAAACAATAAAAAGCAACCTCATGAGAACTTTTACTCCACAGTCTTTTCTCAAAATAACCATCTGTATTTAAACCTTCTGTGACAGCTGCATGTCTAATTTGCTCTTAAAAACTTTCATTGATGGTGCAGTAGTGGTTAACAAAAATGTTAAGAATGAACAACTAATCTTTAACATAAACAGCCTGACAGAAACAAAACAGAACCGGAGTCAGTAGAGATAGAAATCTGCTGAGTAGTAAAAGCAGTTTAGAAGCAAGTATTTTGAGGATGCAGTGAAGAATAGAAAGTTGGTTCTCAACTAAAGGGATAAGAAATAATTAAATTTACTTAGGGGTGGTCACAAGAGTGGCTATAACAGAAATCAGGTTCAGACTCAACCGAAAACAGGCAAAGGCAGAAAGCTGTACAGAAGGTTAGCTTTTGCAGATCTAAGCCAGCCTTTCTAATCTGTTAGTTACCATTGTTACTAACTCTGCTGTAAGTACATCTGTTCACTTCTTGCACTCCCCTCTCAGGTCAAAGAAGACAAGGTAGACATACACTTTATTCTGCATTAATCTTGCTCATGTAATTTGTCAGTGCTTTAAGAAATAAAAGGAATGTCCAAATTGATCCTTAGTGTCCTGACTTGTCCTTTATGTCCTGACTTGTCCTTTATGTCATTTGATCACTGGCCCAAGCAATGTCTGTCTGTGTCTAATTGACCATACATCTTCAGTCAGCAATTGATCCCACCTAACAACAGTCACCTTAGATGAGAAATATCTCTTAATGGATGACTCAGTTCTCCTTCCTATGGGTTAAGGCATAAAGAAAATGTTATTACGTTACTCTTTACAGAGTTCTCTAAGATCATTGAAACCCATGATTCACATCTACACCCAATCATCTCATTTCCCAAACTCCACAGCCCATATACCTACCATGTTTTTCTGCATGTCTGATCATTCCCACTTTCCTCTGAGTTTGCTCCAATCTGACAATTTTTTCTTGAAGGGGGATAAGGAAAACCTGCATGCTCACCAATGCAAAGCTGTAAGCTAAACTACTTCGAGTGCCTCCTCCTTCTCCCTGTTAAACATGCCATGTGCAGACTTTTGTTCATAGAGATATGACCCCTGTGAGGAGTGACTTGAGCAAACTTGTTTAACTTGAACTGCAGTGGAAATGTAAAACATATGGAGGCGGTCACTGCACTCAGCAAAGGGACAGTGAGATAGTAGTTTAGCAAGAGGGATTAGCACAGTTGCTTATTTAACTCCACCTCTAGAGTTCATTCCCTTCAACATCAGCCATGTACTTTGTCCCCTGAATGATTAATGTTTTCAGTGATGACTGAAGCAAATGTTGCTAAGTATTCTGGCCTCCTCACCTCACCCTATGGTTCATTTTCTCTCCCTGTAAAAGAGTGGAATAATTCTGCCTCTCACAGCTATTTTCTTTATACTGACTGTTATCTTGTCACTTCTAGTTTTTATGAGATCTCATTTTATTGTCCTGGCCTGCCAGATTTGGCTCATGCTACTGTTTTATGCTCTTCCTCAGTAGGTTCTGTGCACGTCCCATCTGTATGCTGTCTTGCTGCTGTTCAAAGACACTGAGGTGCCCAACTCCTAAATCAGTGATTTCACCCATCTGACGGTCTTACTGCTGCTTGCTCAGAAAAAAAAAAAAAAGAGTATTAAGGCAGCTTGTAAAACTACAGGTAATACTCTTCTCTCCTTACAGATCAGGACAGTCTTCAAAAGGACATGTTTTTCCTGTTACTCTCGTGCATCTATGTTTGTATCAGTCAAGCATCTGTGCTTGTATTAGTTATGACAACTGCCATGCAAATCGAGGCACTAGTGGTGATGAGGAGCATGTCCTTGCAAAACACACTGTCCCTGTCTCAGAGCAGTGTCAGATCTTGCATCGGGTATGTCACCTCAGGGGGCTGCTTAGCAGTGGCTGCGCTGGTTGGATGTCTCTACAAAGACCTTTGGGAAGAGGCACGTGAGCAGAGGAAAACTAAGGTTTTGCAAGACCAAAATTTCCACCTCCTCCAGACATTTGGGGACCGGCCTGTTCAGAAAAATCCTTAGCTGATAAGGGCCCCAAAAGCTGAGGACTGAAGAGACATCTAGCACGTGTCATCCTGCAGGCTAAAGGAACCTGGACAGTAAGAGTTACTTTGAGTGGTTTTTCCTGCCCTAAACAGGCTAGTTAGGGAAAAACAATACAAGTAACCAGATAACTAATTATTCCTGACCTTGGGGGTAACCTGAATGCTGGTGGCAAGGGCCTCTGGAGTCATTCCCCGATCAGCAGGGGCAGGGTTTCCTGGTGCAGATGCTGGCCCTAGGTCAGGCTGTTGCCCGAGAGGCAGGTTTCGATGCTCCCAGCTGTTTTCCCTGTGCGATAGTGGTTGGACAGGTGTAAACAACAGAACCTGGTTCCAGGGCCCAAAAGAACCGTATTTGTGCCCACAGGCATACATGAACAGGAAATACTGCCTTTGTACTCGTGTAGTAAATAGAAGTCGCTGTTCCTCTGCCTGTAGGAGAAACAGTAAACACCCCCACTGAAGCTACTGTAAACATTAATCCGAGCTGTAAGCTTATTCACAGGCTCTAAAATCAGAAGCTGAGATACTTAATCTGTTGATTTGCTCTAATACCGAGAGGCTGCAAATGAGATTGGCTCACTGTTACTATATTAGCTGTAACTAGCCACGATGTAGCGTGCACCTCCGATACACACTGAACAAAATCCTTCCCGCTCCTTTCCCGGGTAAACCATAAGGCACCTGAAGAAATACTCCTTCCCAAAGCGCGCTACCTCGCACCTGTTCCTGCATCCCCGCTGCTGGCGCCGTGGTGCCGTGGACAAGCGTTAAGCCCAGCCGGGACTGTCTGGGCAGCGCTCCCTCTTCCCGGGGCACGGCTCCCACTGCCGCCGGGGTGAAGGAGGGCAGGAAGGGCCGGCACCAGAAGGGGCCACCTCCACCCGGAGGAGGAGCCCCGCCCGCTACACTTAAGCACCGTGACCGGCGCTGCCCGGCGGCCGGACGGGCCATGGAGGTGGCGTGGGATTTCGTGATATCGCTGCTGCGGTGAGTGCGGGGATACCCACACCCCTTCTCCATCCCCGCTTCCCACGCTGATCCCGGCGGCGAGTCCGGCTGCCGGGGGATGACCGAGTCTGAACAGCTCTTTGTCGGCTCTTCGGGAGCAAAGGACGCATTGGGAGCGCGGTGCGAGGGCGGCCAAGGCGGGGCTAATGGGGGATTAAACCTGATGGGCGCTGGGTGGGAGAAACAAGTCGGGACACTCTCGCAGCCCTGCAATCCTTCTTTAGGAAGAAGTTCTTGACAGAGAGAGTGATTGGGCATTAGAATGGGCTCCCCAGGGAGGTGGTGGAGCCATCGTACCTGGAGGTGTTTAAGAAAAGTCTGGTTGTGGCTCTCAGTGCCGTGGTCTAGCAGACAAGGTGTTGTCAAAGGTTGGACTCCATGATCTCAGAGGTCTTTTCTAACCTTGATTCTGTGATCCTGGCTGAAACTACTGAGGGAAGCGCACGTAGGAGCCTTGCAGTTTAAACTGCCTGCTGAGAAGCGGCGACCGGGTGCGCTCACATCCCGGCACCCGAGGCTGCCGCCTGTGTGCTGCACGTCAGGAGCGGAGCCTCGATGTAGCCGGGAGCCGCTTGTAGTCGGTGACAACACGACCACAACCCCTGGCCTCTGCTAGCGTTCCAGGCGTGCCAACCACATCCACGGAGGTACAGTTCTGTACACTACCCAAAAATGCATCCGCTGCCAGCTGTGGTTCTGGGATGTCCCCAGCTCTTTTTTTGCTAGGGAGACCATGACTGCAATCTGGTTGAACGCTAAGTCTCCTGACTAATTTCTGACCATTTTCTTTTTTTTTTTTTTATTTATTTCACTGTTGCTGACATTGCCATTTGCTAGTGAACCCTAATCTAAAAATCAAACTGTGCCATATCCTGGAACCACTTGTGTTGTGCAACATTGATTTTTATGAGTGAGATTCTTATACAAACATATGGGGCATGTTGCAAACAAAGATAAAGAGTGAAATATGTGTACAGGGCTCAAAGCAGGCTTTTAATCCCTGGATTCTCCTAAAAAAATCACCAGTTTTGACATTACAGTGAATGTTTGCAGCAGTATCTGCAAGTCCCTCTCTAGCAGGTTGTAGTTATCTAGGTAAGATGCTAGATTTTGAAGATATTTGATCTTTCAGTTAAAAATGTATTTTTGTTTTCCACAGACGTAGGATTTCAGTTCCTTTAGGAAAGAGCTAGGATTTGATCCTTTTACCTTTAAAGAATAATAAAACAATAGTGGAGTTATGTGTATCTAACATGTCACTCAACTTTATAATAACATGACTATACCTTAGTTTCTTTCCACCACTTGTTTACTGACTTAGCTTGCTCAGCTTTTAATAGGAAATTATTTTTGGTAACTCCACTCTAGCAGAGGAATTCCCTGCATCAGGAATTGGTTTATCTGGGGTTTGAGGACAGCTGCAACAAGAAGGGATCTTTCTAGGGAGCCTGAATGTAGGCTGCCCTGCTTGAGTCTGTAGTCTGGGAAGGAGATTGGCACACAAAACAAACAAACAAACAGAAAAACCAAACACAAACCCAAGCTTTCAGGAATTGGCCCAGAAAAGGAAGGGTTCACATTCTGTTTATCTGGCTTTATTTAATCATACTGGCTTTTGTCTCCTAATACTTCTCATTAACTGAAACCTCAGCCTTCCCTGGAGCTCAGTCACTGCTTCATAAGTAGCCTTAGTTTAAAGATGATATTGACAGATTTTATCAAAATGTAGGTGAAATGTCATCAATGTTAAACAAATTTGTAAGAGTTTGACTCCTGTTCAGTCACTCCTGTTCAGTCACTGTCTGATGGAGACAGTGAAAGTCCTGGTTTATTAATCTGATTGGTTTGGGTTTTTTCTCTGACTTTTTAAATCTGATAGAATTAGGCAGCAGTGTGAGGTGATTGATCTTGAATCCTTTAGGAACTTTTGCTCAGAGCTTGAAAGTATGGCTTGTATAGTTGGTTGTGTTAACGCCTGAGGTGAACCCTGTTAGCTCGAGTTCAGCCATGAGCTGTGTCCCTAACACTTTTCGTTCTGTATTGGCATGTATGTTTTGGCTGTTTACCTTATGCTTTGTCTTTTGTGAATGACAACTTGGCTTAAGTAATGGGAAAGCAAACTTTTCGATGGGTCTGGTATTGACTGTCCTTACAAAAAGAAAAATAAATTGTCAGTACTGTCATAAACATCACTCAAGTAACTATTCTACACACAGGGTTTCAAATGTGTAAGAGGGAAAGAGATGCAACTACCCATGAAAGCTCTTGAAACCTGAGTGCTGCGCTTTCTAACATCAGGGTGCCCTGTGAAGTGGTGTCCCCAGTCCCAAGGTAGATGAGCAGACTTCCTGTCTGAGGAATAGACTCAGTGATTCAGAATGCAAGCTGCCCATAGACCAGTGGGGTGATTAGGGGACTATTAACTTAGTCAGCGATGAGACTGACAAACATGCTCTGTCCGTCCTAGCAGGCTTCCCTGTGGAGCTTCAATGCCTTTGTCAGTGCTACTGTCACCTTGTCCTCCTCCCTGGTCTTGACCCTTCTTCGGGAGGAATAGTGCTTATTAGCTCTTTAATTGGAAACGATGCTTATTTCCTGAAAGCCATGCTGACTGCTCGTCCTCCCCAGCTTTGTTACAGAAAGGGGAGGGATTTACATCAGCCATGTATATATATTTGCAAAATGTTGAAAGCCAGGGACCTAGTGTATAAACAGCACTACCAAGAAGGTATTAGCGTAAGCTAGAAGAAAACTGCTGAACATTCTCCTCTTTTGAAAAAATTAAGCTCCAGTAATGCCAAAGAGTTTTTGAAGACGAGAAATTTTTGTGTAAAAAGGAAAGGTAATAGCCCTGAACAGTGACTCAGAATGAGAGCAGGAAATAAATTATTTGCTGAAATCTGAATCTGTTCAGTCACAAAAATTACTTTCTGTGCATTCAAAAAATATGCTTACAGACCAGATAAGAGGTTTGGAAAAGATAGTTATTCTCCATGGTCGGTGTGGATTTTTGAAAAAGATGTGACTGGGATGTTATTAGTTGAGTAACTTTATACCACTTCATTGTTGTTCTAGGAATTCATGTATTCACTCTCTGGCTGCAGAAAGAGGCTGCCAGTTCACTCCTTTACCCTCAGTGAAAGTGTCTGAGAATAGATTTTCCTACATAAAGTTGACCTTTTACACCTATGTGGGAGAACAAGATGGGGGTGCATCCCTTTCCCATCCCTGAGCGATTGAGTATTAAGGAGCAAAGGAGGTAAAGTCCAGGGGCGTGGCAGGCAGAATATTGCGTCCCTTTAAAAGATTTCGAGATCAGTCCTTTCTTTTCAGGTGTCATTTTTGGCAAGCTGACTACTGGATTAGTCAATGGCATTTGGCAAAAAAAGTGGCACTCAATGTAGATGAGAGTAGGTCTGTACCTTGGTGTGGGAGTAGGCAGTTACCAGTGTCGTGTGCTTGGTTTACCAAAGGTAAACAGCCACTATTAAAGCATGCAATTGGCCAGAAAAATCTAAAACATCTTTCTAAAAGTGTTTGAATTTTTCCAGCCTTTCCGGCAGCCTGCTCCAACACCATGTATTTATGTACTTGGATCTTAACTTCCATTTCATTTGACTCTTTCTGACACATTAGGGCACGAACAAGTCTTAGTTTGTGTTTTTCAAAACTCCATCAAGTTTTATAGGTTATAGGTGTAATTTACAAAGTAAAGGCCTTGGCTGTTTGTAAGTCAAGCATAACTATATCGAAAAGCTCCACTTGCATTCTGACGGTAGGTGTTTTGAATATGGGTCAGTCTTCCTAAAGCAAACTCCTATCTTAACACATAAGGCTACTTTCAACTAATTATTTATCTCACTGCATGTTTATCTTGCAGGTAAAAAGAATAATCTAAGTGACTGAATGCAGTAAGAGCTGCTGCCTTTTTAATTCAGTATTAAAACCCCTCAGCTTCACTGCAATTGTGACCTTGACGTCAGCTGAGCTAGAGGTGGCTCACATCTGCTTGAAATTGCTTTAGTTTTAAAAGTGCTTCCAAATGTCATGGGCAAAAGAGAAAGTTCAGAGGCATGTCTGTAGGGCTGTGTAATACTTAGCTTTGAAAGGAAGCTCCACTGGTCTAACGTGGTCTGTGAATCACTCGTATAACGTGATTGTGTCATTGAACTCAACAGTCCTCCTCCTGCTCGCAGAACTTGACATTGACTGTTTTTTTTATAACTGTGTTGAATTTTTGTTTGTCTTAGATCTTTGATATCCATGGGAGCATCTGTAGGAGCCATAACAAAACAGGCCCTGTTCCCTCCTCTCACGCCTGCAGGGCGACCTTTCCGTGTGTCCAATGCCTCCCGAAGCAGGCGGAAAGGAATTGTTGCAAGCAGTCTGCAAGAGCTCATCAGGAAGGTATAGCAAACAATCACACTCTGACTGAAACTTATAGTGAAATGCAGTGTCCCAGAAAGACAAACAACAGATTTTTTTTCTTCTGAAAATCATTACTGGGGAAGTTTGGAAGACTATGTCAAAGAAACAGATCTTAATATGAAATGATGGGCTCTCTTTAGAATGCTAAAATGTACTGGGGTTTTTTTCAGACTTTAGATTCCTTCTTTATATCTGCTGGAAAAATTACTCTGGTTTTAGAGGAAGATGGCACAGTTGTGGACACAGAAGAGTTTTTCAAGTCCCTGGATGATAATACACACCTCATGGTTCTAGAAAAAGGACAGAAATGGACAGCAGTAAGTGTTGACTACTTCTCTCTCACTTCAGTAGAATTGGATGGAAGAATGTTTGTGGCTGCTAAAATTGTTGGAAAGAGGGGAGAAGAGGAAGAAAAATTACCCCAAAGAAGTCAAGGTATCAACTCCTTGTTCAGCCTTCCTGCATGAAAAATCAAGTCCATATTTTTTATTGTCCCTTGTTTGGACATAATCTTTTGGCTAAGATCTACCAGGAATTGAAATAAAACATTACAACTGAAAAGAATTATAGGGGAAATATCCTGCTTTTAGAGAAATAACTTTGTTCTTTACTTACTTTTTGTAACATAAAGAAAATTAGGAACTTGTATTTTTTAACTTAATAGAGTCAATGTCTTTAAAAGTAACTTTAAAGCATAAAAAACAGCTAAATTAAGCAATGTAAAGCAAGTTCTGTCTTGTGAATGTAGTAATAGCTTAGTGAAGTTTAGAAAAATGCCTGTGTTTAATTTTACGAATAGCTAAAAGTTGGCATTAGAACCTAGTGTTAGTCTACATGCTTCAAGACGTTTTAAGAACTGTTGAAACTGGCTAGCTTCAGCCTTCTAATATCAACTCAGTGTCCAGTTGGTGGTTTTGTGGGGAAATAGTCATCTGTACATTAATAACATAGCCAAACTCCCAACTGCCTTTCCATTACGTGGTTGTTGCTAGAAAGCTAGCATCAACATTTTTTCTACCAGGTGCAGAGCTAGCTGTGGAGCTGTAAGCAGACATACCGTTTTTGTGTTTGTACACATATGGCTCAGTTGTGTGGCCCTGTTTCCTCAGTCTCCTGCTGCAGTGTGGGCAGTCTGGACATTTTTCCCCAAGATACCTCACTGGCTTATCAACTGGCTGCATCTGGGCCAGGAGCTCTAAGGGAAAAAAAGAAGTTGTAACCAGGGTGTGATTCCACCTTGCTCCTTTCTCCTCTGTCCTGTCTGGCATGGCAGCAGCACGAGTTTGAATGCAGCCCCTCTTCAGTATGTGCTGAGTGACAGCAGAAGGACTGCCTCAGCTTCACAAATCATCTAAAGTGCAGCAGCAGCTCTGTTATGCTTTATCCAAATATTCTGGGTGCAAATAGGGAGGGTCTAGGAGGGGACATGCTACCAAACATACCAACTATTTCTACATATCCAAAGCTGTTGTTGATAGGGGACCCTGTTGCTGGAGTTTGGAGGCTATCAAAGTAAAACAGGCATAAAACTGTTGGTTAATGATATACTGCTGTGTTTAACTTTGTCTGACTTATCAGGACACTGTCTGAGAGCTGGGGTGACAAGTACAAAAAGGCCCAGTCTTACACAACTTTATTGCTTCATTTAGCATGCAAAAAACAACCTGACAGCTGCCAGGCCATTAACCTTGAGTGGAATGTGCTGAGCAGAGGATCCTGTGTATCCACTAGATGTCTCTGTAAATATGGATTCTCTTTACTGTTTTCTTTTTGTTTTTCCTTTCTTGAAGCACACTGTCAGCCCTGCAGCAGACAAGGGCTGCTTTCAATAAAGGAGGCTGGATTTAAGGTGGAAGATGACTTTCCATGCTCCTCGTCTTTTGATTTTTTTTCATAAAAACTCATGATTAAACCCTAGGCCTAATCAGCAGTGGTGCCCTCCCCAGGTTTCTTTTTAGTAGGAAGAAAAAGAGGTGTTACGAGCCAGGGTTTGAAATGAGGACGTGACTCTTCACATGTCATCTTTGTAGCCATCTCTAAGAGTGGTCATCGGTACTGTCTTCCTTCCTAAACATCATAGGTCATCCTGGTTGTTTAGTGGCCTGTTTCACTCTAGACTAACGGTGCTGCCTCAGATAGCAACTGGAAAGTACCAGGATAAATAAATGGTAGGAACACTGTCCAGTGTCATTACCTGTGGCTTCAGTATACACTGAAGAAGCTCTGCTACAGGAAAGAAATATTCAGGAGGTGCTGTGTCACTTGAACTTCTGTGTCCTTTTGGAATAGCTTCAAAATCCTGGTCAGGACTTGAACAAAATTGCATAAGATACAGACTTGCTTTTCTTTGTGCTAAGGCTTTTAATTCTAGTTTAGAATTGACCAAGAGCTAACCCTAAGACTGGAATAAGCAAAGCTGCTTCTGAAGAGCTGCATTGTTACTGATTTTCTTGCTGTAGTTTCCTGGGTCATGGTAAAACTGTCTCTCTTTCTTTGTAAATTAGACAAGAAATGGAGTAGCTAACATCACATTTGATCTGTACAAGCTGAACCCTAAGGATTTTATTGGCTGCTTAAACATCAAGGCGACCTTCTATGAGATCTACTCTGTCTCATGGGATATCAAATTCATGGGAGCAAAAAGCATATTGCGGTAAGTATGTTGCCACTACTGATCAGGTGTATACGTTAATATAAAATCTGTGTTTGCTATTGGTTCCGTGAAGCAGGTGTGTTTATAAAGTTCGTATTATTAAAGTTAGTTATATTATTCCTTACATACTGGCCAAAATGCTGAATCTTCCTTTGTAAGGTGCACAGTTGACTTGTAAAAACTTCCTATAGCTTTTTATGGTGGAATCTTAAATTTCTCCCAAGGCAAAAATCTTATCAGCTTACATTTACTGCAAGGGTGTAAATGTAATCTCTTTGTTTTGCTGAGAGGATTTCCCCAAACTCCTTCGACCTATTTGAAGAATGCAGAAGGCTGAAGAAGCAGCTCTTTGAAGGGAGGACTTCCAGGGAATGAAATGACACAGGAATTTGAGATCTAGTGTTAAAGGTTGCTTGGACTTTGCAATTACTGTCTGCCAAATTCACCATCTGAGCTACACAGAGGCAAAGGAAAATGGGAGAGAAACGATACTCTATCTTAATGTGAATTTGCCATCTGTAGTAAGACACTGATCTCACTATTCTTAAACCAAGTGGTCTGGAGGCAGACTAATGGAGCTTATCAAGGACAACCATCTTCCGCAGGACTAATCTGTGATGGGTTGTGAATTTGGTAGAACTGGCTGTTGGGAAATGCTGTCTTATTCAGGGGCAAAATAATACCTGTCCTGTCCATTGTTTTCAACAATGAGTTAAAAGATGGTGCCTTGTCAAAACTGTGTCCTGCCCTGGTTCAAGAAGACTCCTGAATTCAGGCAACTTCGTCACAGAGGTGCCATACTTTGACAGTTGTTTAAGCTGCAGCCCTGAATTTCTCTACCTGACTTTTCAAATTCTGGTTGATACACAGCGGTGTAGCATTGCTGCATTTTATTACTTACGGACCAGATGTGACAGACAGAAATATTTGTCATAAGCAAAGTTTTCACTTCCCCTGAGTGACATGTAGTCTTTAGTTCGAAGTCTTTAAGTATTCCCTCCTCTCCCGATGCAGGTATGCTAATTAGCATTATAATGTTCCACATCTTTCAGTCTGACTGACCTCTCCCACTCTACTTGGGGAGTCCCTTGCTTAATCTTTCAGGCTGCAGCTGGTGTGACTGTAGAGGAGACTCCTGTCTCTGGTCAGGCTGCAGGGATGATCCAGCTGCCTGCTACGCCCACCTGTAACACTGGCTTTGTTACGGTTTCTTCAAAGCAAAGGTTTGCCCTTGGACAGCTGCACTCCTTCAGTTCCTATGTTTGTCAAGTTTCCTGAGCCAAAACAAACTCTAATCTCTGGTTGCCTGCTATGGAGCTGAGTATCAGCACTGGAACTTGCGCTGCTAAGGAGAGTTTGAAGTGACAATTCTGCGTCCCTGCCAAGACAGGGCAGCTGCTGAGAAAGGAGTGGTGCTGGCAACAGCTGAAGTAGCTGTGGAGTTCTTCTGGAAGCACTGTTATGTTATAGAGTTGAGCTGTAAGGGAAGTGCAAATGGCAAGGTGGGAAAACAGTCTGCTAGCAAAGAACAGGGGTGACAGAAAAGATAACCTTGGTACCCTTGAACACAAGAGTGGAATGGCCCGTCTCAACTTGCTGTTTAAATAAGAGACAGATGATGTTAGGTCCCTCTGCTAATCAGTTCCAGATTGTTAATTCTTATGCCCTCACCCTGAGTCTACTTGCAGAGTGGGAAGGGAAAGGACTTAAAAAAATCTGCAGTTGTTCATGGGTGGGAGGAACTGGAAGGCTTCCAGGTCTGATTAGTGCATTTCCCCTAATGTTGTCTCCCTGTAGTGTCCAACTGAAGGATCAAATGTCCAGTTCAACAAATAACTTGCTCCACGGCTTAAGTGGCAACTGCTCTTGTGTGCAAGTGACACACTGCAGCTGCTCAAAAGTTCAGTACCAGGTGCAGCTTTCCTTACAAGTGTAAAGCTCCTTGGCCTGTAATGTGTGATGGAGGAAGAACATGCTGAAATGGCACATTTCAGGGAAGCACAAGTAAGTGTACAGTGTTCTTGAAAGGCTTCCCAGGCTATGAGTCCAGGGTATTCTACTCTTCTGAAGCACGGGATTGTGACTGCAAACCTTTGATCACAGTGGGGGAAAATGAATTTGTGGGAAGAAGATTTTGCCTTTTCTGCTGAAGATCGAAGGACAAGTGAATAGCAGCAGAGGGTTCACACCTGCATGTTTCCTCAGACAGGATTCAGAAAATCTTATGCCCTTTTTTTGCAGAAGAGGAAGGCTAGTCTGGTTTCTGCATCTTCAGAAATTGATCGCATTCCAGGTTTGGAATGGCCCCAGTTCTTGTGTATCTCTTCCCCAATGCCTCAGCCTCATACTTAGGAGGGCCTGCTTAACTTCTGGAGGATGAGACTCCAATATAGCTCTTAGTACTGATATCCCCATTGTTTCTTGGAGAATGGAAGGAAGATACACCTACAACTAAGGTGAATAAACAACCATTCAAATCTGACTATTTCTATTCCCCTGTGATCCTGTGGTGATCCACAGTTTATATTGTAGACCTCCAATGCTTGCCTGATACTAGCTTATGGACCTGCACTGATTCTTACACAGTATAATATATTTGAATGATGATACTTATTTAATCTTTTAAAAATAGAATAGCTGTGAACAGAGAATTCTTAAGGCTTGTAGCTTGGGCAACTTTATTTCATCTGTCTTCACCAGTTTTGCCATTGGGCATTCATTGTAACGTGATTGTTCAGCTCCAGATCTAATCAAGTTTGATCTGTGGATTGGAGATACATGCAGGATTGCATGAATGACCTAAAGGTGAGACATGAGGTGGATTTATGTTGCAGGAATGCTGTGGGGCTCCCAGGCAAAGTTGTCTTTCATGGTGCTCTGGTAGTTTGAGTGGTGGCTTTGCAGAAGGCCTATAAATGTCCAGCAGGATGATAGCCTGCTTTGGTGAATGTGTTTTCTAGTTGGCAGAAATGAACCAGTTTTCTGTCAGTCAAGTATTTTTTCTAAAGAAGGTATAAAAATGACCAGCTGCTCAGAAGTGAGAAGGAATGAGAGTTTTTTAAAATATCAACATGACTCATAAAGGTAGTATGGGTGGAAGGGGGTAATGTCATCTTGCTGGTGACTTTTTCCTCAATAAATATATTTTTCTTCCAGGAAAGTGCTTCAGCTAATGTCCCATGCAGCACAAATAGCTGGACAGTTTCTTCTCTACACTGGAACATTTTTGTTGCAGTTGATGGGTGAATATGATGAAGATGACACGTGTACAAGATCAAGGCGGGAGTAGTGAACACAGCTGCACCTCTGATATCGGATCCTTTTGCTTAAAGGCATTCTCTTGCCCAGTTTTGATTGTAATAATGTTATAGTAGGGGGATGTCCACTAATTTGAACTAACATTTTTCCCGTTTGGGAGTGCTTGTAGGCCTTAGTCGTAAAATAAGTGTTTGATGTTCACAGGCTCTTAACAGCTCAAAAGGATGGGTGCCTAATGTATGAGAGTTTGGCAGAGGGAGGGAGGGCAGGTTTTTGCCCCAGCAACTCAAAATGGAGAATAAGTATACTTGGAAACTTGCATGCTTTGTAACCAGTGGAGTATTTTTTTGCACCAATCAAAACATGGTTTGGTTGTTTTGGGGGGTTTTTTCATGGCTGTCTACTTGCATTCTGAACAGACTAGGCTGTAAGGTGGGGGCAAGGGGACTCTGGTTTTTTTATTTGTCTGTTTTAATCCTTAACAGTGCTGGTATTAGTGTCAAACTGGCATTGAGGTACAACAAGGTGAAGTGTACTTATTTACTCCTGCTAACAATGGAACTACATAATACAACTTGAATCCTAGTTCAGTGACTGACTACTCTCGTGAAATCTAATTGGAGATTGTGCAACTAGTAAGCAGAAGCTTAAAATTTAGCCTTACTTCCCTTAAAACAAGTAAAAATAAAAACATTTCATTATAGCTCTTTATATTTTTCTTCAAATCTTCAGGAAGTTCAGGTTGTTATGCCTCATATCCATTGAAGAACCTGATGTATTTCTTAAATGAATGTCATGTCCAGTTCTGCCTGAGTATTGAATAATCTGCCATGGTTTCATGAATATGGCTTATAAGTAACCTGCTGAAGCTTCCTTCAGGGGTTAAACCATCACTTCTGTAGTTTTTACTGTTTGGTTACAAAATGACACTGCTTCTCAAGTTGTGCTTGAAGTATGTGTAAGAGATGCTGCATATTTTGATGCCCTGTGTTCAAGGGAGAGCTGCAGGACACTATCTAGTCTTGCATAACATAAATGTATGCTCTAAAATGAATATTTGCAGTATTATAGTCTCCCAAGACAAGCTGTATTAAGGGGCAAAGTAATGTTTCCTGAACTGCTCGCATGACCAGATTTCAGCAAGCTTTTCCTCAACAGTGTAAAAAACTGGCCAATGAGTAGCCTTGGGCATCTTGTGTCAAAAGGTGAAGGGACTCGAACACAAGCCCTATGAGGAGAGGCTGAAGGAGCTGGGGTTATTTAGCCTGGAGAAGAGAAGGCTCAGGGGAGACCTCATCGCTCTACAACTCCCTGAAAGGAGGTTGTAGCCAGGTGGGGTTTGGTCTCTTCTCCCAGGAAACGAGCAGTAGGACAAGAGGGCATGGCCTTAAGCTCTGCCAGGGGAGGTTTAGTTTGGGTATTAGGAAGAAATTGTTTACAGAGAGGGTGATCGGGCATTGGAATGGGCTGCCCAGGGAAGTGGTGGATTCTCCATCCCTGGAGGTTTTTAAGGTGAGACTGGATGTGGCACTTAGTGCCATGGTATAGTAACTGCAGTGGTAGTGGATCAAGGGTTGGACTTGATGATCTCCAAGGCCCTTTCCAACCCATGAGATTCTGTGTGAAAATGCAAACTCACATTGGTGAAGGGAAAAAGCCCAACTTACACTGTTTATAAGTGTGGCTTTTGAGTTTTTTGTTTGCTTGCTCGTGAAAAATTTTAGTAAGACTAAATGCTGTTAAGGAGACAGTAAAATTAGAGGTAAATGTGTCTGATGTGACAGTAGATTCCACCAGAGAAGCTTTGGTGCAGAGAGAACAAGTGGGGCAGGGGAAGAAAGCAGTGGGAGTGAAAGGGAAAAGACCACTACAGAGCCCACAGTGCTTGCCATGCCACCGAGACAGGAATCAATTAACTACGTACATCAACCGCATTGATCAGTTGGAAGAAAACCTAATCTGCTAAAAGAGAAGCAGGAGGATGGAAAAGATGAAGCATCATGGTTAGTGGGATCCTTTCTGACCTGTCAGCTGGTTCTGTTCACTTCAAGTGTCACTAACATGGGAATATCACTCACCTTCATATGCTTATTTTTGCCTTCCTATTATGGATGGGGCTGCATCTTTCAAATCACTGTTGTGATGAAAAGCAGCCTAAATCCAAGGGTTAAAGGGACTGATGGACACAACTTTGGTAGGTCTCTGCCTGTCTCTTCAGTAATGGTAGTACAAATAAGTAGACAGCTAAGAAAAACCTTGTGTTTTTTCCCTGATTTCTGTTTCCCATCTACTTCTGTGTGCTTGCTGGAGGAGGAGGGAGGGCATACTGCTCAGATAAGGGGAGGACTTGTTCTTTCCTAGTTTCTCATAGGGAAGAATTACTGTAGCTTGCTGCACTGTAATGTGTCCTTCAGAAGAAAACAATAAACTATTCTGGAAGCAATGAGAAAGAGATTTTATTAAAATGAAAGCTTTATACTATATTATTCTTAACACCCCCCGCACAGATGATTGTTGCTATGTTAACTGTTGTCTCTCCCTGTCAAGAAATTGCATTTAACTGACTTTGCAAGGACTTTGTAATTAACTTTTTTCAGCTTTTAAGGACTACTTATTCTATTAAAACAAACACATCTCTTGAAAGCAGATTTTATGAAATGCTTCAAAGAATATCTTGCTAATGGTGGGAGCACTGACATTTAAAAAAAATAAAATAAACCCAACTTTATAGTTCATTATTGCTTTGTTTAAGTTGCTTCTTCAACATCTGTAATACAAAAGCTTTTGCATTTCTGAACTGTGCAGATCTCAAATTCCAGACTTCAATAGCCAGAGGCAATAGTTACAGGACTAACGCTACATAGTTTCCAGTGGCACTACCTGGGATCCTAACAGTGATCTGAAATGCTAACTTGTTATGAATTTGCAATGTTCTCAAGCAGCTGCTGCTTTGACAGCTTAAACTGTCAAAACTTGAGCTGCTGAAGGTCATGTGGGAAGCAGTCTCTGTGTCAGAGTGTTTCCCTCCAATTCAAAATGCAAACCGCTGAACAAAATAACTCAGCTTTGATTTTTTCTCAAAATGGGAGAAGTGTCTTGGAAGTTGTCTCTAAAATTGTTTCATTGCTTCTGAATCTGGGTCTTTCACAGGCTTAGTATTTGGGGGATGATATTTGCTACTGTACCAACTTCCGTCCGGAAATAAAGTTTTGGCTTTGGGTCAAACTGGGCGAGTTTGTCATTCTCTAAGTTGGGTTCAGTTTGAATTTTTTTTTTTTTTTTTCCCCCAGACTGCTTGGAAGCATAACTTTTACTTCAGCTGTGTAGGGTGCACAGCAAAGAAAACCTTCAGCTCTATCTACCTTTCAGAAAATTATATACAACTGTTGTACAATATCTAGCAACACACAGAAAAACTAAAAGCACAGGCTCCTAAAGGCAGGTATGTAGAGCTAAAGCTAGATTTTCTACCTGACACTTTTAGCTTTAGTTTTTCTTTCCATAAACTCAGTTAACCTGCACTTGTGACTGTTGCAGACAAGGCTGGTAGCAGTGACATGTAGAAGGTGTGAAACACGTTTACTGCCTCACTGCTTGCACTGACCCTTTTTGCTTGTTGCTTTGCATCACTTACTAACAATGCACCAAGTCATACTCTCGAGTTACCAAAAAAGGAATTTTCACTGAAGTACGTGATCTTGTTGACTCAGGCACTGTTCATGTTCTGCAGGCAAAACAAAGTTGCTCTCTTCATGACCAGAATGAAGGATCTAGTAGCTTTTTTGTGTATGTAATTTATTATTACTTCATTTCCTTCCTTTCATAAACCCATGAAGTTGTTGCTTTCTTGTACCTTCCGATTCTTTCAGGAGAAACAGGATTACAAGCTCTCCTGTCCAGGGAGGGAGGAAAAAACAGGGTCTAAATTCCTTAGATCTTTTGGAATATGCTCTAGGAAACATCCTGCCCCCCTTCCCTATCATTCATTTCCAGAGAAGAAAACAGTAAAGAAGGGAAAACAGGACTTTGAGCTGAAAGTTTTTTCAGTGAAGTGAGTAGAGAGGTAGCTGTTCACAATTTTGGAAATGTTGGTAATTCTGAATATTAACTGTGAAGATATCCACATATGCTAATTTGTAACTGACTAGAATTACAACTTCTAAATCATTTCAGTATGTGCCTTCCTGAGATAGCACTTGAACTAAGGGCACAAGCTTCTTTAGTAAAATTAAAATTAGAGTATTAAATTTAAAATTAGAGTATTAAAATTAAAATTAAAAGTAGAGTTTAAACCCAAAGTACAAAGTATATTTTTTACTTGATTCCTCAAGTTTTACTAGAGGTCTTAATGTGATTAACGTGCCACTTCAATTTGATATCCTTTTGGGGCTTAGAGTTCATCACTGCTTGCTCTACCTTTCACCATCATGCAGTTAAGATATTTTAAGCATGAGGAATGTTGTTTTGCTAAAGAAAAATGTAGTACTTTACCACTTCACAATTTTCAAGCCCTGTAGTTTAACTTTCTGTGAAAATTGAGATGGGTGAAAATTGTGTCAGTGATGGCAGTATTTTCTGCTGTGTGCTGCCAATTTTAAGGAACGCTGTCCGTGAATAAATAAAATCACATGGTGGCACTGGATGTTGTCTCTATTCATTTCCAGCATAACTTATTTCTGAAATAATTGTAAATTTTAGTGAATCTATGGTCTGGCACAGACAGTTTCTAAAAGCTGGCCTGTGGCAGTGAAGTAACTGGATAATACTGTGTGGCTCTGTACTCTTTACTTTCTACTGCTGACTCACTTTCTGGCCTCAGAGAACCTGTGCAAACTGTATTTTCTTTCACACAAAGAGAATGCTTTCTTCCGTCTTTCACAAAAGTTGCCAAAGACTAGAAAGTACTGAGGACAGGAGATAGGAGGGTTCGGTAATGGTTGTTCACTAAACACTTAGGATTAAGGACCTCTTTTATTTATAATGCCTCACAAAAACTCCCTGCAGTCATTTACCTACAGATAGAGTAGCAGACATCTGATTACAGGGGAAAAACTAATTTAGTTTAGTGAAACATTGTATTTGTCAAGTTCAGGGTTAGATGAAGCTTGAGGAGGAATAACATGAAGTGTGATTTGTCTAATGCTGCTCTATCTAATTCAATATGGGGTAGTTTTGCAGAGTTTGACTAATGGGCAGTTCTCCTCTTGTGGAAGAAACAAGCCTGATTCCTTGCTGTGGAAAAGCACAAAATAGAACTGTATTTGGTTTAGTGGCAAGGCTTTGGCAGTGAGAAGTGGAGGGATCCTGTGAGGGTGGTCTCTGTGTTGTACAGAGCTGCTTCCAAAATGAACCAACCATTGCCCAAAGCTGAGCACTTCAAACCAGTTCGTGGTGTCTCTTTGAAAACATATTCAAGAAAGGATGAAAAATTCTGTGCAGCAACTGTGAGAAAGAAGTGAAAAAAATGTGAGAGATAACCTGCAGACATCAGGGTCAGAAAAGAAGGGGGGAGGAGGTGCTGCAAGTGCCAGACAGAGCTTCCCCTGCAGTCTGTGGAGGAACACACTGGAGAAGATACCCACCCAGCCCATTGAGGACCCCCTCCCACAGCAGGTGGACATGCCATGAAGGAAGCTGCAGCCTGTGGAGACCCCATACATGAGCAATTTTTCTGGCAGGAGCTGTGGCCAGTGGGGGATCCACACTGGAGCAGTCTTTTCCTGAAGGACTGTGCCATGTGGAATCACTGGAGCAGTTTGTGAAGAACTGTATCCTGTGGAAAGGGCCCATACTGGAGCAGAGGAAAAGTGTGAGGAAGGAACAGCAGAGAGGAACTGTTGTGGTCTGACCATGACTCCCATTCTCCTGCACTGCCTGTGGACAGGGAGAGGAGATAGAAGAGCTGGGAATGAAGGAGTGAAGTTCAGCTTGGGAAGAGAGTGGAGATTGGGGAATGTGTTTTTAGTTTTATCTTTGTTTCTCACCATTCTGCTCTATTTTTAGTTGAAAATAAATGAATCTTCCCTGAGTTATGTCTGTTTTGCTGGTGTCAGTGATAGGTGAGTGATCTCCCCGTCTTTATCTTGACCCACAAGCTTTTTCATCTTATTTTCTTCCCATTTCCCATTCAGGGAATGAAGTGAGAGTTCAGCTGGTAGGTGCCTGGCAGACAGACAACTTTAACATACCACAAGCACAAAACACCAGACGTAAGAATAAGCAAAAAAACCAAGCTGTCTGTGCTACCATTGACCAGTAAAATTTGAAGCAAATCTTTTGGAGTGGAGTGTTTTCTGAATGGCTTTTCACAGCAATGTTTGCAGAGGCAAAATCCAGTCATATGCAGGACAAAGTTAATATTTTCAGTTTGTTAACCTCAAGCTCAAACGTGGTTTTTCTAAGGTCACCCATTAGTCTAAATGCTTCATAGTGGGCCCAACTCCTAATGTGTTCTTGGTGGGGAATATTTATTCATAAATATCAATTATCACTTGAAAAAGAACTTTGAAACAGTACTCCTAGCTGTTTCTTAACGCAGTTCATTAAATGGAACACTAGAAATAAAATATGTCTCAATAGACTCCAGAATCAGAAAAATGCATTCTATGCAGTTACAACATAAAATGTTAACTGATCATTAGTTTTGTAAAAAGTCTGCTTCAATAATTAGCATACACTATGTACAGATTATGTTTGGTGTTTCTTTTAGGCAATGTAACTATTGTCACAGGTTGTTTGTAATTCTGTCACGTGTTCAAAAAAAAAAAGAAAAAAGAAAAAGCTTAGATCCTTGGACAACAATTCTATTTAAGAAAACAGTAGTTTAATGATGTGCATAGTCTGTCTGTTATAGACCCAGAGAAATCTGAGACATCTAAGAAGTCCTTTAAAGTCTTAAAGGTAGGTATAATTATTTCTGACATATTTCTAATTACATTATGAAGTCCATAATCTTTTAAGTTAAAAGCACTTCTAATTACGAAGCATCTTCCCTTGCACAGGTATGTGGCTTGGTTTGCTGCTGCTCTTTACTGAGTAGTGTTTTCAAAGACTCTCTTCCATCTCAAAAATCAGGAGAGAATGTACAAAACAACAATAAATAATCTTATTTAACTATAAGGACTACTGATTTATTATTGAGCTAGTCAAACTGATGCCTATGGTAATCTCTATTTTCTTCCTAAGAAGCTAAATTACAAATGTCATAATTTCATATTCGTGTACAAATGTGCTCTCCCAGCTGCAGCTTTCCTGCTTTCTTGCCCACTTAGGGAAGTTCTCTAGCAAAGCTACCTCAAAGAGTTGCAGAATATTGATCTAATTTGCATGCAACTCCCCAAGTGAGCAAGCTTTCCAAATAGAAGTCACTATGTTCCAGAATAACTGAAGTGTTTTCAGAAACAACCGATTATTCAACAATAAATCCATTTTATCTGAAATCAGAAAGTTCTAAACAGTTGCTGCAAACAGCTAGATCTATTCCAGTCTCCCAGAAAAACCATTTGATCTCTGGATGGGATGATCAGGCTGGTTTTCCTCCTTACCATAAACATTTTCTGCAAACTACATTAGGATCAGTATTTCATCTACAGAAGAAAATGGTTTCACCTCTGTGACCACTGAATTTAGTAAACAATCCTCTCTATTCCTACTGGTCTTATCTGGCCCTGACACGGTACCATGCTCAGTTTTCCCAAGAGCTGTGATCAGTGAAAACAAAGCAGGTCTTGTCACTAGCAGCATCAGCAGTGGCTAAAGGCAGTGGCAATCTAACAGATAAAAATCACTATTGTTTCTCTGTCTTCTACCTCTCCGAAAGGTTGTTGAGTTGGTTTTAGAGGGTTTTTTAGTTGGTTTTGACATTTATTTTGGGGGTTTGTTTTCTTTCTCCAGAAAAATTCCAACTGCTACATTCTAGTTTTCTCTGTGTCTGATGTCATTACCTAGATGTCACCAGCTTCAAGTACTCAGTTCCTTCAGCTATCTTTCTATACCTTGCTCTGGTGACCCCTTTACACATGCAACCTGTTACGTTGTTTCTCTTGTGGCCTTCCATCACCTATTCAAGATTCCTTTTGGGCACATTCAAACTAAAAATACTTCATGACTGAGAAGAAAAGGGGTGGGGGTGGGCATGAGAGGGTGGGCAGGTGTTTAAGTAAATATAAGTTTTTAGAAAAACGTTTCTATCTGTCTTGCTCTAGCTGTAGTTCATATTAAGTCTTTTTATATAGAAAGGATCAGCCCCTTTTTTTATGCAGCACTTTTAACATAACTGTCTTCGATACTCACCAAGCTGCTGTCCTGAGATAAAAAGCTTCTGATTTCTTAGAGCTGTGCCCTCTTCCTGACAGACCATACAGGCCACATGTGAAAGTCCCTGTTCAGTCCCATAAAGTCCCTGTTCAGTACTGAGTGAGGACACCACAACGAAATAATTTTGCACAAGGGAGATGTATCTCTCTGCAAATCTTACACGTACAGGCAACAGCTGTCTCCGCTCCCTTCCCACAAAGCGGTGGCATTCATTGTGCAGCCAGTGTATATTGTAACCCTCTATACTCCTGCATTCTGGTGCTCTGTTCAACAAAGGGACCACGAAGCAAAGCGCATTATTCACCAGGCAGTGGGTCGAGTCCTGGCCATGAGCCAAACTGACCTCTTACATTCTTAGCATTCACAAGCCTTTAAGTCATGAATATGATAATGCTGCTGGCAGGCTGCAGTCCACAGCAAGGGGTGTACAACCTCTGTCTCACTGCTGCAGAGTGCTTTTCTAAGAAAAATAATGTTCGGCTTCCGGTGTGAGAATATTGACTTCCCCTCCTAATTCCGATCCGTAGCTCTTAGAGCACTCCGCTCAGACAGGGATGGCTCAGCTGCTTTTGTGGATTTAGTACCAACACATTCCTTCAATGGCTGTACCCACCCAGCCCTGACAGTGCTGGGGACCGTGCTGTTAAAAATAAGCCAGGCTTTGTCCAGTAGTATCTTGTGCTGTTTGTCCTGGGGCATGTGGACTTGTGAGGAATGGTGCTCTTCTCCTTACAAACGTAATCTGAGAGAATCATTTGTGAAGCAGGCCAGAAGCAGTATGCTGATGTGGGATGGACATGTGTGACAGATGAGTAGGATCTATGCTGGTGAGGGAAGGGCGGCAGCCAGGAGCCACTCACCACCTGAGAAAAAGGGTAAGGAAGAAAACTGTGACTAACCTGTGAAACCCAAGACCTGACCAGAGTAATTTATAACTGATTTTAGCTGCAAGCCTACTCTTACAGAAGTGTTTCTCACAGCGAGATGAATCACTTTTACTTGGAAAGCTACACATTTCATCTCAAATATATGCTTTGCTTAGTAAGTGTTAAGTACCTGACAGTCTAAACAGGACTCCAGCCCTTTGTCTTAAAGGTCAATTGTTTTTTCTTCTTTCTCAGAGAACAAAACCATGAAAAGTTAGGTTTGTGCAATAAAACCACACCTGTCTTTCCCCCTTCCCCAACTACATTTTGCAGTACACATCTCTGTTGCAAGGTGTTTTACTCAAGAGTCTTAAGGAGACTCAGCTGGATGGGATAAGATGCAGGTTCTCCTCTGCTTTAGCAACAAAACACAAGAAAAGTCTGGATGAGCTCCACTGGTTGTGCTTGGACCTGCTTTGCTTAATTCAAAATTAGCTAGGGAAAAACAGAATTGAACTGGTAAATCTTTTTGATTGTACAAAAATCTTCAGGGTAGTCAAAGCTGCTATCAGTTGGACTGAGTTTCAGAAGTATTTCAGGATATTGATTTGAATAAACAATAGCTGATGAACCTTAATATCTGTAACTGCATAACACAAGGGAAAATAACTCTGTTTGCAGTGGAGGGATCCAATTTAGCTGTCACCACTATCAAAAGACATCTTAGAGGTAGTGTGAATAAGTCAATGAAGGAAAAAGCTCAGCAGCAACCAAGAGGGCAAACACAACTCTAAGACTTACTAGAAAATAAAGGGCAGGAAGCATCCTATAACACGGCATAAAACAGTGGCCATGATTTAAATACTGTTACTTCAGATCCATAGACACTGCAGTTGAGCTAGTAAATATAAAGAAGGGTGATAAGCAAGGACTATCACAGGAGTTCAGTGTCACCCTCAAACATAGGGAGAGTAATTAGATTAATTAGTGTAATACTTTCGGCTCTGAAAACCTTGGACAGATAGTGGAATTAAAGAACAAAACAAATGCTAAAACCTTCACCTTACGCACAACTACAATGGTCATTAGGAACCCGTAGTTGCTGTTTCTCAGAATAGAAGAATTATGGGGTACCAATTTAAGGCATCAGCTTTAAATACAACAGAAAAAACTACTTTTCACAGAATGGAATTCAGTTGTGCATGGCAGGCAATGCCACAGGAGATTTTGGAGTCTGAAAGCGTAACTGGGTTAAAAAGCAATTACATAACTTAAAGGATGCTTCAAAACCACTATTAAATATGATGGTCCAGATCCATCCTTAGGTTCAACAAGGGCTTAACCACTGATTGCCAGATGTGGAAGGGCATTTCTGGGGAAGAATTACCATATTCTTTCCCCAGCAGCTGCCACTAACTACTGTCAGAGATGAAATTCTGTATTAGATGGATCTTCCATTTAATCAAGACCAGCTGCTGTCAATGTACTCACCTGGTCAAAAAATGCTTTTTCTCCTGATAGTCTTTAGCATGACCTCTGGTAAATAAACCATTTTGTCCTCGTTCTGATATCTCCCACACTCAAAACCCAGAACTTCATAGGTAAGCTCTGCATTGTATTGTCATCTATTCAGAGCTGACTGAATTCCAAAAGCAAGTAATCTATGTCTCAGATTCATTGTCTTCTTACAGCTGTATCACTCACTCACCCCATGATACAGATACCGGAGTGTATACATTCCAGCTGAAATATGTTTTCACTCTGTCTTCCAAACAGTTCGGTTCCCCAAAATCTCTAATGTGCAGAGAGGCTGAAGAGTTGAATGTAGATAGATTCCTGCCCTAATTTTGTTTTATATTATGCTTGGTTGTAGCTGTGAGAAAACACTAACCTGGCTACTTTACCGACTCTGTTGAACACACAGTGCAGCCCATTCTCTGGCTTTGTTTGTTTATGTAGCTAAGTGACCTATTAGAATGGAGGTTAAAAGCACAGCCACACCAAACACACATTCTGCCTGACAAAACAGGCAGGTACATGCCTCCCTCTTCTCCAGGTGGTACAGCTGTTGCACAAAAATCACTATGACCAACTCTGCAAAAAGTCCTGGGTGAATAATTGTTAGCACTGAGGCTAAGCATGGGGAGAAAAAAAGGGCTGGAAGAAAATACTTGTTTCCAAAGGACGGAAAATGTGCTACAAATCAAAAGACAGTAAGTGCTGGAAAGTGCAAAAGCACCTGAACTCAAGCACATTAATATTCAGGATTGGAGTTACAGTGTTTTCCATTCATCTTGTCAACTAGTGATAAAAGTCTGTGAAAATGCAGCCAGAAACTCCTTTGGCCAAGATGGTGGAATTCCTCTGGTGTCACTTCATAGTCTCTCAGACTTTGCACCGAAACGTATTTACCCCTGACTTGATGTAGTGACCTCTGCTTTAGCATTACAGATTTCAGGCCACATCTTGTGCTAAAACACAAACAGCAGCAGTATCTCCACTGACAGCTACAGTTATATAGCAGCTAGATGACTGGCATTAAAACAATCCCCTGAACACTGTGTTTGAGCATAGGTGGCGATTAGTGACACCACAGCTGCCACAGCAACAAGTTTAATGGGTGGGGTGGGGAGGAGGTGTGACAAAGCAAGAAGCTGTTTGAGGACCATATGAAATGTAATGGTTTTTCTGGGCAAAATATAAGCTGCAAAACACCTGTGCTAAAAGTGTGTGCTGGTGTTTGCCTTATTAGACTGTATGCTTCTCTGTTTGTGTCTTGTTGTCTCCCTTCCCCTTTTAAAGGTTTTTGTTGAGTTCTTGAGCTGTTTCTAGATCCATCTGCAGCTGCAAGATCTCTGGAACTCATGTGTCTCTTGCAGGTTTTGTCATAAGAGGCTGATGGAAAAAGAGGTGGTGGTGGAGACACATGGATACACACTTGAACAGGAGCATGACTTCCCGTGCTTGGTTTTCTCAGGAGGTCAGGGAAAAAAAAAAAAAA